>CM062297.1:723049698-723532176 GCA_031216915.1 Pictodentalium vernedei | reverse complement strand
GATGCAAAATGACATTTCTTTTACAAAATACTCGATCCCAGAATGTATTTTGTTTATTAACTAACAAAGTACCTCCCAAGCAACCTTCTTACATCTGGTCCTGTTCACAATTTCAGACTTAGGAAATTATTAGTTCAGTAGACTTTGGTGAAAGGCAACCACAGGAGAGTGCTGGGGGATTGACACGAGGAAGAGGGGAGGGGTCATGAAGGAGAGGTTAGCAGTGGGGGGATTTTCAGTCAATAATTACACACTGAAAATATGAAGGGGCGGTGGGGGCAGTACATGAATATTCTTAATTTTCCCCACTTGCCTATGAAGTCTCCCTACATGACTCTGCAGTCTCCCTATTTTTTCTGGAGGGAGACTTGAAGTCTCCCTAAAATTCCCCCCTAGGCTGGTCCCTGCCGTTCAATGATTTAAAAGGAGTTGCAGATAGCAGATGTGTACATGTAACGGATGGACGGACGGACATCGAAATATGAAAACATCTGAAAGAAAAATAGGAGGGGCACGTCTTCAATGTATGTAAAAGAAGGTCTGTGAGTTTCAATGGAGTTTGTTCAATGGTTTAAGAGGAGTAGCAGATAGCAGATCTATACCCCTCCTTACTAAAACCTGAATTGACAAAGAACATTTTTGAATATGGGGAACTGTAAATATGAAAATATTTGAAAAGAAAATAGGAGTTGCACATCTGCAACGTATGTAAAAGAATGTCTGAAAGTTTCGATAAAATCTGTTCAATGGTTTAAGAGGAGTTGCGGATAGCAGATCTGTATAGAATGTCAATTGAATTTGACAAAGTTCATTTTTCACTATGGGAAACTGTAAAAATGAAAATATCTGATAAGAAAATAGGAGGTGCACATCTTCAATGTATGTAAAAGAATGTCGGAGAGTTTCAATGAAATCCGTTCACTGGTTAGGAGGAGTTGTGGATAGCAGATGTGTACCCCCCTAAAGTGTTACGTACGGACAGACCAAGTGAAACACTATATACCTCCCACTTTTCAAGTGGGTGGTATAATAAGGGCATCTGGCATACTACCATTTAAGAGAGGATGTCTTTCCACCTAGTTTGAAATTTTTATTAAAAATCAGTGTTCGAAAGGCACTTTCTCCTCAATTCTCAATGACAAACAACTGGCAATTTCCTGAAGACAATTTTTTGCAGGAGATATCCAACGTGCCTCAATTATATTTATGTCAATGACTTCACTAGATACCACTGCTAAGGTCAGTGTTCTCTCTTTATGATGGTGCAAAAAATAAGTAGAATTTTTCAGATCTTTTAAGGATGCATTCAGATCCTTTACAAGAATCGATTATGATTTTCACATGAATTTTAAGCCCTGTAGTAGGTCAATTTGGAACCATTCTCTTCCCATCAGACCATGGACTACAAATCATATTCAAGGCTGGCATAGTAAGCTATCCAAGCTGGGGCCTGCCCACCAAATAGCAGGACAAAAGATACCCCAGCCGAAAATCCCCAGACAAAAGATCTTTCACCCAAGGGCTCTTTTGTTTCTTATGCCCGAATGATCTTTTTCAGGGGAGAGTCTCTCTAGGGATCTTTTGTCTGAACCATCGCCAACCCAAACCTATACTGTTTCATAGACATGATAAGGAAAGACGATGACAGTGTCAATAACACTGCAGCTCAACTTGACAAAGAAGGGACTGAACTAAATAGCAAGTTCCAGTGATGGCAAAAGACACCACCCCAAAGCTACATATGAAAACCAGAAAAAGACTGAAAATGAGGGATGTGGCCCGTAGAGTGTGCTCATGGATTTGTAGACAATTTATATGCCAAATCCAAGATGGCCACTTGTAGCCATGTATTTTAAGAAAATTCACAAAACTTTGATGGCTCCCATCTAGACATCACACCAAAGCTACACATAAAATATGAAAAACATCGGGAGAGCGGTGTGGCCTGTGGGCTCTGCTAATGGAACTGTTGAAATTTATATGCCAAATCCAAGATGGTCACCCCCGGCCATATTTTTCAATGAAATTTAGAAAAATTCATAGCTCCCATCTCCCCTCCCCTGGACATCCTTCCCCCAGGGGGGAGGAGAAATATATCCTAGGATATCTTTCCCCACCTTGGATATCTCCCCCCACGTAAATTTTTAAATGTATTCATCTAATTTTGTTTCTTTTACTATTATTTCACAATATTTTATTACATTTGATATTAAACAGCTAAATCATTGTTTAAAATTACTCAGGAACACATAACAAAATGTGGAATAAGTTAGGGAGAAATATTTTGAATGAATTTTAGAAACAATTCATCTTCCTCCTCACCCTTTTAAAATCTCAAAAAAAAAAAAGCTACAGCAGTTCTAAGATAGGCTGTTTCTAATTCATTAGTGTACAAATATCAGTACAGCATTCCAAAATTTGTTTTCACGGTTGATAAATATTTTGACAAGGTGAAGGGGAAGATAACCAGGCCTGGATATCTCCCCCACCCCAACCCCATGTCACCTTGTCAAAGTCCTGTAGACATTCACACAACCTTTACAACCACTGTTTGCACTTTGGTAGGTGAGGGTGCAAATAAAACCTATTTATTTTTTTTTTCAAATGGTTGCTATGGGAATGGGTGAAGGGGGAGATAATCATATTTTGACATGAACTTAAAAGGAAATGCATAAATTATGTATGCAATAGTTTGAACAACCTTCTCAATGTTAATGTGATGAAGATTCATAAATAAATGTTATGTCATTATAAGTAGTTTTATTTTTTTTTGAGAAGTGGGATGGGAGGAAGATATCCTAGGACATCCTCCTCCTCCCCCAGAGGGGAAGATGTATGAGGGAGGAGGAGGGTAAGATATAGTGACACTCTGGTACTTGAAGTCGTCCAGTTGAACTAAAAAAAATTTAAAAAGTTAAAAAATTTATAGTAATTTATATATTTTTTATACTTACCAATGACCCAGACATAGCTGGTGCCAATTCTCGAAATCTAGGGCCAAACACAAATTTTGCCCCCCAATCCCCAAAATTTGCATCTAAAACAGAAAAAATCATGTCCTAAATGGTCCTCCATACTTTTCCTCCACTGCGCATGCGCAGTGTGAAGGAGGTCTCGAAATTGGCGCCAATTATCATTCTTACAAGCAGTGCCTGGTCAGCGCTATGTACTCAGCGGGGAGGTATGAGTTCCCAACTCCTGAGAGGGCCATCCCCGTCTGGGTCATTGGTAAGTATAAAAAATATATAAATTACTATAAATGTTTTAACATTTTTATACTGTACCAATGACCCAGACATAGCTGAATAGTAAAAAGGCTGGAGGGCCTAGGACATAGAGGAAAATCCAATAAGCTCAACTATATATAATAGAGTTATCCCCTCGAAGAGAAAAGGAGTATTAGGCTTTACATGTATCTTTCTTATTTATGATAAATTAGAAAGACACAACACCCTCCATAATTGAGCATAATAACATTCATGTTCTCTATTAACATCCAGTATAACCCCTTATACTAATTATTTTTAAAGTAAGCCAATAAATAAAGTTAGTCCAGAGAATTGAGACTCTTTATACTCTTTAAAAGTGTCCGAGGATTGTATATTAATGCCCGTTTGACACGTGACATATACAAATGCTTCACACCGAGCTACACTTTAAAAATATGACATGAATGAATTTAAACATTATCTTACACTTTAAAACCATCCCGGTACCGACTAAGAATTACTGACTCCGGAGGAGGTATTCTCTTGCTTTTCACTATAAAGCAGGTGACCTAAGGGAACACCCTCCCCCCCCCCCCCCCCCCCCCACCTTTCCCCTTGCCCTGGGTCAAATAGCCCAGAGCGAAGAGGGCAGCAGGACAGAGTCACTGCCGGAACAGAAAGCCTGCATAACTATAGTTGCAACTGTTTAGTGGACGACATTCTGAGCAACAGATAACAGACCTAAACAATGCAGGTCTCCAGAAATGGACTCAATATTTCTGAGATAAAAATTCGTGAATGTGGATGGCTGAGAACAATATGCAGCCTTCATTAAATCTGTAATAGCAACACTATTTGCGTAAGCCCAAGACGTAGAAAGAGCTCTTACTTCATGAGCCGAAATCTTAAGTACAGACTGCTGAGTTGAAGATAGATTATCGTAAGCAGTACGGATAGTTAATTGAATCCATCTAGCGATCGAATGGACCGTAATGTCCTTTCTATTAGGCATCAGAGACAGAAAGAAGCGTTTTCGTCCCTTTCTGATAAACTGAGATCTTCGTTTATGAATACGTAAAGCTCTAACCGAACAGAGTAAAGGCCTATGCCCTTCTGAAGACGGAAGAGCCTTAATAACAATAGGTTCCAGGTATTTATTAGGAGCCTGATTCTTAGCCAAAAATCCAACATTAGTAGTAAAGGTAATAGTGTTCCTGACACTACGATAGTGAGAATCGTCCACAGATAGTGCATGAAGCTCACTGACTCTTTTAGCAGAAGAGAAAGCTAAGAGAAATGCTGTCTTATAAGATAAGAATTTGAAGTCCACTGTCTCAAGAGGTTCAAATGGCTTTTCTTTTAATTTAAGAAGAACCCAAGATAAATTCCATTTAGGAATTAATCTAAGGGTTCTAGGTCTATTTATCGAGAAGTTTCTAACTAATTTAGATAAAGAGACATTAGATTCAATTTGTAAACTATCATGGTGTGCATAGGTATCAGATAACATAGACCTATAACCTTTAATAGTAACAGGCTGCAGTTTGATCTCATCAAACAAGTATACTAGAAAGTCTGCAATATCTGGAATGGAGGGATCAAAAATATCAACAGAATGATCCCTACACCAACGACAAAAGACCTTCCACTTAGCCACATAGTTTAGCGAAGAGGAGGTCCTCCTACAGTTAGAAATTGCGTCCACTGCTCGTCCTGTAAAGTGCTTGCCATGCAAGAAGGACCGCACAACGGAAAAACGTGAAGGTTGAGACCTTGCGGGTTGTGATGTAGTTGACGCGATTTCCCCTGCGAAAGAAGATCCTCTCGTGGAGGAAGCTTCCACGGTATTCCCAAAGCAGACACCTGAGTAGATTTATCCACGGTCTCTGTGGAGACAGAGATGCTACCAACAGAATTTTGTACTGAGATTGTTTTATCTTTAGCAATATCTGCTGAATCAACGGCGCTGGAGGATACGCATATCCTATCATTCTGTCCCATTAGATCGATAGAGCGTCTACTGCATATGCTCGGGGATCCGGACATGGAGACACATACGTCTGCAACTGATTGTTGAGCTGTGTCGCAAATAAGTCTATCATTGGCCGCTCCCATTGGTAGCAAATCTGACTGAATACCTGTTTGTTGAGAGTCCATTCTGATGGCAACAAGCGACCCTTCCATGAAAGGGAGTCTGCTAATGCATTCAGACAACCCGGAATATGACGGACCGAAAGTAGAACCTGGAGTTCTAGAACAAACAGAAGGATTCTTTCTGTTAAATTGAATAACGGAACGGAATGAGTGCCTCCCTGGTTCCGAATATACGCTACTACTGTCGTATTGTCGGACAGGATTTGGACATGTGCTTTCTTTCTGAATAATGTCCATCTAATGGCGTAGTGCAAGCCAAATTGATATTTCCTTGATGTTTATGTGCTTGCCTAGAAACTGTGGATCCCAAAGACCCTGGCACTTCGAATCCGTTGGGATCAATGTTGCACCCCAACCTGTTTGACTGGCATCCGTCATAATAGTAAAACTCGGATCCGGCAACTGCAGTGGAACTCCCTGAGTCAACCACTGAATGTTTGCCCAAGTCTGAATCTCTTGTTTCACTGGATTTGACAAGAGAACGTCTATATCGAGCGAATGAATCTTTACACTCCAATTCTGAGTCAAGAAAATTTGGAGAGGTCGAGTGCGTAACCGCCCCATCGGAATGAGATCCGCAGCAGCTCCGCACAGACCTATCAGTCTCATGAACTCTCTCGCTGTGACTTTGTCTGAGTGAAGACAATAGCGAGCATAACAACTGATTAATTTCGCTCTGGTTAACGGCAGACGAACAAGATTGTTGTGCGCCTCGAAGCTCATTCCCAAATGGGTGAATGACTTGGACGGCACCAGATCCGACTTCTCCTCGTTTATTATAAAACCGAGACGTCGGAGTAATAGAAGCAGATTCTGCACATCATTCTGAAGCGTTAACTCGTTGCCGTACCTCTGAAGAATGTCGTCCAGGTAGGCCGACGTTACCGCAGACGAATGAGCTCGGAAATATATCATTACCGAGTTCATTATTCGAGTGAAAGCCCATGGCGCTAGGTTCAAACCGAAGCACATCGCTCGGAACTGATATACAACTCCTAGGACTGCGAAGCGTAGATACTTTCTGAATGTCGGATGTACCATGACGTGAAAGTACGCATCCTTGAGATCTATGCTTGTAGCATAGTCGTTCACCCGAATACTCACTCTGACTGATCGAATTGTCTCCATACAGAACTTCGGAGCGACGATCAGCTTGTTTATCCAGCTCAGATCTATGACTGGACGGAACGAGCCATCTGGTTTCGGAACCAGATGGCTGTAGAAACCCGGTGATTCCTGGTCTTCTACGATCTCTACCGCGTTCTTCTTCAGAAGAGACTATATTTCTGATAAAAGAGCGTCTCTTTTCTGCGGATTTGACGGAAGCTGAGTCCATTTTGGACTTCGAGTTAATGGAGGCTTTCGTTTGAAGGATATTCTTAGTCCTTCCAAAATTACCCCTCGAAACCAGGGGTCGTCCGTAATTGACGCCTATTTCGTTTATAAAACTCGACAATCTTCTGCCTACCGGAACACGATAGAGGTTCAAACCATCACCTCCTGGACCTGCGAGGCTTGCGGAAGGAGAAACTACGTCCTCCACGACCCGCACCTCGCCCCGACGACCTAGGGACGTCTGACCGGTTATCTCGGCCAGAATAACGTCCCCCACATGAGTCGCTGCCTTGACGGTCTCTAGAATAAGACCTAGAGGACGCATAGGAACCTCTATAGGAACTTCTCTTGGGCATACTTGTCCCAGAAGTGCCTGTCTTACTCTTTTCTGCTGTATCCAACTTTTTAGAAGCGGATTTGAATAGCAGAGAATCCGAAGCTTTCTTAGTTATCTTATCATAGATTACTGAAAGCTTGCTGTCGAAGAGAAGCTCTCCGGAGACCAAAGCGACTCTGAGAGAGTTTTTCACCTTACCATCCACGTGCGTGGATGTAGCTAGGGCTGCGTCTCGTCTAACCAACTCCAGGTTTGCCACTGAAAGGGCGGAGTTATACGTGGAATAAGCTATTGCCCTTGAAAGAACTCTTAATGAGGATTGTATATCCTGGAATTCTTTCCCTTGAAGACGTAATGATAACGCCATAGTAAGGTGATCTGCGTATGATAAAGCGTCTAAGTTAACTCTGCTAGACATAATTGTCGTTTCCAACGTCGTGGTTGGAATTGACATAGATGACGGTATAGACAATTCTAAGTCTTCAGCCTGGTCGTCTAGACGCAGAGGAACTCTCGGTATGCCCTGTCCTGCCGTTTCGAATTTATTCCTTGAATTGATGAAAGGCAGATTTAGAGCATTTGTGGACAAGAAACCAGACTTGCTCATTTTGGTAGCAAGCTTATATATAGCGTCATTCAATAATTCAAATGTTCTTGTGACATTATTGGACTGTGTCGGAAACTCAGGGACGATGTCCCTGAACCGATCAAAAAATTCTGTGTCCAATGACGCTATCAGTCTCTTATCAGGCATCGTAGCATTCTGGTCCGACGGAACAACCTCTTAAAGATAATGCCGGATAAAATCTACGGCAGCTTTAGGTTGTTCTGAAAGGGAAAGCTCCAAATCCTCTGAATCCCTTTCGCCATCCTGTCGGACCCTATGAAGTTCTCGGTCGCCCGTACCTGATGCTTCAGCGGAGCGTACCAACCCAGCGTCGTCGGATAATTCCTGATCCGACAGAGATTCTGTCGTCTGCTGGGATGCTGCGATAAGTTGTGCTATTTGGGATATCACGTCCGTCACTGAGGCCTGTGGAGTAGCGGTCTTATGTTGCTTTGCCGCTGGAAGCTCCGTGTACGTTGACTCCTGCATACTTCTTTTATGCGAACGTCCGGAGTCTACAGGCCTCGTGTCCCTGGCTACCGGATGGCGTGACCTGGTCGCCGTGGAATCCCTTATCGGCGAAGCTGGCTGGATATCCGTGGCCACGTAGCCAAGGTGCGGTCGTGTGCGCTGCCGTGAGGATGAGGAAGCCATATCGACAGTCTCTCCGGACTGTCTATATAACGGAGCGTCCCGAGCGGCGGACGTATGCTCCGAATGCGAAACGTTTTGTACAACATCTGGTCCCAGATGTTGTTGTTCGAGAGAGGGACCTCTCTCGCTCGCAGCCCGGATGGACCTGGACGAGCTAGGAACCGGACTAATAGGCTTCCTCCATTCTCTCCTCTGATCCGTCGTCACTGGGTGTGCACTTTGTCTTATTACAGTACTCGCATCACCCAAATCTCCTTCCTGGACCTCAACGGACGAACCCGGCTGCCGAGCCATTCGATGAATGGTCGCTACACCGGGCGAGCTAGCGGACGCCAATGCCGTTGTTCCTACTAGGGACCTCTTAGGCAATTGACGTATTTCCATGAGCACTTTTGCCGCTAGCTCTTCATTTAACTGTGACGACGGAGGCACACTTTTGGAAGACATCACGGAAACATCACCCTGTTCTTGTTCCTCTGAAAAAGAGATTGATAAACTAGAGTGACCCTGCGGAGAAAGGACCGGCATGGCCTTTTCCCCGCTAACAACATACCGTGACACACGTTTTCAATGTTTGTTATCCCAATTGACACATACTGAACAGGAGTTAGTGCGAGTACACTGACTACAATTAATACAATGATTATGAAAGTCAGAGGAAGATTTCCTCTTATTACAATTTGAACAATATCCTTTCATTGTGAAAAGAACACAAACAGTCCTAGTACTCGCACCAACCCCTGAAAACAAAGATACATAATAACATGATCCATTAACATAGAAAAAATAATTGAAATCAAAAAAATTTTTGGAAAAAATATTTTTTCAGAAAAGCCCAAGTTTCTGAAAGTAACAGTGAGCCCCATTGGATCCCAAAAAAGCCTAAGTGTGGACAAAATTTTTTAAAAATATTTCAAAAAAATTAATGCAACACTTACGTATAATAATAATGTATCTTGTTATGATTAAGCTAATACAAAGACAAGAAATCCCTCTCAACAGAAACCGTTGTCAATGTAAACAAAAAGTGTATAAACACCAGAAACATGACTCCTGGCACTGATAAACATGGCCCGAAATCAGTTACCAATTACAACACTATCTGATGCAAAACAGAGACTTCCATGGAAGAAACTGCAGAACATCAGATGGTAGATGCAGAACACAATGCCTAAACACCCATGGGTGAGGACGAAAACATGGGGAAAAGAACAGAATTCATTCTGTTACCAAGCTAAATCTCCCAAGAAATTTTAGTAATAATATTACAGAAAATATGCCAAAAGCATGGGAGAATAGCAAGGGGGGACTAAAGGAAAGGGAGAGAGGAAACACTGAACAAGCAGTGTAACTTTATAGCAAGAATGACAAAAACAGGCCCATGCCTTGAAATTAGGCAACATAACATAATTTCATAAAAAAAATTTTAAGTTACAGCCCTGATTATTTCCTGCCACTCATTTTTCCTCTCCTCCTTCTAATTCCTCTTTAGATCCACCATTTCTCTAATATTTATGTGTCTGGCATCATTTAAACTGAGATTTACAAGCACAAATATCAGTCAGATGTGAACTGATGAAGGGCCAAACAAAGAATGATAATTGGCGCCAATTTCGAGACCTCCTTGACACTGCGCATGCGCAGTGGAGAAAAAGTATGGAGGACCATTTAGGACATGATTTTTCGGTTTTAGAAGCAAATTTTGGGGATTGGGGGGCAAAATTTTTGTTTGGCCCTAGATTTTGAGAATTAGCACCAGCTATGTCTGGGTCATTGGTACAGTATAAAAATATGCCCTCCTGCTTGCATTTTTATAAAAAAATAAATAAAAAGCCTGATGACAGAAGATTTAGTTTGTGTGGCCCAATTTTTCCTGGCAAACAAAAGACTTGGGCATTCAAAAATAACTTTACAAAACCACCACATGAATGAAATTAACATTTGCCAGACCCACAGATTTCAAACACTCCGCAGTTAATCCCTCACCCAATGTAACAGTCAAAACCGGTCACGCGCTTCTAAAAAATTGTCTTAAAAACATAGCATATGACCCCTCATTGAGCTCATTCCAATGAGTGGTCATCAGCTGTGTTTTAATGCAAAAAATGAAAAAAAAAAAGTTATTCATGAATTCTGTTTGCAAATGTCGTCTATGTTTCATGTTAAGTAAAAAAAAATCCAAACCTCAAATGATCATATTCTGGCCAGATTGAAAGTATGGTCTTGTCAACTCAGGAAATTGACAAATTTTGTTTTGGGAACAGGGTCTTTTGGATTTTTTTGTTCCTTTTTGGGGGGGGGGGGGGAGGGAGGGGGGTCAGAGAATGGGAGGGTAATATGGAAATCAAGGAACCTGTGTTAATGAACACCAACCAAAGATGTTTTCCCTGGCCCAACTTCTAAAGCTCTCCTCCACCTTCATCACTGCAACATAGTTGAAAGAACCTGGAACAACACTACCTTTGGGCCCCCAACAACCCTGCTTATATTTTTTTAACTAAAGAAACAATGTATACCCTACCTGCATTTTGAGCTGGATTAATTCCTATTCCATCATTTGTAATTATAGCACTGGTGGCTGCTGGTACTTTAAACTGTAATACAGACAGATGTCAGTTTTAAATACATCAAATATAAAATTAATAACCAGCACAAACAAAACAGGAGGTCGGTCCCATAGCTAGAGAACTTAATTGCTCACCTGAGAAAGTTACTAAAGGAGGATTTTAGATCACATTCAGTTTCTATGTCCTAGTAACAATACAGAGCAAAGGAATCATGTAATTATTTATAACTCTGTTGTCCATGTAAGATGATTTAAATGCCCAAATTTCTAGTATTTTCCAGTTTCCAAGGTAGGTAATGAACCTGCATTCCCACTCTATGTCAAAATTTTAACTGGTGTCTGGTTCATTTTGTGATTTATTTTAATTTGCTTTGAAACAAGTTTTGAAGGATTTTGAGTGCTTTTATGCACCTGGGCAGAGTTCATTTAACCCTTTACCCAACGAATCGGCCGCATCCGCCTGCATAATATGCAAATTCAGCAGTTGAAAAAATGTTATTTTTCAAAACATTTCAACAAAACCATATCATGTGACCCCTCATTGGAATGAGCTCGTTCCAATGAGGGGTTACATGATATGGTTTTGTTGAAATTTTTTGAAAAATTTGAAAAAATGATATTTAAAATAATAAATTTTGATATCGTCTGCATTGTGTAAAGGGTTAAACAAATGAATAGTAAATTCCCCATGGTGTTTTAAGTTACATTTACATTTATTCCTTCTATGTTCAATGCATTGAACAACTTTAGTTTTGGAGTCAAAGTACCATAATGCTGCATACCAATAAAAATTTATGTGCCTGGTAAATCTGAAGAACTTCTCCAGTAGAAAACCCAAGAGTGAACTGGGACATGATTTGAACAAAATTGAAAATGGCTCCACTCACAGATGGTGAAGGCCAAATATCAAAAGATTCTGGCTGGTGGATCTGAAAAAGATTTTTCAGAATTTTACCTCTTATTGGAACAAGTTAAAACTAGAAACTGTTTTAGCACACTAAAACATATGTCTCCCCTTCCTTTCTATTTAATGCACTGCAAATTATATATACATGAATAACAAGTATGTCCCAACTTCCCCATTGGCGAGCGGGGTTATAAATATCTATGATCTAGCTCAACATCCACATGTCAAAAAAAAAACAAATTCTGGTCTGGACAATTACTCCATATTTAAAGGACATAAATTTGACCTTGAGGTCAAGGTCACATGAAGGTCATGATGGCATGTGGTCTCATTGTGATACATCCACATGTCAATCATCTAAGTTCTAGGTCAAAAAACAAAAAAGTTCTGATCTGGACAATTATTCCCTATTTGAAGTACATAAATTTTACCTTGAGGTCAGAGGTCAAGGTCACATGCAGTTCATCAAGGTAGCGGACATGCAGTTTCATGGTGACACATCCGCATGTCAAAAAAAAAAAAATTCTGGTCTGGACAATTACTTCCTATTTAAAGTACATAAATCTGACCTTGAGGTCAAGGTCACATGAAGGTCATGATGACATGTGGTCTCATTTGTGATGCATCCACATGTCAATCATCTAAGTCCTAGGTCAAAAAACAAAAAAAGTTCTGATCTGGACAATTATTCCCTATTTGAAGTACATAAATTTGACCTTGAGGTCAGAGGTCAAGGTCACATGCAGTTCATCAAGGTAGCGGACATGCGGTTTCATGGTGACACATCCACATGTCCAAAAAAAAAAAAATCTGGTCTGGACAATTACTCCCTATTTAAAGTACATAAATTTGACCTTCCAGTCAAGATCACATGAAGGTCATGATTACATTTGACATGCAGTCTAATTGCGATACATCCACATGTCAAATATCTAAGTCCTAGGTCAAAAAACAAAAAAGTTTTGGTCTGGATAATTATTCCCTATTTGAAGGTACATAAATTTGACCTTAAGGTCAGAGGTCAAGGTCACATGAAGGTCATCGAGGTAGACGACATGCGGTCTCATGGTGACACATCCACATGTCAAATAACCAAGTCCTAGGTCAAAAAACAAAAAAATTCTGGTCTGGACAAACACTCGCTATTTGAAGTACATAAATTTGACCTTGAGGTCAAGGTCACATAAAGATCACAATGGTATGCAACACACCGGTTCATGGTGATACATCCACGTGCCAAATATCTAAGGCCTGGCTCAAAAGACAAACAAATTTTGGTCCGGACAAAGTTTCCTTGAAAAAAGCACAAATCTTACCTTCAGATCAAAGGTCAAGGTCACATGAAGGTCGCAATGGTACGCTACACACCGGCTCATGGTGATACATCCACAGGCCATAAATCTAAAGATCGACTCGAAATACAAAATAGTTCTGGTCCAGAGTTTCCATTAAAAAAGTGCATAAATCTGACCTTCAGGTCAAAGGTCAAGGTCACATGAAGGTCACTATGGTACACTGCACACTGGTTCATGGTGATACATCCACATGCCAAGTATCTAAGGTGTAGGTCAAAAGACAAAAAAGTTATGGCCCGGACAAAGTTTGTGTGATGTTTCCCTTAAAAAAAAACACAAATCTGACCTTCAGGTCAAAGGTCAAGGTCACATGAAGGTCACTATGGTACACTGCACACAGGCTCATGGTGATACATCCACATGCCAAGTATCTAAGGTGTAGGTCAAAAGACAAAAAAGTTATGGCCCGGGCAAAGTTTGTATGAGAAGAAGAAGAAGAAGAAAGAAGAAGAAGAAGAAGAATATGCACTAAAACAATATGTCTCCCCTTCCTTTCTATTTTATGCACTACAAATGATATATACATAAAAATATTGACAATCATACCAGATATGTAAGGTCTAGCTCTAAAGAGAAATAAGTTATGATGACTCTGGCAAATAATACTCTATAAAATATCTGAACTTGACCTTGGGGTCCAAAGGTCAAGATCATGTGAAGGTCACCATGGTTTATGTGGCCACAGTGCCACATGTTGATACATCCACAGACAAAATAGAAAAGGTTAAAACCTGATTTTATTGAGAACCAACAGCTAAAACAATCCAGTGATCACCAGACACTGCCATTTCAGAAAGATTAGCAAGCACATTGCAGACAGGAGTTGTATTGACAATGAAGACTTTTACAGTTTGTAATCGAGTTCTTCGTACACCAGAAAACTGTTCTCTGAAATACTTTATGAGGTAGTTTAATGGCATTGGCCCATGAATCCAATTGACATTTCTAGTTCTCGAATGCACATATTGTAGGTGTGATATTATGTCTAAAATCTGATCATCAGTGAGGTATGTTGGATGATGTAATAGTTGATTAAGTATGGTATTGTATTTTCCAATGATTGAAGCATCTAAAGCTGAAGATAAAGGTTTTGTTTTCCAATCACTGCTACTATGAAGTTCCCAAGCAGCGTGTGCTGCAATATAACCACAAGAAGGGCCTAACTGTTGGTTGGTAATTGTTTCTATAACATTGAATCCAATAGTTTGAAGTACATAAATTTGACCTTGAGGTCAGAGGTCAAGGTCACATGCAGTTCATCAAGGCAGCGGGCATGCAATTTCATGGTGACACATCCACATGTCCCCCCCAAAAAAAAATCTGGTCTGGACAATTACTCCCTATTTAAAGTACATAAATTTGACCTTGATGTCAAGGTCAAATGAAGGTCATGATTACATGTGACATGCGGTCTAATTGCGATACATCCACATGTCAAATATCTAAGTCCTAGATCAAAAAACAAAAATGTTCTGGTCTGGATAATTATTCCCTATTTGAAGTACATAAATTTGACCTTAAGGTCAGAGGTCAAGGTCACATGAAGGTCATTGAGGTAGACGACATGCAGTCTCATGGTGACACATCCACACGTCAAATAACCAAGTCCTAGGTCAAAAAACAAAATTCTGGTCTGGACAATTACTCCCTATTTGAAGTACATAAATTTGACCTTCAGGTCAAGGTCACATGAAGGTCACAATGGTATGAGACACACCGGCTCATGGTGATACATCCACGTCCCAAATATCTAAGGCCTGGCTCAAAAGACAAACAAGTTTTGGTCCGGACAAAGTTTCCTTGAAAAAAGCACAAATCTGACCTTCAGATCAAAGGTCAAGGTCATATGAAGGTCACAATGATACGCTACACACCGGCTCATGGTGATACATCCACATGCCAAATATCTAAAGCCTGACTCGAAATACAAAAAAGTTCTGGCCCAGACAGTTTGCCTTAAAAAAGCGCATAAATCTGACCTTCAGGTCAAAGGTCAAGGTCACATGAAGGTCACTATGGTACACTGCACACCAGTTCATGGTGATACATCCACATGCCAAGTATCTAAGGTGTAGGTCAAAAGACAAAAAAGTTATGGCCCGGACAATGTTTGTATGAGAAGAAGAAGAAGAAGAATAAGAAGAATATGCACTAAAACAATATGTCGAAGGGGAGACATAATTTAGGTTCCTATAAAGAACCCAAATATGAACCCAGGGACTTGATTTGAACAAACCTGAATCCTGAGTTACCTAGGATGTTGTACACATATACCAAATATCAAAGATTCTGACAGGAGGATCTGAATAAGAAGCTTTTTAAAGAATTTTCCTGATATCGCTACATACCAAATATCAAAAGTTTCTGCCTGGTCGGTCTGAAGAAGAACTGGAACAAACTTTAAAATTTCATTTTAGCCTCTTAGAAACCTGAAATTTTACAGAAATTCAGAAGAATTCTTAGTACAGAAAGGGCCATAAATCTGGTAAAAAGAAACGGACCAATCTCATTATCGACCTGGACATGTATTCACACCCAATAATGTCACTCACCAAAAATAGGCCAATGAAATCGACAGATGTGTACCCATACGCGCAACTAGTAGAAAGCTGTATGACGGAGGGCCACCCTGGATGCCGACATTATATACACCATACATGGTATGGGTACATATAGAAATGGATTGGAGGAGTACATAATTTGATGGATAAAGGGTTAATATCTCTGTATCAAATTATTTGATTTATATAAAAAAAACTATACAGCACAGCACATCAGTAACCTGAATACATATATAAAGTAACCTGACAATCAGATTAATATTTATTGAGTTATCGCATGCCAAAGAAATGGATTGGAGTTCTCAATTTGAAGGATAAAGGGTTAATATCACAGGATCAAATTATCAGAATTACACCAAAAACTAGGCAGCTCGGCACATCACGAACCTGAACACATATATGAAGTAACATGACAATCAGATTGATATTTTTTGAGTTATCTCATGCCATAGGGATTGGAGGAATTTTCATTTTGAAGGATAAAGGGTTAATATTTCAGGATCAAATTATCAGATTTACACCGAAAACTATACAGCTCGGCACATTAGTACCTGAACACAAATATAAAGTAACTTGACAATCCACGCAATACTTTTCAAGTTATCGAATGCCAAAGGGATTGGAGGAATTTTCAATTTGAAGGATAAAGGGTTAATATCTCAGATCAAAATAACAGATTTACACCAAAAACTATACAGCTCAGCACATCAGTAACCTGAACACAAATATAAAGTAACTTGACAATCCAAGCAATATTTTTCAAGTTATCGAATGCCAAAGGAATTGGAGGAATTTTCAATTTGAAGGATAAAGGGTTAATATCTCAGGAACAAATTATCAGATTTACACCAAAAACTATACAGCTCGGCACATCAGTAACTTGAACACAAATATAAAGTAACTTGACAATCCAAGCAATATTTTTTTTAAGTTATCGAATGCCAAAGGGAATGGAGGAATTTTCAATTTGAAGGATAAAGGGTTAATATCTCAGGATCAAATTATCAGATTTACACCAAAAACTATACAGCTCGGCACATCAGTAACCTGAACACAAATATAAAGTAACTTGACAATCCAAGCAATATTTTTCAAGCTATCGAATGCCAAAGGGATTGGAGGAATTTTCAAATTGAAGGAAAAGGGTTAATATCTCAGAATCAAATCATCAGATTTACACCAAAAACTATACAGCTCGGCAAATCAGTAACCTGAACACAAATATAAAGTAACTAGACAATCCAAGCAATATTTTTCAAGTTATCGAATGCCAAAGGGATTGGAGGAATTTTCAATTTGAAGGATAAAGGGTTAATATCTCAGGATCAAATTATCAGATTTACACCAAAAACTATACAGCTCGGCACATCAGTAACCTGAACACAAATATAAAGTAACCTGACAATCCAAGCAATATTTTTCAAGTTATCAAATGCCAAAGGGATTGGAGGAATTTTCAGTTTGAAGGATACAAGGTTAAAATCTCAGGATCAAATTATCAGATTTACACCAAACACTCTACAGCTCTGAAAATCAGTAACCTGAACACTAATGCAAAGTAACTTGACAATCCAAGCAATATTTTTCAAGTTATCGAATGCCAAAGGGATTGGAGGAATTTTCAATTTGAAAGATAAAGGGTTAATATCTCAGTATCAAAATAACAGATTTACACCAAAAACTATACAGCTCAGCACATCAGTAACATGAACACAAATATAAAGTAACTAGACAATCCAAGCAATATTTTTCAAGTTATCGAATGCCGAAGGGACTGGAGGAATTTTCAGTTTGAAGGATACAAGGTTAATATCTCAGGATCAAATTATCAGATTTACACCAAAAACTATACAGCTCGGCAAATCAGTAACCTGAACACAAATATAAAGTAACTAGACAATCCAAGCAATATTTTTCAAGTTATCGAATGCCAAAGGGATTGGAGGAATTTTCAATTTGAAGGATAAAGGGTTAATATTTTTGGATCAAATTTTCAGATTTACACTAAAAACTATACAGCTCAGCACATTAGTAACCTGAACACAAATATAAAGTAACCTGACAATCCAAGCAATATTTTTCAAGTTATCGAATGTCAAAGGAACTGGAGGAATTTTCAATTTGAAGGATAAAGGGTTAATATCTCAGGATCAAAATAACAGATTTACACCAAAAACTATACAGCTCGGAACATCAGAAACCTGAAGATATATTTAAAGTAACATGACATTTGGATTGATATTTTTTGAGCTATCTCGTGCCAAAGGGATTTGAAGAATTCTCAATTTGAAGGATAAAGAGTTAATATCTCAGGATCAAATTATCAGATTTTCACCAAAAACTATACAGCTCGGCACATCAGTAACCTGAACACAAATATAAAGTAACTTGACAATCCAAGCAATATTTTTCAAGTTATCAAATGCCAAAGGGATTGGAGGAATTTTCAATTTGAAGGATAAAGGGTTAATATCTCAGGATCAAAACAACAGATTTACACCAAAAACTATACAGCTCAGCACATCAGAAACCTGAACACAAATGTAAAGTAACTTGACAATCCAAGCAATATTTTTCAAGTTATCAAATGCCAAAGGGATTGGAGGAATTTTCAATTTGAAGGATAAAGGGTTAATATCTCAGGAACAAATTCAGATTTACACTAAAAACTATACAGCTCGGCACATCAGTAACTTGAACACAAATATAAAGTAACTTGACAATCCAAGCAATATTTTTTTCAAGTTATCGAATGCCAAAGGGAATGGAGGAATTTTCAATTTGAAGGATAAAGGGTTAATATCTCAGGATCAAATTATCAGATTTACACCAAAAACTATACAGCTCGGCACATCAGTAACCTGAACACAGATATAAAGTAACTTGACAATACAAGCAATATTTTTCAAGTTATCGAATGCCAAAGGGATTGGAGGAATTTTCAATTTGAAGGATAAAGGGTTAATATCTCAGGATCAAATCATCAGATTTACACCAAAAACTATACAGCTTGGCAAATCAGTAACCTGAACACAAATATAAAGTAACTAGACAAACCAAGCAATATTTTTCAAGTTATCGAATGCCAAAGGGATTGGAGGAATTTTCAGTTTGAAGGATACAAGGTTAAAATCTCAGGATCAAATTATCAGATTTACACCAAACACTGTACAGCTCGGAAAATCAGTAACCTGAACACTAATGCAAAGTAACTTGACAATCCAAGCAATATTTTTCAAGTTATCGAATGCCATAGGGACTGGAGGAATTTTCAATTTGAAGGATAAAGGGTTAATATCTCAGGATCAAAATAACAGATTTAAACCAAAAACTATACAGCTCAGCACATCAGTAACATGAACACAAATATAAAGTAACTAGACAATCCAAGCAATATTTTTCAAGTTATCGAATGCCAAAGGGATTGGAGGAATTTTCAATTTGAAGGATAAAGGGTTAATATCTCAGGATCAAATTTTCAGATTTACACCAAAAACTATACAGCTCAGCACATTAGTAACCTGGACACAAATATAAAGTAACCTGACAATCCAAGCAATATTTTTCAAGTTATCGAATGTCAAAGGGACTGGAGGAATTTTCAATTTGAAGGATAAAGGGTTAATATCTCAGGATCAAAATAACAGATTTACACCAAAAACTATACAGCTCGGAACATCAGAAACCTGAAGATATATATAAAGTAACATGACAATTGGATTGATATTTTTTGAGTTATCTCGTGCCAAAGGGATTTGAAGAATTCTCAATTTGAAGGATAAAGGGTTAATATCTCAGGATCAAATTATCAGATTTACACCAAAAACTATACAGCTCGGCAAATCAGGAACCTGATCACAAATATAAAGTAACTAGACAAGGCCATACAAAGTTGATTGTCTGTTTCTCAGGCCATTTTTTCCAAAAAAGCATGCGGGCGGGCGGGGTTTTTTTTTTCTTTTTATTTTCTCCCCGAGAGGTTGTTTGTGGTAATTTGACCCCCACCCAAACGCCTGGTGGACCATGCAAAATTTCGCAAATATATTGGTTATTCACCACAGGGGTGTTGGGTCGTAAATGAAGTGGGGTTTGAATGTTTGTTTTTTCAGTGAAACATGAAAATTATAACACAGGACGAAAGTCACGAAACGCCTCGTGGGTGAAACGTCTCGGGTTGAAACGTCTCTGGGACAAATCAAATGTCGAAGTGCCAACTTTCAGAGATTTATTTGACCAAAAAAAAAAATCCTTTCACAACCTGCCTAATAAAATCGTGAATCGCAATTTTTCCCCATTATATTCAAAATTATCACAACCCATTTGAACGGGCAGTTCATCCATAAATCATATTTTTTTTAAATCTGAAAATGAAATACAAAACGAATGTTTGCGTGTTTTTATTAACCATTTCGACCGCACATACCTGCCTATATGCGATTTATTTTCAATTATGACTGTTACTTTTATATCAAGCAACGGTTACTATTAGTTATCCAATTATCCTGCATCTCAAATGCATTTATTTAAATTAACTGGGAAAACTTGTAACGGTTTCAAATAACAGTACACAAATTCCCAATGACGGCCATTTACAATACAAATGTTACTAAAAATAAATGCCAGGAGACTGTGTTCCATTCAACATAGCACCTGACTTTGCAGACTTTCTGAGGGTTGGTGCGAATCAAAGGCGGTGCGAATCGACCATTCCCCTTTGTGACTGTTTGTTGTCAGACTGAAAGACACCTTCCTTCTTGCTGTCATTATGACTTACCTTTTACAGAATAAAACACTTTCTGTCGTGAATATTGCTAGAACCCACCCACTTCATTAAGGTATGATGTAGAAAAAGCTTGAAGTGTGTTAATTTAAAATTTGCGAACGCATCGATATTGATTTACCGAAATGAGCACAATATCTCAAATGTTTTGAAGATTTTTTTTTGTGTCATAAAAAGGTTGCATGCGCACCAAAAATGACCATGCGCGCGGGCCTGAGAAACAGAGGTTCTTTTTTTGATGGCCCAATCCAAGCAATATTTTCCAAGTTATCGAATGCCAAAGGGATTGGAGGAATTTTCAATTTGAAGGATAAAGGGTTAATATCTCAGGATCAAATTATCAGATTTACATAAAAAACTATACAGCTCGGCACATCAGTAACCTGAACACAAATATAAAGTAACTAGACAATCCAAGCAAATATTTTTCAAGTTATCGAATGTCAAAGGGATTGGAGGAATTTTTAATTTGAAGGATAAAGGGTTAATATCTCAGAATCAAAATAACAGATTTACACCAAAAACTATACAGCTCGGAACATTAGTAACCTGAAGATATATATAAAGTAACATGACAACTGGATTGATATTTTTGAGGTTATCTCGTGCCAAAGGGATTGGAAGAATTCTCAATTTGAAGGATAAAGAGTTAATATCTCAGGATCAAATTATCAGATTTACACCAAAAACTATACAGCTTGGCACATCAGTAACCTGAACACAAATATAAAGTAACTTGACAATCCAAGCAATACTTTTCAAGTTATCGAATGCCAAAGGGATTGGAGGAATTTTCAATTTGAATGATAAAGGGTTAATATCTCAGGATCAAAACAACAGATTTACACCAAAAACTATACAGCTCAGCACATCAGAAACCTGAACACAAATGTAAAGTAACTTGACAATCCAAGCAATATTTTTCAAGTTATCAAATGCCAGAGGGATTGGAGGAATTTTCAATTTGAAGGATAAAGGGTTAATATCTCAGGAACAAATTATCAGATTACACCAAAAACTATACAGCTCGGCACATCAGTAATTTGAACACAAATATAAAGTAACTTGACAATCCAAGCAATATTTTTTTTAAGTTATTGAATGCCAAAGGGAATGGAGGAATTTTCAATTTGAAGGATAAAGGGTTAATATCTCAGGATCAAATTATCAGATTTACACCAAAAACTATACAGCTCGGCACATCAGTAACCTGAACACAAATATAAAGTAACTTGACAATCCAAGCAATATTTTTCAAGTTATCGAATGCCAAAGGGATTGGAGGAATTTTCAATTTGAATATCTCAGGATCAAATCATCAGATTTACACCAAAAACTATACAGCTTGGCAAATCAGTAACCTGAACACAAATATAAAGTAACTAGACAATCCAAGCAATATTTTTCAAGTTATCGAATGCCAAAGGGATTGGAGGAATTTTCAATTTGAAGGATAAAGGGTTAATATCTCAGGATCAAATTATCAGATTTACACCAAAAACTATACAGCTCGGCACATCAGTAACCTGAACACAAATATAAAGTAACCTGACAATCCAAGCAATATTTTTCAAGTTATCGAATGCCAAAGGGATTGGAGGAATTTTCTGTTTGAAGGATACAAGGTTAAAATCCAGGGCTCGATTTAACTGGATTAGCATAGCACTTTGCTCTCCAATTTCTGAATTTTGCTATTCAAGATTTATTAGTTTCAAGTGCTTTTGGATCAACTGCTAATCAATTTTCCAGGGTGAATAGTAAATTGCTATTCAAAATTTTCAGATTAAATCAAGCCCTGTTAAAATCTCAGGATCAAATTATCAGATTTACACCAAAAACTATACAGCTCGGAAAATCAGTAACCTGAACACTAATACAAAGTAACTTGACAATCCAAGCAATATTTTTCAAGTTATCGAATGCCAAAGGGATTGGAGGAATTTTCA
Source organism: Pictodentalium vernedei (assembly GCA_031216915.1). NCBI lineage: Eukaryota > Metazoa > Mollusca > Scaphopoda > Dentaliida > Dentaliidae > Pictodentalium > Pictodentalium vernedei. The sequence continues at coordinate 723,509,765 of CM062297.1, read as the reverse complement.
ATTTGAAAGATAAAGGGTTAATATCTCAGGATCAAAATAACAGATATACACCAAAAACTATACAGCTCAGCACATCAGTAACATGAACACAAATATAAAGTAACTTGACAATCCAAGCAATATTTTTCAAGTTATTGAATGTCAAAGGGACTCGAGGAATTTTCAATTTGAAGGATAAAGGGTTAATATCTCAGGATCAAAATAACAGATTTTCACCAAAAACTATACAGCTCGGAACATCAGAAACCTGAAGATATATATAAAGTAACATGGCAATTGGATTGATATTTTTTGAGTTATCTCGTGCCAAAGGGATTGGAAGAATTCTCAATTTGAAGGATAAAGAGTTAATATCTCAGGATCAAATTATCAGATTTACACAAAAAACTATACAGCTCGGCAAATCAGTAACCTGATCACAAATATAAAGTAACTAGACAATCCAAGCAATATTTTCCAAGTTATCGAATGCCAAAGGGATTGGAGGAATTTTCAATTTGAAGGATATAGGGTTAATATCTCAGGATCAAATTATCAGATTTACATAAAAAACTATACAGCTCGGCACATCAGTAACCTGAACACAAATATAAAGTAACTTGACAATCCGAGCAAATATTTTTCAAGTTATCAGATGTCAAAAGGGATTGGAGGAATTTTCAATTTGAAGGATAAAGGGTTAATATCTCAGGATCAAAATAACAGATTTACACCAAAAACTATACAGCTCGGAACATCAGTAACCTGAAGATATATATAAAGTAACATGACAATTGGATTGATATTTTTGAGGTTATCTCGTGCCAAAGGGATTGGAAGAATTCTCAATTTGAAGGATAAAGAGTTAATATCTCAGGATCAAATTATCAGATTTACACCAAAAACTATACAGCTCGGCACATCAGTAACCTGAACACAAATATAAAGTAACTTGACAATCCAAGCAATATTTTTCAAGTTATCGAATGCCAAAGAAATGGATACGGATGCTGGATGGACAGACGGACAGACAGACAGATGGACAAGGGATGGATGAACGACAGATGGCCACCCACGGATGCCGGCATTATGTGTACCATACATAGTATAGGTCCACATAAAAATCATTTAATTTCTTTAATCGCAACTGAAGATCTCTTCCCAAAAATCTGCAATTTTGGTATATTCAAATTTGTCAAGGGCTATAACTCTTACTGGTAGAATTATTCAAATCAAATCTTCATTTCCATATGCACATGTACACATCATACTCATACTGCACAAGTTTTAAAAATCCAATGAAACACGCAGGAGGAATGAAGCGGACAAGCATTTGTGAAGGAAATTTTGCTATTACGAAGGGGCATAACCACACAAAATTCATCGCATTGAAAATTCCTGACCACATGTACATCTACACTTGATACTTCAAAACAAGTTTTGTAAAAATCCAATAAAAAATATAGGAGGAGTTAAGCAGACAATCCTTTTGTGATGGAAATTTTGCTATTTCCAGGGGACATAACCACCAAAATTTCTGTCTACATGCACATTTACACTTGATACTGATACTTCAGACCAAGTTTCATAAAAATCCATGAACGAACGAACGAACACCATTTCAATATCTCCCTCCCAACTTCGTCAGCATGGGATAAATAATTCAATTTCTTTAGTCGCAACTGAAGATATGTTCCAAAAGCCTGCAATTTTGGTAAATTCAAAGACAAGGGCTATAACTCTGGAAAAATTACTCGAATCAAAACTTTCTTTCCATATGCACATGTACAAATCATACTCATACTGCAAACCAAGTTTCGTAAAAATACAATGAAAAGTGCAGGAGGAGTTAAGCAGACAAGAAATTTTGCTATTACCAAGGGCCATAACCACGCCTTTGTGATGGAAATTTTTCTATTTCCAAGGGACATAACCATAAAAAATTCGTCATATAGAAAATTCCTGACCACATGCACATCTACACTTGGTACTGATACTTCAGACCAAGTTTCATAAAAATCCACTGAAAACTTGGGAGTTAAGCGGACAAAGTTTGTGATGGGTGGGTGGGTGGGTGGGTGGATGGATGGACTGACAGATAGGCAGACGGACATCATTTCAATATCCCCCTCCTGACATCGTCGGCGGAGGATAAAAAGATTTTGGTTGGTAGTGCTGAAAGAGTTAGCGTGATAACCAGCTGCAACCAGTTAATGGCGTAACCGGTTGGAAAAGCTGTCAACCGGATAAACCGCTATACCTATAGTTTACGGGATAGCATCGGGAAAATAAATAGTATTTGACCGTGAGATGTTAGAATTCTTTTGTCGACACAAGCATTGTCAAAGCTACCAAACATTTGTCGATTTACAATGATGTGTGGTCAATGTAACACGAAAGGGTTAAGGTGTTGGAATGTTGAATGAATAGTTAATTCGGTTGCTTGGGATGTCAAGTCGCAGATAAATGTCTGTTACTGCAGGTTGTTTTCTGCTTGAACAGCAGTGAGCACATGCCTGTCAGTGTAACATTGTCTTCTTTTGACAAATTTGACATTCTTCTCTTTGATGAGGTGTTGTTGATTGCAGATTATAATGCTGAAAAAATGATAAATTTAAAGTAATCTGTATATTTTTTATATTTACCAATAGCCCAGACTTAGCTAGTGCAAACTCAATAATATCAGGGGCCAAACACAACATTTTGAACCCCCCAATCCCCAAAATTTGCATACAATATCAAAATTTGAAAGTTCTATCTGGCTCTCCATACGTTTAGTACTGCATATTTTTTCTTTCTTTTAGATGGTAGTGTTTCTTAACATGCTCTGATTTCATAAAGAGAATATTTTGGCCTTTGGCTTCGGGAGGTGGACATTGTTTCTCTTTGTCAGTGAAGCATCATTTGTTTTTGACCTGTTTTACCGGGGTAATTAAATTCAGAACTTTCTGTGAATAGACAACTATGTCTATGAAACAACACAACAGAATAAAGTGCAGTATTAGCAAGTGTTTGAAAATATGGCTGTTGTGTATGAATTTTCATTCGTAAATTTTCAGCGTCCATTGGGAGGATTATGAATTAATGTGTACAAATTGCAACCAATTTTTCTTCTGCTAAGACTCCGTGGATTATGCATCGATTGAAGATATGAATGAGAAAAAGAGTCAATGCCTATATTGTTAATTCCTTATCATACCTTTTATTCAAAAGAAAACACTACTTAAATGAAGATGGAATTATAACTAGAGGCTCTAAAGAGCCTGTAATCGCTAAATGTGATTTCCCATAGGGTTTCCATGGCCATGTTTGCAACATTACATCAACATTACATGAGGATCACTGGTAGGTATCCCAGACCTCAATCATGTTTAGTTTCAAAACATGTGTCCTTGTAGTTTCAGAGGAGAAATGTTTTAAAAATCGAACAATCAGAATCAAAGAATACCTCTGGCAGCCACGTTTTTTATCCAACAGGAATAAAACGAGTAACAGTTGTAGAGAACCTCTCATAGACCACGCCTGCCAAGTTTGGTTCACATTGGCTCAGCTGTTCCGGAGAAGATGAAAATGTGATTTCCCGTAACTATAAGCCGCAATTGCAGCCATATTAGCAACCCGATCAAGATTAAATGAGGATCATTGGTATAGGGTGTTCCAGTCATCAGTCACGCGTTAAGTTTCAAAACATTTGGCCTTGCAAGATTTCTTGAAAATCCACATTTATGAATTTTGTTTCAATAAATGAAAGTGTCAATGACACTGTAGCTCAACTTGACAAACTTGGTAAGTTATAAGTGAAATGGCAAAATTGAAGATAATTGGTACCAATGTTAATTGGTGAAATTTCAACATAACAGCATTGTGTGTGCACAACGTCAGAGTAATCCATGCATTTTTAAATGTAAACTGTAAGACTGGCTAAAGGAAGAATGTTGATACATAAATGCAGTAAGTTCAGAGGTTATTGTAAATGGCAACTTTTTTCACAGAAATGAATGCTAATCAATAGCTCTTATCTAAAGGTCTTGCCTAATGAGCACACCAAGTTCAAAAACAATCCTATGATAAATGTGGCTTGCAGGCCATGTCAAAGAAGAATGTTGATGCACAAATGCAATAAATTCAAAGATTGTTTCTAAGTTCTAACAGCAACAGTTTTTGATGGAAATGAAAAGAAAATCGATAGCTCCTATCTTTGTAACACTGCATAAGAATATAAAGTTTCAAAACAACCTGATAATGAATGCGCCCTCTGAGGCATGCCAAAGGAAGATGTTAATGCACAAATGCTCTAAGTTTGAAGGTCATTACTTGAGGTAATGTTTTTTTCTCTCTTTTTTATGGAAATTCATAAATATATCCTGCAGAGAGTGCAAAAGGGATAAGTTGCTGCACAAATGCAGTAAGTTCAAAGGCTGGTGATAGCGACAATAATTTTTTATGGAAATGAACACATGCACAGTTGTTGTATCCAGAGGTCACCCTGAACACACATACCAAGTTTCAAAGTAATCCAATCATAAATGTGCCCTGAAGGGTGTGCCAAAGGGAAATATTGAAGCCTGACTAAACTAAGTTCAAAGGTCATTGCCAGCAACAACATTTTTTGACAGAAATGGAAGAAAATCGATAACTCCCATATAGATATCACCCCACACAAGAACACCAAGTTTCCAAGCGATCCAATCATAAATGTGCCCTGCAGGGTGCGTCAAAGGGAAATATTGATGCATAACTGCACTAAGTTTTTACTAAGTTCATCAGAGGTCGTTGCCAATGGCAACTATTTTTGAGGGAAATGTAAGAAAATAGATAGTTCCCATCTACAGGTCACCCCAAACAAGCACACCAAGTTTCAAAGCGATCCGGTCATAAATGTGCACTGCAAGCTGCACCAAAGGGAAATATTGACGCACAACTGCTCAAAGTTCATCGAAGGTCGTTGTTAGATATTGAAGAAAATTAATAGCTCCCATCTAGAGGTAACCCCAAACAAACATACCAAGTTTCAAACCATTCTGACGATACATGTGCCCTGTAGGGCGTGCCAAAGGAATACATTGATGCCTGACTAAACTAAGTTCAAAGGTCATTGCCAGCGGCAACAGTTTTTGATGGAAATGAAAGAAAATCGATAGCTCCCATCTAGACGTCACCCCAAACAAGTATGCCAAGTTTCAAAGCAATCCGATCATAAATGTTCCCTGACTAAACTAAGTCTGACTAAACTAAGTTCTAAGAACGTTGCTTGCTAACGGCAACTTTTTTTTACGGAAATGGAAGAAAATCGATAGCTCCCATCTGGAGGTCACCCCCAAACAGGCATACCAAGTTTCAAAGCGATCCAAGTGTGCCAAAGGGAAATTCTGATGCATAACTGCACTAAGTTCATCAAAGGTCATTGCCAGCGGCAACATTTCTTGGCGAATATCGAAGAAAATCGATAGCTCCCATCTAGAGGTAACCCCAAACAAGCATACAAAGTTTCAAACCAATCTGATCAAAAATGTGCCCTATACGGCGTGCCAAAGGAATATATTGATGCCTGACTAAACTAAGTTCAAAGGTCATTGCCAGCGGCAACATATTTTCACTGAAATGGAAGAAAATCGATAGCTCCCATCTAGAGGTCAACCCAAACAAGCATGCCAGGTTTCAAAGCAATCTGATTATAAATATACTCTGTAGGGTGTGCCAAAGGGAAATACTGAGGTCTCACTAAACTAAGTTCTAGGAACGTTGCTGGCGGCAACATTTTTTGATGGAAATTGAAGAAAATCGATAGCTCCCATCTAAAGGTCATCCCAAATAACCATACCAAGTTTCAAAGCGATCTGATCATAAATGCGACCTGTGAGGTGTGCCAAAGGAAATTGTGGACGTACGTACATACATATGCCCGGATGTACGTATGTACGTACGCTGATGGACGAGAAGTGATGGCAATAGCTCAGCTTGACTTTGTCAAGTTGAGCTAAAAAAATCAGTAAAACAAGGTTAAATATTTTGAAAATTACAATTTTTTCAGACAGTACTCTCTTTCAAATAGCTTTGAATAGGTATAGGGTTACAGGAAATACAACATTTCAGAGATTTTTCTAGGTGTATTGGGAATGGGGCCAGGGGCCCGTGCAATTGGGAAAAAAGCCATCTCATTGGACCAAATTGGGAATCCTGTTGATGCTGTAGAGTGGAAAAAAGTGCAAATTTCTTTTCTACAGAGGCACATTAAAATGAAGAAGCTGGATTTATTATTTGAATTTATGGTTTACAGTTCTTTTATCAGAATAATAAGGCCTACTTTTGCAGCAAAAATCATAAATGTTATGAACAAGTTGATACTGGGTACAAATTGGGAATTTTATGTTAGAAATTGGGAAAAATCCTGCCTAAATCTCATTGGGAATGGGGCCTATATTCGGCCCCTGTCGTCACCTAGAAAAATCCCTGCATTTTATTCAAATAATTTGTCATATCTTAAATGATATCATAATTGACTGGTCAGCTCTACATGATGGTATATAAAAACAATAACTTCCATGTTTTCCAAACACCTGTCATTGTTCAGTATTTCTGATAAGTAACTGGAGAGAAATATTAACATAATTACAGCTGCAAACTTGTTTACAGTACAAGTCAAAATAAGTTGTAGGATAACCACTATAAACTATGTATCTTTCTTTTCCTACATTGATAAGACCAGAAGCCAACATCATTTTCTGGAAAGCTCCCACTGATAGCTGTTCAGAAAATGTCAGATTCTGATCTTGTCAGTGTAGGAGAAGCAGTCTACTTAGTTTATTGTGGTCATGCTACAACTTATTTTGACTTGTACTGTATACACAATATTTTTATGGTTTTTCCTAGTTCTCAGTGGAGCAAACTGGAACCAACCCTTAACAGATTCTCAAAAAACAAGTATTTTGCTGACAGTACCGATCTTCATGCCGACAGGAAAGGCATTGGGTTAAGCATTAGCATATAGCCTCCGGCGGCCACATATTTGCATTCTTTCATAGACCATTCCTGTCAAGTTTGGGTTCACATCGGCTCAGTAGTTCCAAAGAAGAAGAAAATGTGATTTCCATAGGGTTTCCATGGTAACTATAAGCCACAACTGTGGCCATGTTTGCAACCCAATCACCATTAAATGAGAATCATTGGTAGAGGGGGTCGCAGTCATCAACCATGTGAAGTTTCAAAACATTTGGCCTTGTGGTTTCAGAGGAGAAATTTTTTTTCAAAATCCACCAATCAGAATCAGATAATGCCTCTGGTGGCCACGTTTTCCAACCAATGGGAACAAAAAGAGGACTGTTCGTAGAGGACCTCCCATAGACCAATCCTATGAAGTTTGGCTCACATCGAGTCAGTAGTTCCAAAGAAGAAGATGAAAATGTGATTTCCCACAGGATTTCTATAGTAACTATAAGCTGCAATCGTTGCCATGTTTGCAATCCGATCAACATTAAATGAGGATCGTTGGTAGAGGGTCTCTCAGTCATCAACGAAGCAAAGTTTCAAAACATTTGGCCTTGTGATTTCAGAGAAGATTTTTCAAAATCCACCAATCAGAATCAAAAAATGCTTCTGGCAGCCATGTTTTTCGATGCACAGCAACAAAATTAGGAGCGTTTGAAGAGGACTTCCCATAGACTATCCCTGCTAGGTTTGGTTCACATCAGCTCAGTGGTTCCAGCCAAGAAGATGAAAATGTGATTTCCCATAGGGTTTCTATAGTAACTGTAAGCCACAATTGCAGCCATGTTTGCAACCCGATCAACATTAAATGATTGTTGGTAGAGGGTGTCCCAGTCATCAACCATGCAAAGTTTCAAAACATTTGGCCTTGTGGTTTCCGAGGAGAAGATTTTTCAAAATACACCAATCAGAATCAAACCATGCTTCTGGCAGCCTTGTTTTTCGATGCACGGTAACAAAATGAGGAGCATTTGTAGAGGACCTCCCACAGACTATCCCTGCCAGGTCTGGTTCACATTGGCGCAGTAGTTCCAGAGACGATGATGAAAATTATAAATTTAAAGTAATTTGTATATTTTTATACTTACCAATGGCCCAGACTAGCTGGTGCTAACTCAGAGTTATCAAGGGCCAAACACAAATTTTGAACCCCTAATCCCCAAAATTTGCTTGCAAAACCGAAAATTAAAAGTCCTATTTGGCCCTCCATACATTTACTTTCTGCGCATGTGCAGCTGTCAGGAAGTGACCGGAATTGGTGCCAACATCATTCTTTGTAGAAGAGAGTACTACATAATAACTCAGAAGGGAGGAATGAGTGCCCACTCATGGGAGGGCCATCTCCGTCTGGGCCATTGGTAAGTATAAAAATATACAAATTACTTTAAATTTATAATACTTTTACACTAGAACCCAATGATCCAGACTGGCTGAATTGTAAAAAGGCGGAGGGCCTAGGACTTCAGAATTAGTAGATCAACATACTTCCAATCCTGTAATCCAAGGTGAAAGGAAATTAAAATAATTAGGAATTACATGTATGTCTCTCTATACAGTAATAGAGAAGACATATCATAACAAGAGGCCTCAGGGGGCCTGAGGGCGCTCACCTGACAAGGTAGACTAAATATCAACCCAGGGAATTGATTTCAACAAGTTGCATCTGCCCTTCCTAAGAAAAGCTTACACAAATATCCAAAGATTCTGACTGGTGGATATAAAAAAAAAAGATTTTTAAAAAATATTCCTCATATTGAGTCCAAATATGAACCCAGGGACTTGGCTTTAACAAACTTGAATCCCCCTCCCTCTCCCCCCCCCCCCCCCCCCCCCCCGACCCCAAGAATGCTGTACACCAAATATCAAAACATTCCGCCTGCTGGATCTGAAGAAGATTTTTTAAGAAAATTTCTCATTTTGAACTAAGTTACAATTCAAGCTTCCACAGTGAGCACAAATATTGACCTAGGGACATGGCATGAACAAACTTGAATCTTACCCCCCTAAGGATGTTGCATACCAAATATCGAAAGCATTCTGACTGCTGGATCTAAAAAAGATTTTTAAAGAAAATTCCTCATTTTGAACTAAGTTATCATTCGGGCTTCCACAGTGAGCCCAAATATGAACCCAGGGACTTGACTTGAACAAACTTGAATCTCACCCCCTAAGGATATTGCATGCCAAATATCAAAACATTCCGACTGCTGAATCGGAAGAAGATTTTTAAAGAAAAATTCCTCATATTGAACTAAGTTATAATTCGGGCTTCCACAAGGAGCCCAAATATGACCCCAGGGACTTGGCTTTAACAAACTTGAATCTCTCCCCACCACCCTAAGAATGCTGCACACCTAATATCAAAACATTCTGACTGCTGGATCTGAAGAAGATTTTTAAGAAAATTCCTCATTTTGAACTAAGTTACAATTTGAGCTCCCACAGTGAGCCCAAATATGGACCTAGGGACATGGCTTAAACAAACTTGAATCTCCCCCCCCCCCCCCCCCCAAGGATGCTGCATACCAAATATCAAAACATTCCGACTGCTGGATCTGAAGAATTTGATTTTTAAAGAAAATTCCTCAGTTTGAACCAAGTTATAATTTGGGCTCCCACAGTGAGCCCAAATATGAACCAAGGGACTTGTCTTGAACAAACTTGAATCTCACCCCCCTAAGCATGCTGCATACCCAATATCATAAGATTCTGCCTGCTGGATCTTGAGAAGAAGATTTTTAAAGAAACTTGCCTGAAATGCACTAAGTTCAAATTTGGGCTCCTATACTGAGCCCAAATATGAACCCAGGGGACCGATTTGTACAAACTTGATTCAGATCCACCCCACAATGTTGCATACCAAATATCAAAAGATTCTGCCTGCTGGATCTGGAGAAGATTTTTTAAGAAATTTGCCTGAAATGCACTAAGTTCAAATTCGGGCTTCTATAGTGAGCCCAAATATGAATCCAGTGGGCCGATTTGAACAAACTTGAATCTGACCCCCCAGAGATGATGTATCCCAAATAGGAAAGAATTCTGCCTGGTGGATCTGAAGAAGATTTTTTGAATTTTGGAAAGAAATTCATGGGTGCTATCAGAGTTATGCCCCTTGTGGTGCCCCCTGTGGGTGCGGCAAGTTTATTTGTACAAGTTTGAATTGACATATGATGGGGAACATGCGCACCAAATTTGGTTCAATTTGATGCAGTAGTTTGTGAGGAGTAGTCGATAATGTAAAGTTCATGACAGACGACGAAGACGATGGACGACGATGACGGATGGCAAGTGATGAGTTAAGCTCCCTTTGGTGAGCTAAAAAAGGAGCCCAGTTCAAGAAATTCTGTATTCTTAGCATGAAGCCTATGCTAATTTGGATGTAACAAGTTCCCTATTTTTAAGGCTAGCCCGGACTCAGCCCCAAAAATTAGGATGGCATATTTGAAAATGAGAGAATATCTCCCACAAACATACGCCATATACAATAAAACCCAAGCAGTATGCAGGATATAATTACAGACAAAACAGCTTCACTCACAGTTACATACTTATCAAACCAAAGGAGAGGAAAAAAAAAAAATTACCCTCCCCCACCTTTTTGAAGGAGTCTTCTTCAAAAAGAAAGTGGGGAGTGCTCTGGAATCAGTAAAAGCAGTACCAAAAAACAATATAAATATTCGTCAACAGGCACTCAGGTATTAATTCTTATTAATAAATCGGAGCTTAATGCCACTTCAGAAGCTAAGTCTATAGCGACAATCCCGGTAATTAATATCGCCTGCTAGTAACGTATAACGGAGTCGGCATACGCAGATAGGTCGAAAACCGGTGATATAATATATAACATACACATGTCCAATTGAATCACAATGGATGATCTCTGGAGAGTAAACACACTTCCGAGGTAACCCACAGGCGAGGCGACCCCACTCAGGTGTACAATAAATTCCAGTAATGACACTCCCTGACGTGCACTATCCTATATCTATGAAACTAGAAACATGCGAATATACGAGAGTGAAAGACAAGGTGTATTCGATTGGGTACCAACATTAAGAGAAACCTGGATCTAGAAATGAATCGAGCTATGATTTACAGACTCGACACGGACCACCTCCGAAATAAATCATTACTTCTAAGGTCCATAACATACAATAATGCGTCTACCTAATAGTTCATTAATTATGCATGTGAGCATTGAAATCCCACATGTAATCATCTGAATACCAGTTAACTGACTAGACAGCCTCAGAGGTACCCAAAGACTAGCAATTTATTGATGATGAATTATGCACTCGTATATGACATACAGACGAACAACCACAGGAAACCAAACAACTAAAAATCTGGCAAGAGGATCACAGTTCCACAAGTCGAGTTTTGATATTAAATTTCGTGAAAAGTCAGAAAAGCAAGTTATTTGTCGCAACAGCAACTTTTGCCAACAGTGATAACTACAGTATTCTATTTATAGTAACAGTGACCTTGACCTTGAGGCTTCAGACCCCAAAATCAATAGGTGTCTTCCTTTCCTATGGAGTAACCTCTGATGTAAATTTGGTGAAGGTACGACAAATAGAGCTAAAGTTATTGCCCGGAAAACCAATTCGTTGAAAAAAAACATTCTATTTATAGTAACAGTGACCTTGACCGTGGAGTCCCAGACTCCGAAATCAATAGGTGTCTTCCCTTCCTATAGAGTAACCTCTGGTATAAGTTTGGTAAGGGTGCGTCAAATAGAACTAAAGTTGTTACCCGGAAACCAATTTGTCATAAAATATTCTATTTATAGTAACAGTGACCTTGACCTGGGGGCGCAAGACTCTGAAATCAATAGGTGTCTTCCTTTCCTATAGAGTAACCTCTGGTATAATTTTGGTAAAGGTGCATCAAATAGAACTAAAGTTATTGCCCGGAAACCAATTGTTTACGCCCGCAGCCCGCCCGCCACTTCATCAAACTATATAAGTCGAGTTTGACTTCGTCAAAACTCGACTAAAAAGTGGATGTGCCCATGAGGTCGGCATAGAACAAGGCCCAGCCACCAATCGAGAAGTCATGAAATACATGTCTGTACTTAAAACTCATACAAGGCTTATGGGAAGAAAACTACGTCTTGCCCGGTAATCGCCTCTTAACACATTGGAGGTGGGAGAGGGGGAGGGGGATTCGAAGTCACATCGAACCCTCCTCACCTGCATTTCTTTAATTGTTCTTGTGTTAGTCATCAAATAATATAGGAACCGCAATGCAGGGACCATCCTACACGCATGCCAACGCGCCATTGGTGCTAAGAAGTTGGAAAAGACAACAATTTGGCTCTAAAAAACAGACAAGTGGCGCTAAATTTGATGAGTGGATAAACTGACAGCTTCCGAAATTAACACAACTGAACTTGATCTGCATTATAAAGATTCAAACAACTGAGACTTGGCATAAACAAACAACGCGATTGACAAGCATCAAATAGTTGCCTTATGCATTGAAACATTCATTATACGGTCTATCAATAATGTTACAATAACATTATTTTACCACAAGGGCGAATCCAGGCATTGACGACTTGGTGTGTCCCCCTCCCCCCCCCCCCATTTTTTCCCAGGGATGGGTTGCGCATTGTGGATATCTGCATCAGATGCCAGCCTGGTAATCGCATCTTTCCGGATTAAATTTCAAAATTTGGTTGACAATGCATGCCAGTAAACTTGGGCCCAGGTGTGGCGCCCCCCTTCCCCCTCCCCCCCCTGGTCCCCTCAGTTTTTCGTAAAGTCCTTGATCAGCCACTTAACCAACACAGCATTCGAGGCGGTATTGAGACGTAACAAATGTGGGAATGAACTCACCAGGCAGAAGCATAAAAGTGTCTTTTTGTAATGTTGGAAAGGATACTGGTCTAAGGGAGGTAATCAAATTAGCTATCGAAGAACTTGACTTGTTTCATACAATGGAAATTTCTGACAGTGCTTCCACCTTAGGCGACGCCCCATATGTCTCGAAAAATTTAATTTGCTTCGTCCCAATGCTGATTTTAAATAATAAATTTTAAATAATATAAGTGATCTCAGACTTTAGTATCATTTTTATTCAGTTTTGGTCATTGAAGCATTTAATGTCATGCTGGTCACCATTGCAGAGTTGTTAAGCTGACAAGCCACAACACCAGAACAAACCTTTTTCACTTCGTGCAAAGTTTAAGATGCCAGTTCGGGCGGATTGCTGGTTTGGGGTTCCTGCCTTAAAACGTCCCCCACACAGTCACTTGACTGTGGCTTAATTTATTCTTTTTTATATAACAGAAATATATCTCATGACTCTATTGTCATTACTTTTTTCCAGCCATTTTTCATTTTCATAAAATCTAATGAAATTTGACTCGTGATTTCTGCCATTTGACTCCCAAATTTCTTAATTGGCCCCTAGACTGGCCCCATCTTTTACTTCCCCAGGTCGGTCGCTGCGCAATGGTTCCCTCACGTCTAACCAACTCCATAATGCGACTAAGGGCGGAGAAGGACGTAAAGAACAAGTACTTCCCTTGACAAAGAAGGTCCTCTCGTGGAGGAAGCTTCTGGGGAACGTCCCATAACAGACACCTGAGAAGACTGATCCAAGGTTTCTGTGATGACAGAGGTGCTACTAGTAGGATTTCACAACCAGACTGTTTGATCTTTAACATAATCTACTGAATCAACAGAACTGGAGGATATGCATATCATATCATTCATTCCCATGAAATCGACAGCGTCTACTGCGTACGCTCAATGGTCCTTGCATGGCGACATGAACGTCGGTAACTGATTGTTCCGGTGTGTCGCAAACAGATCTATCATGGGGCGATCCCACTGGTAGCAAATCTGCCTGAATACTCGCTTGTTGAGCATCCACTCCGATTGCAACAGACGACCTTTCCGAGAGAGCGAGTCTTCTAGTACGTTCAGGCGACCCGGTATATGACGGACAGAAAGCTGAACATGATGATTCATGGTGTATAGGAGAATCTTTTCCGTTAGTTGGCATAACAGAAATGAATGGGTGCAGCCCTGGTTCCCGATGTACGCTACTACTGTCGAGTTGTCCGACAAAATTTGAACATGGACGTCCACTATTATGTGAATCCAATGTTGTAGCACTAGCCATATTGACATCATCTCTTTGATCCTTATGTGTTTCTCCTGGAAACGAGGGTCCCAAAGACCCTGATACTTCAAGTCTACGGGACTTAGGGTCGCGCCCCAACCCAGCTGACTCGCATCCGTCATAATCGTGAAAGCCTGATCCGCCAGTTGCAGCGGAACTCCTGGAGTTAACCACTGAATATCTGCCCAAATCTGAACCCTTGTTTTATTAGATCCATTAAAACAATACTGGTTCGAGCGAAAGCCTCTTCACACCCCAGTTCTGAGTAAAGAATATCTGGAGAGGACGTGCACGTAGGCAGCCCATCGAAATGAGATCCACAGCTGCTCCGCAACAGTCGCATGAATTCCCTCACTGTTAATGTGTCTGAGTGTAGACAAAAGTGAGCATAACAATGGACTAATTTCGCTCTAACGGCAGATGAACCAGATTGGTGTCAGTCTCAAAGCTCATTCCCAAGTGATTAGACGACTTGGACGGATCTAGATCTGACTTTTTCTCATTTACAATGAAACCGAGACATCGGAGTAATAGAAGCAGACTCTGAACATCGTTCTGTCTCTGAAGAATAATTCTGTTGCACTATCTCTAAGGAATGTCGTCCAAGTAAGCTGGTGTTACCGCAGACGAATGAGCTCGGAAGTATGACATTATTGAGCTCATTATTCGTGTGAATGCCCAGGGAGCCAGGTTCAGACCAAAGCACATTGCTCTGAACTGATACACCCTCCCTTGAACGGCGAATGGCAGGTACTTTTGAATGCCAGAGGTACCAGGACATGAAAGTACGCATCCTTTAGATCTATGCTTGCCGCATAGTTGTTCACTCGAACGCTCGCTCTTACCGACCGAATGGTCTCCATATATACCTCCACTAGGAGAAGCTCTCTTATGCAAGGAACTGATGGAAGATTTGTTCAACGCGGACAACTTGTTCCTGGTGGTTTAGCTCGGAATGATAGCTGTAAGCCGTCTGAAACTACACTTCTCACCCACTGATCTTCAGTGACTGTTATCCAGTTTGTTTTTTTTTTTTGCGGAGCTTGACAACCTTCCGCCAACTGGCCAGCAATAGAGGTCTTAACCATCACCTGTATGACCTGTGAGGCTTACAGGATGAGAAACCAGGTCCTCCCCACGAAAAACCTCATCTCGTCAGCCTAGGGGCATCTGACCGATAGTCCCGATCAGACCTACGCTCCCTTTGACGAGTTGCTATACTGACAACCTCCCGAGTAATTATAAGAGGGTTTCTTGTACCCTCGTGAGGAGTTTCCTTTTGACGATTATTGTCTGGAATGCCCTCCCTTACTCGTCTCCTGAAGTGGGTCGTTGATACGCCGACTTTAAAAGCAGAGCACTAGACGCGTTCTTAGTAGCTTGTTCATAAACTAACGAAAGCTAGTCATCGAAATAATATGTCCAGAGCGCGTCAGAGAGAGCTTTTCACCTTGTCATCTATCAGTGATGATGACGCAAGGGCAGTTTAACTCCATATCAGCCACTGTTATGGCGGAGTTATACGTGGTATATATAATTGCCCTGGAAAGAACTCTAAGAGAGGTACGGTCGTCCTCAAATCATTGAGAAGTTGCACCATAGCTCTTGTAAGGTGATCTTCATAAGACATAACGTCCAAATTCGCTCTATTGAAGAATTGCCGTCTCAATTGTGTCTGAGCGAATAGTGAATGAAACAGGTAAGGAGTCTGAGGAAGGCTGCACCTGCACTTGCTGGGATGCTGCGATCAGCTGCGCAATTTGTGACAGCAAGTCTGTCATTGAGGCCTGAGGAGCAGCGGTCTTCTGTTTCATGGAAGGATAGGGAAGGAATACTTAACAAACAGTGGAATAATCATTAACAAAAATGATGACGTCAGGCATATGTCCCAAAATTGGGAAACATAAAATAATTTTATAAATATTATAAAGTTACAGCCCTGAACGTCTAAAACCACCGCTGAACACTTCCTTCATCCAATAACAGCCTTGTATCCACCAATTCTTGCATTGATTTGTGTCTGGTATTCTCAAACTAGAGGCTCTACAGAGCCTGTTATCGCTCACCTGAAACTACATATAAAAATGTGATTTCCCATAGGCTTTCCATGGTAACTATGAGCTGCAATTGTGGCCATGTTTGCAACATTACATCAACATTACATGAGGATCATTGGTAGAAGGTGTCCCAGTCTTCAATCACAAGAAGTTTCAAAACAATTGAATCCATCAAACAGAATTCTAAAATGTCTCTGGTGGCCATATTTTCTAACCAACGGGAACAAAAAGAGGATCGTTTGTAGAGGGCCTCCTATAGACCATTCTTGCCAAGTTTTGGTTCACGTTAGCTCAGTAGTTCCAGAGAGAAGATGAAATGTGATTTCCCATAGGTTTTTTTCTATAGTAACTATAAACTGCAATTGTAGCCATGTTTGCAATACGATCAACATTAAAATGAGGAACGTTTGTGGAGGGTGTCCCAGTTATCAACCATGTACAGTTTCAAAACATTTGGCCCTGTGGTTTCAGAGGAGAAGAGTTTTCAAAATTGACCAATCAGAATCAAAGAATGCTTCTGGCATCTACGTTTTTTCACCCAACAGGAATAAAATGAGTAACAGTTGTAGAGAACCTCTCATAGACAATGCCTGCCAAGTCTGGTTCACATTGGCTAAGTGCGTTCAGTGAAGATGATGAAAATGTGATTTCCTATAGGGTTTCTACAGTAACTATAAGCCACAATTGCAGCCGTAATTGCAACTCGATGAAGATTAAAATGAGGATCATTGGTAGAGGAGGGTTACAGTCATCAGTCACACTAAGTTTTCAAACCATTTGGCCTTGTAGTTTCAAAGAAGATTTTCTTGAAAATGCACACATTTATGAATTCTGTTTCAACAAAAAAAAAATCAGTAAAAGAAGGTAAAATATTTTGAAAATTAGAATTTTCTCAGTCAGTATTCTCTTTCAAAATAGCTTTGGATAGGTAAAGGGTTACAGTCAAACACATTTTTCTCCAATTTTGTCAAATCTTAAAAGATAAACAATAATTACTGTCATCTGAGCTGACATGATGAGAAGTGAATATAAATGAAAACTTTTCTGGTGTTCCAAGCACCTGTCATCAATCAAGATTTACTGATAAATAACATGAGACTAATAATCAACATGCAGTTGCCATAATTTACAGCAGTACAAGTCAAAATAAGTTGTGTAGGAAAATCCTATAACCTATGTATCTTTCTCTTCCTACACTTATAAGACCAGAAACTGACATAATTTTCTGGAAAGCTCTCACTGATAGCTTTCCATGAAACTGTCAGATTTTGATCTTGTCATGGCAAAAGCAGCAGTTTACTTAATGCATTGCAGTTATGCTACAGCTTATTTTGACTTGTACTGTATACACAATATTTTGGGTTTTTTTCCAGTTCTTAATGGAGAAAACTGGAACCAACCCTTACCAGATTCTCAAAAGTTAAAAAATTTATAGTAATTTATATATTTTTTATACTTACCAATGACCCAGACTTAGCTGGTGCTAATCTCCTTAATTCAGGGCCAAACACAAATTTTGCCCCCCCCCAATCTCCAAAATTTGCATCAAAAACCGAAAAATACATGTCCTATATGGCCCTCCATACATCGACTCCTCTGCGCATGTGCAGTGTCAAGGAGGTCCCGAAATTGGCGCCAATTATCATTCTTACAACCAGTGCCTGGTAAGCATTATGTACTCAGCGGGGAGGTATGAGTTCCCAACTCCTGGGAGGGCCATCCCCGTCTGGGTCATTGGTAAGTATAAAAAATATATAAATTACTATAAATTTTTTAACATTTTTATACTGTACCAATGACCCAGACTTAGCTGAATAGTAAATAGGCTGGAGGGCCTAGGACATAAAGGAAAATCCAATAAGCTCAATTATGTATAATAGAATATCCTCTCCAGGAGAAAAGAAGAGATAGGCTTTACATGTATCTTTCCTATTTATAATAAAGAAGAAAGACACAACACCGATCAGTAATTGAGCATAATAATCAATGATCTCTATTAACATCCAGTATAACCCTTTATACTAATATTTTTAAAGGTAAGCCAATAAATAAAGGAAGTCCAGAGAAATGAGACTCTTTATATTCATTAAAAGTGTCCGAGGATTGTATATTAACGCTCGTTTGACACATGACATATACAAATGCTTCACACCGAGCTACACTTTAAAAATATTACATGGATGATTAAACATTATCTTTACACTTTAAAACCATCCCGGTACCGACTCGGAATTACTGACTCTGGGGGAGGTATTCCCTTGCTTTTCACTATAAAGCAGGTGACCTAAGGGAAAACCCGCCCCCCCCCCCCCCCTTCCCCTTGCCCTGGGTCAAATACCCCAGAGCGAAGAGGGCAGCAGGACAGAGTCACTGCCGGAACAGAAAGCCTACATAACTATAGTTGCAACTGTTTAGTGGACGATATTGAGCAACTGATAACGGACCTAAACAATGGAGGTCTCCAGAAATGGACTCAATATTTCTGAGATAAAAATTAGTGAATGTGGAAGGTTGAGACCAATATGCAGCCTTCATTAGATCAGTAATAGCAATACAATTAGCATAGGCCCAAGAAGTAGAAAGAGCTCTTACTTCATGAGCTGAGATCTTGAGTGCCGACTGCTGAGAAGAAGATAATTTTTCATAAGCAGTTCGAATAGTTAATTGAATCCATCTAGCAATAGAATGGACCATAATATCCTTTCTATTAGGCATCAAAGACAGAAAGAAACGCTTACGTCCCTTTCTGATGAACTCAGACCTACGTCTGTAAATACGTATTGCTCTAACAGGACACAGTAGAGGCCTACGCCCATCAGATGATGGAAGAGCCTTAATAATAATAGGTTCAGGATACTTATTAGGAGCCTGATTCTTAGCCAAAAATCCAACATTAGTGGTAAAGGTAATAGTATTACCGACACTACGGTAGTGAGAATCCTCCACAGATAGTGCATGAAGCTCACTAACTCTTCTAGCAGAAGAGAAAGCTAAGAGAAAAGCTGCCTTATATGTTAAGAATTTGAAGTCAACTGTGTCAAGAGGCTCAAAAGGCGCTTCTTTTAGCTTAAGAAGAACCCAGGCCAAATTTCACTTCGGAATTAATCCAAGGGTTCTAGGTCTATTTATCGAAAAATTTCTAACTAACTTAGATAAAGAGACATTAGTTCCAATCCTCAAGCTATCATGATGTGCATAGGTATCAGATAGCATAGACCTATAACCCTTAATGGTGATAGGCTGCAGATTAATCTCATCCAACAAGTATACTAGAAAGTTTGCTATGTCTGGAATGGAGGGATCATAAATATCTACTGAATGATCCTCACACCACTGACAAAAGACCCTCCACTTAGCAGCATAGTTTAGCGAAGAGGAGGTCCTCCTGCAATTAGAAATCGCGTCCACTGCTCGTCCTGTAAAATGTTTTCCGTGCAAGAAGGACCGCACAATGGAAATACGTGAAGGTTTAGACCTTGCGGATTGTGATGGAGGATGCGCGATTTCCCTTGCGAAAGATCTTCCCGTTGAGGAAGCTTCCTCGGCATGTCCCACAACAGACACCTGAGTAGATTTATCCACGGTCTCTGTGGAGACAGAGATGCTACCAACAGAATCTTGCATTTCAATTGTTTTATCTTGAGCAACATCTGCTGAATCAACGGCACTGGAGGATACGCATATCCTATCATTCCGTCCCAAGAGATCGAGAGAGCGTCTACTGCAAACGCTCGAGGATCCGGACAAGGTGACACATACGTCTGCAACTGATTGTTGAGATGTGTCGCAAATAAATCTATCATTGGCCGTTCCCATTGGTAGCAAATCTGACTGAATACTTGCTTGTTGAGAGTCCATTCTGACGGCAACAGGCGACCCCTCCATGAAAGGGAGTCTGCTAAGACGTTCAGACGACCCGGAATATGACGGACAGAGAGAAGAATCTGATGTTCTAGTACAAACAGAAGAATTCTTTCCGTTAGATTGAGCAACGGAATGGAATGAGTGCAACCTTGGTTCCGAATATACGCAACTACTGTCGTATTGTCGGACATAATTTGCACATGTGCATTCTGAATAACGTCTATCCAATGACGTAGAGCAAGCCAAATCGACATCATCTCTTTGATGTTGATGTGCTTGCTTAGAAACTGCGGATCCCAAAGACCCTGGCACTTCAAATCCGATGGGCTCAGTGTCGCACCCCAGCCTGTTTGACTGGCATCCGTCATAATCGTAAAGCTCGGATCTGGCAACTGCAGTGGAACTCCCTGAGTTAACCACTGTATGTCTGCCCAAGTCTTAATCTCTTGTTTCACTTGGCTTGACAAGAGTATGTCCGTTTCGAGTGAATGAATCTTCACTCTCCAATTCTGAGTCAGATAGACCTGGAGAGGACGAGTGCGTAGCCGCCCCATCGGAATGAGATCCGAGGCAGCTCCGCACAAACCTATTAGTCTCATGAATTCCCTAGCTGACACTTTGTCTGAGTGAAGACAATAGCAAGCATAACAACTGACTAATTTCGCTCTGGTTAACGGCAGACGAACGAGATTGTTGTGCGTCTCAAAGCTCATTCCCAGGTGGGTAAATGACTTGGACGGCACCAGATCCGACTTCTCTTCGTTTACTATGAAACCGAGACGTCAGAGCAATAGAAGCAGATTGTGCATGTCGTTCTGAAGCGTTAATTCGTTGCCGTATCTCTGAAGAATATCGTCCAGGTAAGCCGACGTTACCGCAGACGAATGAGCTCGGAAATGAGTCATTACCGAGTTCATTACTCGAGTGAATGCCCAGGGCGCTAGATTCAGACCAAAGCACATCGCTCGGAACTGATAAACAACACCTAGGACAGCGAAGCGAAGATACTTTCTGAACGCCGGATGTACCATGACGTGAAAGTATGCATCCTTGAGGTCTATGCTCACAGCATAGTCGTTCACTCGAATGCTCGCTCTGACCGATCGAATGGTCTCCATATAAAACTTTGGAGCCACGATCAGCTTGTTTATCCAGCTTAAGTCGATCACTGGACGGAACGAGCCGTCTGGCTTCGGAACCAGAAAAAGATGGCTGTAGAAACCTGGAGATTCCTGGTTTTCTACGACCTCTATCGCGTTCTTCGTTAAAAGAGACTGGACTTCTGATAGAAGTGCCGTTCTTTTCTGACAATTTGACGGAAGCTGAGTCCATCTTGGACTTCGAATTAATGGAGGCTTGCCTTTGAAGGACAGTTTTAGTCCTTCTGAAATAACCCCTAGAACCCAAGGGTCCTCCGTAATTGATTCCCAATTGCTTGAGAAACTCGACAGTCTTCCGCCCACCGGAACGCGACAGAGGTCTAGACCATCACTTCCTGGATCCGCGAGGCTTGCGGTAGGAGAAACCACGTCCTCCGCAACCCGCACCTCGCCCCGTCGGCCTAGGGGCATCTGACCGGTTATTTCGGCCAGCATAACGGCCCCTAATCGAGTCGCTACTCTGCCGGTCTCTAGAGTAAGACCTAGAGGATGCATAGGAACCTCTATAGGAACTTCCCCTGGACGAACTCGTCCCGGAAGTGCCTGGCCTACTCCTGTCTGCTGGTTCCGATTTCTTGGAAGCAGACTTAAACAACAGAGAGTCCGAAGCTTTCTTTGTTAATTTATCATATATATCAGAAAGCTTGCCACTGAAGAGAAACTCTCCTGAGACCGGAGCGACTCTAAGAGAGTTTTTCACCTTACTGTCCACGCGTGTGGAAGTAGCCAAGGCTGCGTCACATCGAGCTAACTCCAGATTTGCCACTGAAAGGGCGGAGTTATAAGTGGAAAACGCTATGGCCCTGGACAGAACTCTTAAAGACGTTTGTACGCCTTGAAATTCAGGTCCTTCAAAGCGTAATGACAACGCTCTAGTAAGGTGATCTGCGTTGGAGAGAGCGTCTAAACTAGCTCTGTTAGACGATATCGTCGTTTCCATCGTAGACGACGGAAGTGACATAGACGACGGCATGGATATATCAAGGTCTTCAGCCTGGTCGTCTAAACGCAGAGGAACTCTCTGGATGCCCTGACCTGCCGTATCAAACTTGTTCCTTTGATTAATAAACGGCAGCTGTAGAGCAGATGCCGGTAGGAAGGCTGACCTGCCCGTCTTGTTGGCAAGTTTATCAATAGCGTCATTCAATAACTCAAAAATCCGAGAGACATTCTTGGATTGTGACGGAAATTCCGGGACAATGTCCCTAAACCGATTAAAAAACTCGGTGTCCAGTGGCGCTATCACCCTCCTATCCGGCTGCACAGCATTTTGGTCTGGCGGAACAACTTCTGGAAGGTAATACCGGATGAATTCTACGGCTATTTTATATTGTTCCGAAAGGGAAATATCTAATTCATCAGAATCCCTTTCGCCATCCTGCCGGACCTCATGTAAATCATGTAAATCTCGGTCGTCCGCACCGGATCCAGCGGCGGAACCTACCGACCCAGCATCTTCTGACATTTCATGTTCCGACAGAGGCTCTGACGGTTGCTGGGATGCTGCGATTAACTTTGCTATCTGTGATAGCACATCCGTTACAGAGGCCTGGGGAGCGGCGGTCTTACTGGATTTAGCCGCCAGAAGCTCCCTGGACGTTGCATCCTGCATACATCTCTTATGCGAACGTCCGGATGAAGAAGGCCTCGAATCCCTGGCTACCAGATGGTGTGACCTGATCGCCGAGGAATCCCTGGTCGGCGAAGCTGACTGTAATTCACTGGTCACATAGCCAAGGTGCGGTCGAGTGTGCTGCTGAGAGGATATGGAAGCCTTATAGGTAGCCTCAGCGGACTGCCTATATACCGGAGCATCCCGAGCGGCGGACGTATGCTCCGACTGCGTAACATTACGGACTACAACATCTGGTCCCAGATGCTGCTGTATGAGAGAGGGACCTCTCTCGCTTGCAGCCCGTGTCGAACTGGACAAGCTAAACACCGGACTGTCAGGCTTCCTCCGATCCATCCTCCTTTCCGTCGTCACTGGGTGTGCACGTGGATGTTTTATAGTGCTCGCAACACCCGACTCTCTCTGCTGGACCGCAACGGATGAACCCGAGTGCTGCCCCATTCGGTGAATGGACGCAGCCCCGGTCGAGCTAGCGGACGTCAACCCCTTCGGGTTCCTTTCAGGGAATTGACGAATCTCCATGAGCACTTTTGCCACTAGCTCTTCACTTGTATGTGACGACGGAGGCACACTTCTGGATGACATCACGGAAACATCACCCTGTTCTTGTTCCTCTGAAAAAGAGAGTGAAACACTAGAGTGACTCTGAGGAGAAAGAACCGGAATGGATCTTTCTCCAGGAACAACATACCGTGACACACGTTTCCAACGTTTTTCATCCCATTTGAAACACACAGAACAAAGATCAGTGTGAGTACAGAGAGAACAATTAATACAGAGATCATGAGAATCATATGAAGACTTCCTCCTATTACAATTTGAACAAGAATCATTCATAGTGAAATGTAAACAATCAAAGTACTCGCACTAATCCTTGAAAATAAAGATACATAATACAACAATCCATTATATTCATTAATAAATAAATAATGATTTGAAAAGAAAAAATTTAAAAAAAAAAATTTTTTTCAGAAGAGCCCAAGTTCCCAAAGCGAACCCTGAGCCCAATGGATCCCAAAAAAGCCTAAGTGTGGACAAAAATTTAAATTCATTTTGAAAAAATTAATGAGACACTTACGGACAATAATAATGTAGCTTACTATGAATAAGAGATGCAGAAGACAAAAAATCACTATCAGCAGTAACTGTTGTCAACCTAAGCAAAAGTGTCAACAAACTGGAAACATGACTCCAGGCACTGAAACAACATGGCCCGAAATCAGTCACCAATTAAAACACTATCTGATGCAAAACAGAGGCTTCCAGAGAAGAAACTGTAGAACATCAGATGGTAGATGCAGACCAAAACGCCTAAACACCCCTAGGGTGAGGACGTAAACATGGGGAAAAAACAGAAATAAATCTGTTACGAAGCCAAAACTCCCAAGAAATTTTAGTAACAAACATTACACAAAATTAAGCCAAGGGGAGAATAGCTAGGGGGGAATAAGGAAGGTAGAGAGGAAACACTGATCAAACAATGGTACTTCATAGCAAGAATGACAACATTAGGGCTATGCCTTGAAAAAAGGCAACTAGAAATAATTTCATAAAATAATTTTAAGTTACAGCCCTGAACATTTTCTTGCACTAAATATTTTCCTCTCCTCCTAATGTATCCTCTTTATTTCCATCATTTCACTCATGAATATGTGTCTGGCATCATGAAAACTGAGATTTGGAAGCACAAATAACAGAGAAGTGTGACTGTTTTGAGGGCCAAACTAAGAATGATAATTGGCGCCAATTTCGGGACCTCCTTGACACTGCGCATGTTCAGAGGAGTCGATGTATGGAGGGCCATATAGGACATGTATTTTTCAGTTTTTGATGCAAATTTTGGGGATTGGGGGGGGGGCAAAATTTGTGTTTGGCCCTGAATTAAGGAGATTAGCACCAGCTAAGTCTGGGTCATTGGTACAGTATAAAAATACAAGTATTTTGCTGACAGTAATGATCTTTGTGCAGACAGGAGAGGCCTTGGGTTAAGCATTTGAATATAGCCTTTGGTGGCCACATATTTCCATCCTCTCATAGACCATTCCAGCAAAGTTTGGTTCACGTCGGCTCCGTAGTTCCAGAGAAGATGAAAATGTGATTTCCCATAGGGTTTCTATAGTAACTATAAGCTGCAATTGTGGCCATGTTTACAACCTGATCAACATTAAATAAGGGTCGTTGGTACAGGGTGTCCCAGTCATCACTTATGTGAAGATTTTTGAAAATCTACCAATCAGAATCAAAGAATGCCTCTGGGGGCCATGTTTTTCAACACACGGGAACAAAATGAGGATCATTTGTAGAGGACCTCCCATAAACTATCCCTACCAGGTTTGTTTTCACGTCGCTTCAGTCTTTCCAGAGAAGAGGAGGAAAATGAGATTTCCCATAGGGTTTCTACAGTAACTATAAGCCACAATTGAGGCCATGTTTGTGACCCAATCAACATTAAATGAGGATCGTTGGTAGAGGGGGCCCCAGTCATCATTTATGTGAAGTTTCAAAACATTTGGCCTGGCAGTTTCAGAGGAGAAGATTTTTGAAAATACACCAAACAGAATCAAAGAATGCCTCTGGAAGCCATGTTTTTCATCCGACGGGAACAAAATGAGGATCATTTGTAGAGGACCTCCCATAGACCATTCCTGCCAAGTTTGGTTCGCAACAGCTCAGCAGTTACAGAGAAGATGAAAATGTGAAAAGTTTACAGACACCAGATGACGGACGACAGACAATGACGGATGCCAAGTGATGAAAAAAGCTCACATGGACTTTTAGGCCAGGTGAGCTAAAAAGGAGATTTAAAAGCACAGATGTCAGTTCATTGTTGCTAACTTTAGGGTCAAACAAAGAATGATGTTGGCGCCAATTTCTGTCACTTCCTGACGGCTGCGCATGCACGGAGAGTAAATGTATGGAAAGCCAGATAGGATTTTTAATTTTCGGTTTTGCAAACAAATTTTGGGGATTGGGGGGGGGGTTCAAAATTTGTGTTTGGCCCTTGATAACTTTGAGTTACCACCAGCTAGTCTGGGCCATTGGGTAAAAGTGTAAAAATATGTGATTTTCCATAGGATTTCTATAATAACTATGAGTGGCCATGTTTGCAACCTGATCAAAATTAAATGAGGATCGTTGATAGAGGGGGTCCCAGTCACCATTTATGTAAAGTATCAAAACATTTGATCTGGCAGTTTCGTCGTAGAAGATTTTTGAAAATCCACCAACCAGAATCAAAGAATGCCTCTGGAGGCCCATGTTTTTCATCCGACGGGAACAAAATGGGGATCGTTTGTAGATGACCTCTCATAGACCATTCCTGCCACGTTTGGTTCACACCGGCTCAGCAGTTCCAAAGAAGAAGATGAAAATGTGAAAAGTTTACGGACGATGAAAAAACGCCAAGTGACAGTAAAAGCTCACATGGCCTTTTAGGCCAGGTGAGCTAACAATGATGGAGTTTAAGTAATCTATTTTTGTTCCAACACTCGTAAATTCAACCAAAAATCTCAGATCATTATAACATCACTAACTATGAATATAAGTGAAATTTATTTAATAAAAGTAGGGTTGGCATGATTAATCGAGAAGTCAAATAATCTTCAGCAACACACATAATCAACTTCCAATTTCCAAAAGTCGACTTTAATCGTTCTCTATGACCTCTGGAAACAATAAGGAAAGTGTTTTATGGGTTCAAATCACTTCTTTTCTAGGGATGACATGATTAATCGAGAAGTTGACTAATCATCGGCAACACACATAATCAACTTGAATTTCTAAAAGTTGCTTTTCATTCTCTACATCCTCTGGAAACAACAATAAGGAAAGAGTTTTTTGGGTTCACACCACTTCTTTTCAAATAAGTTATTACAGTTGCATTCCTGAAATTTGAGGTGCATGTCTTAGTCTTAAGGGGTCTGAAGTTCAAACTTACAAACAAAATGTAGAGATAACAAAACTCAATAGAGGTGAGAAAAATTGCACCTCTCAATAGGGCAAAGGGTGCCATTTCTGTTGTCATAACTAGGACCCAAGGGTCATTACCTTCTCTTCCCACTTCACTGAAAGTAAGTGGGAGGAGAAGGTAATGACCTAGGGGATGGGGTGGGGGGGTCATAGTTAGGATCACTACTTCTAGAACCTAACATGAGTTATGCTGAGAGAATGTGCTCCCTGTCAATCGACAATTTTGTTCTACGGTCAGTCTTGGTGACAAATTCTTAAAATCACATTCAAGTGTGGTTATTTTTACTAAGTTTATATGCATTGCCCTATTGATGAGTAGTTACTGTTTGGCGATTTCCACTCCACAGAAGTTGACATTCAATTTCAATGTGGACTAAGAAGGATGGTAGGTCAATAAGATGATAGAAATGTGAAGAGAATGAACATTTCTATAAATTCATCTAACACCATTGTGTACTTAAGAGGTGGGTAACTGCTCAAGTGTGAGAATGGCTGGATGTTTGATCCAATGTGTACGCCCTTCTTATGTGTCTCAGTGTGTATGTATGCGGCAGTTACTCAGGGGTTCTGGTTACTGGGGGTTCAGCAATTGAACTTTGGTCACTTTTTCGAGTTTTATGAGTCAGGAGCCATGAATAATGACATTTTATGAGTTGTTATTTTATGGACAAAGACATCATGGTCCTGTATTCTAGATTTCATTTTTCTGTTGATAACCAAAATCCAAGTTGATAATTGATATACAAAGAAGCTCTATCCATATTTTTTAATCACTAACCTCTTCTGCTGCAAACTTCAACACTGCTGTGAAAGGAGTTGATTCAGGGACACTGAGTCTGAAAAAATCCAAATGTGATAAAAGATTAAAAATAATGCTTGTTGTAAGAAAACTTAAATTTGAGATGTAACTCGAGACTCAGGCATCAACAAGGCACTTTGCATTAACTGGTAGTGTGGCAAATTATTCTCCGAGTGATTTGTAACACAAGTATTTTAACTATTTTTTTTCAAAGGTACCATGCTACAATTGTGGGGAATCTAAATTTGGTATGATTTTGTTCATAAATAATTATTTTATTTCAATTTATTGGAGAGTGCCTATAGGCACTCTCCAATAAGTTGTAACAAAACAAAATTATCTGGACATTTTTTCTTCTGCTGACCAAACAACCCAATGCCTACAGTGTAAAGCCACTTTAGTGGCTTTTCACTGTAGGCAGTGAGGAACCTGTTCCTCAATTCTCAGTCCCCACAGCACTTTTCAATAATGCCATGATAGTGGCTTCTAGCACTCAACCACTTAACTCATCAGTGCCTTATTTCTGTGGTGAATTATCACTGTTCGTCAGTCATTCAATTTTGAAAACTGGATGCAAGCTGTATACTGCTCCCTCAAAGTGAAGTGAAGCATGCTATTGTGGAGTCCCGATATCGGGAAAATATTCATCAAGAAAAATATCAACATACATTTTCAAAGCATTCACTCCACTGGTGCACATTAAGTACAGAATCCCAAAAATATTACCTGATTTTTCAAATAAGCCTTTCACAACAATAATCAAATGTCAACTTACAGAAATTAAAAAACTGCAGCTGTGATGGTGTGCAAGGGCTACACCTTGCCTCAAAATTGAAAGACTAATTATTCACACACCCCAATCATGAAAGTGATGTGGAACATAGACTTGTAAAAAACTTCTGAATCAATGGTCAAATGCAATCGCAAACAGATCACAGTTTATGTTTGAAGTAACTAAAAAGGATCATTCTTCACGGTTTCATTCCAACGTTTGGAAAATTTAAATCCAAATATTTATTTCTCTTGCTGATGCAGCTTACAGTGTAGGCCGGGCTGGACTGTATTGGGATAAACAAAATTATCGTGAGTAGACCTATTGGTTGAGAACTGCGGTAACATATTATCATTGTTTTTACATGTACTCTGAGGCAGCCACTGACACTGACATTTGGAGTAAGCCACAAAAATCGGACAAGTTCCTCATTACCTCTAAGTGGCGATCAAACACCTGGCCAAAATATTTGGAAACTTTATGGCCCTGCCCCATCACCTGAATGAGCATTCTATGGCAAATACTACTGACATGTGTCAAGAAATCGATTCAATTATCATTTTAAATAATCATTTTCTAAGCTGATTTGCAGGAATGTTGCACAAGCAGTTAGCTCCCTTGATATGCCTGGTTATGAATTTTTCACCAATGTCAAAGCAAGTTACAAACAAACAGGAAAAACCTTCCGAAGGTTTGTTATTTGGAATTAGCTCTTTTCCAAAAATTAAGTCATACCTTCATGCTGTTAAAATGATAAAGGTTTCCACCATTTTTCAGTTCATAATTGCAAATTGACAAACACTAGTATAAAACCTGGACAATGATCCATCAAATGTTAATGTCGTATCAAACAATGGTATGAGTTGTGCAATTTTGGGGATGAATTGATGGTTTGCGGATGCTTTGGATGATACAGACCTTGGATGATTCCAACCTTTTGGGGGACAATTGGGACCCTGGAAGATTCATACCCTGGACAGTTTGGACCTTGCCTCAAAATATGCCTAAGGCTCAAACCACCCTGTAAGATCTTCATCCAAGAAACTTCCCACAGTTCAATAATAGTGCCAAAGTTGTCATTAGAGCTGTAATTTCAAGTTCGTTTGTGGTAACAATATTTTTTAGAATGATTTACCTCGGTTTCGGTATAGTATTCGTTGTCAACCACATGCATGTACCCACAACGATACAAATATCGAATGGTAATTTTGGTATACTGCCCAACTATAGGTCACCGTTTTACAGCAGACAAAGCCACCGAAATGTCAAAGTGCTGGAAAATACTTGGGCACTCGCCGTCTGTCATTTCATATAACAAAAAAGCTGAGAGATAATACCCCCTGGGTATTTTCTCTCCACTTCTTTGTTACATAAAGTGATTGGTGGTGACTGCCTTTAGCAGTACATAGTCAATGGAATCTTCATGTCATGAATTTTGCATAATTTACTGATGTTTGTCCTTTTAAATTTTAACTAATGTCTGGAATATTTTTCAATATTACACACACACACAAAATACTATATTTACCAAGCCATTAACAGCAAAATCAGAATCTACTCTTGACGATATAGCAGTACAATATCAGACAGTTGTATTCAGTGCCAAAGCACTGTTCGTCCCTGACAAGAGGGCGTTCAATGTGATGATTCATGTAATTGATGGTAGCATAGGACATGGAACACAGTAATCACTTGTGATGAGTACAGGCGAGCTGTTCAACAGTGACAGAATAATGAGTGGACTTGTGCCAAATGTGGTGAACAAAAGAGCAACAGGGAAGATGTGCATAACTCCACAGTAGTCAATTCCCTGGTTGATTCAACATATACAACCCCAACAGCATCATCAAAAATAGCATCTATGTTTGATTCAATGAGGGAGAGGGCATGCACAATGTCTCTCTGTTAGTTCTGTGACTATACAGGGTTTGCATGTTATCGGGGCTGACCAGCCCCGAGAGTGCTTGTGTTTTTCCAGCTACGATAATAATTTAAAACAAAACTAAACTATTAAGGCATGTTTAAAAATTATAAATTTTAAGTAATTTGTATATTTTTTGTACTTACCAATGGCCCAGACTAGCTGGTGCTAACTCAAAAAATAATCAAGGGCCAAACACAAATTCCCCCCCCCCCCCCCCCCCCCAATCCCCAAAATTTGCATGCAAAACCGAAAAAATAATGTCCTATCTGGTCCTCCATACTTTTCAGATCTGCATATGCGCAGTATCCAGGAAGACACCAAAATTGGCGCGAACCATCATTCTTTCTACAATTGCCTGTTAAATGTTATAACTCAGCGGGGAGGTATGAGTGCCCACTAATGGGAGGGGCATACCTGTCTGGGCCATTGGTAAGTATAAAAAATATACAAATTACTTAAAATTCATAATATTTCTATATAACAACCAATGGCCAAGACTAGCTGAATAGTAAAAATGCTGGAGGGCCTAGGACATAAAGGAAAATACAATCTCTCAATTACTTCAGTAAAGTATATCTCCTAAAGGAGAATAGGAGAAGATAGAAATTATATATGTCTTTCTCCTTTACGAGAAAAGAGAAAGGCATAACACCAACAATGTAATTGAGCATTACATAATATATAATTCTCCATTTAATGCCAGCATAACCCGTTATGCTAATTCGGTGAAGGAAAGCCAATATATAAAGATAGTCCAGAGAATGAGACTCTTTATACTCATTTAAAAGTGTCCGAGGATTGTATATTAACGCCCGTTTGACATGTGACATATACAAATGCTTCACAGTCAGCTACACTTTAAAAACAGTACATAAATGAGACATAGTTATTGCTTCACACCGAGCTACACATTAAAACCATCCCAGCACCGACTCAGGACTACTGGCACCGGAGGAGGTCTTCCCTTGCTTTTCACTATAAAGCTATATGATCATAAGGGAAAAAAACGCCCCCCAAACCCCCTTCCCCTTGTTCTGAGGTACGTGTCCTCAGAATGAAGAGGGCAGCGGAACAGCGTCACTGCTGAAATGGGCTGCCTAAATAACTATAGATGTAACCAGAGACCAGCCGACTCGGGCGAAAAAGTCGCCTTGGATAGCATAACTCCGCTCTGACATCACTAAAAAGCGAAATCGTGTCGCCCTGTAATTTGTAAATTCCCAATTGACCTGCCTTGAAATTAGGTGAATTCACGTAGAATTTACAAAGTAATTTCCATCTGAAAAGAGTATTATTGCTAGGGGTCATTATTATTGTGATTAATTTTCATAGTAACTAAAAATAAAATCAGCATCTAAAAACAATACCTGATTAATAATGTAATCGCAAACCGTCTTGGCTGCATTGAAATTAGGTGACAAGTCGTCAAGTTAAGACAAGATTTCTATTTAAGTTATCTTTAAAATAAGTATTTTTCACACTCAGAATTTTTTTTCTGGGGAGCAGTTTTTCATAAAAGAACACTTTTTTGTAAAAGCTGAAGTTTTAATTTCAATCTGGATTTTATTTTTGTGCAGCAAAAACCTACTTATATTGACCTACTTTTTACTCACTCTGGACCAAGAAATGGACACACTTGAATTGTTTAATTCAAGGCTGATCTGTCTCTTCTAAAAAGTAAATGCCCATTTGCATTTGAATTGTAAACTTTTCTTTTTATAAATAAGTAAATACAGAGAGGCATGTTTTTTTCTCGTAAACAATTCTTTGTACACAAATTTACACCTAGAGATGTGTTATTGCCCAATTGTAGTGATTTATTTTTGTGAGAGATGAAAATATAATATACCGGTAGATCATGCGAATGTAGAATCATCGCTCTACATTTTCTTCTCACTTCTCCCTGTTTCATCTGACTTCTCCCTAAAGTCAGTGGAGGGAGAAGTGACTTCTCCCTCAAATTACCCTCTAGGCGGGTCCCTGGATGTAACCATTAAAGGACGACATTCTGAGCAACAGAAAGAGGACCTAAAGATCTGAGGTTGCCAGAGATGGACTCTAAATTTCTCAGGTAAAACTTTGTAAATGAAGAGGGCTGTGTCCAGTATGCAGCCTTCATGAGATCAGTAATGGCTATACTGTTAGAATAAGCCCAAGAAGTGGACAGCACTCTAACCTCGTGCACTGATATCTTATTAACAGAATGTTGACCCGAAGATAGATTTTTCATATGCAATGCGTATTGCCTACTGAATCCAACTAGCAACTGAATGAACAGAAATATCTTTCCTGTTAGTAATCAATGAAAGAAACGTTTTCTTCCTTTTCTAATAAAATCTGATCCGACGTTTATATACACGCATAGCCCTGACTGGACACAGCAAAGGTCTATGGTTGCCAGAGGATGGCAGTGCCTTAATGATAATAGGCTCAGGCCGCTTGTCTGGAATCTGATTCTCAGCCAGAAATTCCACTTCCGTAGTGAGGGTAATGGTATTACCCACACTACGGTAGTGAGATATTTATTTATTGGTGTTTAAGGTCACATATTTCTGCACAATGGCTAACCATCACCGTGACAGTTTTACGGGTGGAGGAAGCCGGAGTACCCGGAGAGAACCACTGAGCAATGGCGAGCAACTGTCAGCTCCCCAACATACCAACTCCACACAAGCAGGGTTAGCATTGCTTGAAGACAGGTGCACGCACCATCGACGTGCAGTACGCCTTGGCACACAACGTTACTGTGCCCCCACATGAACAATGGGGGTGAAGTGTCTTGCCCAAGGACACAACGCGGTTGCCGCAGGTGAGATTCGAACCGAGGATCTCTCGGCTTGCAACCTGCACCTCTACCAACTGAGCCACTGCGCCCCCGACGGCAGTGAGATTCATCAACAGATAAAGCAAGAAGTTCACTGACTCTTCTGGCAGATGCAAAGGCTAAGAGAAATGCTGTTTTATAGGTCAAGAATTTGAACTCTACAACATCCAGACCTTCATTTTAATGGCGCACGATCGCTCTCACACGTCATCAATCAAGCAATTACAATTTGCAGCGAACGACCAATCGCGCACGTGGAAAAAAAAGCAGTTACTTTATTAGTTTACGTCAACAATGTCAGAGTTTCAGAAACTGTGTCTGTAAACACTTGACTGTCTCGCCTATTCGATTAATCGAATAATCAGTGTAAGGTGCTATAGTCTACTATTATTTTTCATAGTCGACTATTTTTTTAGCCATATACATCATGTCACTGAATGATAATATTGGTCTGCGAGGGACACGTAACACTTCTCGGTACCTATTATCCTTCGTATTCATTGTTTATATCGCGAAAATAGGCAGTAATTTTTACTTTATCCTCTCATATTATTTCATGAAATGGACGCTGTCATACCTAAACTCAACTCTGGATCAAACTATTGTGAGCAAATTGTTGATAATCCAAGTTAATTTTTGCCATTTTAATTTTTAAATCCGATAAATTTAACGGCGATGTGGAATTTATTGACACTAAATTTATGAAAGAATCTACACACTTTGAAGTGTTAGCATCACGTGACAGTGACTGTCACAAAGCTGATTACGTCAATGAGGAATTCCCGGTAAACCCACATTTTTAGATGACCCGATTGGCTGGAATAAACACCGTGTGCTATATTCCTGGCAATTTTCATCAAGCAACAGTTTCTAGATCCCCAAAATGACCCAAATGAAAACTTCCGAATTCAGACGTTGCTTTGATTTTCACTTGTGTTGTCAGGATTTTGAACTGTATATTATGCTTAAAAGTTAGAAATTTAGTGGTAAGAAATTGTAATTTTTGTATCATTAAATTTAAAATAATTTGCACTTTATTTCAGTGTATTATTTCGTAAATTACGTTAATTGCATCTCCTTTTTCATTTTTGTGCCCCAAGAGGGGTTTTCCCAAATCGGCGCGCCACCAGAGAAATTGCGCACCTTCGCGTCATCTTGGGCACGCGATGTATAGCAAGCTAGGATTTTTTTTAAATGAAGGTCTGAACATCCAACGGCTCAAATGCAGCTTCTTTGAGCTTCAACAGAACCCAAGCCAAATTCCACTTAGGAATTAATCTGAGTGTTCACTTAGGAATTAATCTGAGTGTTCTAGGTCTATCAATAGAGAAATTTCTAACCAGCTTGGACAATGAAGCATTTGATCCAATAGCCAAGTTATCACAATGAATGTAAGTGTCTGATAACATAGACCTACAGACCTTAATCGTGACGGGCTGCAGTTTGAGATTGTCAAACAAGTAGACCAGGAAATTGGCAATATTTGGTATGGACAGATCATAAACGTCTATCGACTGACACCAACAGAAGAAAACCCTCCACTTCGCTGCATAGTTCAACGTAGAGGAGGACCTCCTGCAGTTAGAAATTGCATCCACTGTGCATCCTGTAAACTGTTTTCCGTGCAAGAAGGATCGCACAACGAAAATACATGAAGGTTGAGGCCTTCCGGGTTGTGATGCAGTGCGTGTGACTTCCCCTGATAAAGAAGGTCCTCTCGTGGAGGAAGCTTCTGGGGAACGTCCCATAACAGACATCTGAGAATACTGATCCAAGGTTTCTGTAACTACAGAGATGCTACTAGCAGACTTTTGCAATGAGACTGTTTAATCTTTAACAGAATCTGCTGAATCAACAGAGTTGGAGGATACGCATATCCTATCTTTCTGGCCCATGAAATCGACAGAGCATCTACTGCGTACGCTCGATGGTCTGGGCATGGTAATACGAACATCGGTAACTGATTGCTCAGGTGCGACGCAAAGAGATCTATCATGGGGCGATCCCACGGTAGCAAATCTGGCTGAATACTTGCTTGTTGAGAGTCCACTCTGATGGCAACAGGTGACCTTTCCGAGAGAGCATGTCTGCTAGTACATTCAGACGACCCGGTATATGACAGACAGAAAGATGAACATGATGATTCATGACGTATAGGAGAATCTTCTCCATTAATTTGCATAATGGAATTGAATGAGTGCCGCCCTGGTTCCTGATGTAAGCTACTACTGTTGAATTGTCTGACAAAATCTGAACATGGACGTTCGCTATTATGTGAATCCAATGTTGTAGTGATAGCCATATTGACATCATCTCTTTGATGTTTATGTGCTTCTCTAGGAACCGAGGGTCCCAAAGACCCTGACACTTCAAGTCTGCAGGACACAGGGCCGCGCCCCAACTCGTCTGACTCGCATCCGTCATAATCGTGAAAGTCGATCCGGCAGTTGCAGCAGAACTCCCCAAGTTAACCACGGAAGATCTGCCCAAATCTGAACCCTTTGTTTTACTAGGTCCGTTAAAACAATACTGGTTTCGAGTGAATGCGTCTTCACACTCCAGTTCTGAGTAAATAATATCTGGAGGGGACGTGTGTGAAGACAGCCCATCGGAATAAGATCCGCAGCCACTCTGCACAACCCCATCAGTCGCCATGAATTCCCTCGCTGTTAATGCATCTGAGTGTAGACAAACGCGAGCATAGCAACTGACTAATTTCGTTTTGGGTAATGACAGGCGAACCAGATTGTTGTGAGTCTCGAAGCTTATTCCCAAGTGAGTGAACGACTTTTTCTCGTTTACAATGAAACCGAGACGTAGGAGTAATAGAAGCAGACTCTGAACATCGTTCTGAAGAATAATTCTGTTGCCATATCTCTGTAGAATGTCGTCCAAGTAAGCCGACGTTACCGCAGACGAATGAGCTTGGAAGTATGACATTACCGAATTCATTATTCGAGTGAATGCCCAGGGAGCCAGGTTCAGACCAAAGCACAATGCTCTGAACTGATACACCTTCCCTTGTATGGCGAACTGTAGGTACTTTCTGAATGCCAGATGTACCAGGACATGAAAGTATGCATCCTTTAGATCTATGCTTGCCGCATAGTCATTCACTCGAACGCTCACCCTTACCGACCAAATGGTCTCCATATAGAATTTTGGAGCCACGATAAGCTTATTTAGCCAGCTCAATTCTATGACCGGTCAGAACGAGTCGCCTGGCTTTGGTACGAGGAACAGGTGACTGTAAAAAACCCCGAGAATCCTGATTCTCGACGACCTCTATTGCTTCCTTTAATAAGAGAGCCTGTACCTCCGCTAGGAGAGACTCTCTTTTGAAAGGATTCGACGGAAGATTTGTCCAACACGGACAACTTATTAGTGGGGGTTTTGCTCAGAATAATAGCAGTAGGCCGTCCAAGACTACACATCTCACCCACTGACCTTCCGTAACTGTTATCCAGTTTCTCGCGCAGTTTGATAACCTTCCGCCAACTGGCAAGCAATAGAAATCTTGATCATCACCTGTATGACCTGCGAGGCTTATGGGAGGAGAAACTACATCCTCCCCACGAAGAACCTTGTCCTGTCGGCCTAGGGGAGTCTGACCGATAGTCCTGATCAGACCTACACCCCTTTCCTGAGTCGCTGTACTGACGACATCCAGAGTAATTGTAAGAGGGTTTCTTGTACCCTCGTGAGGAGTTCCTTTTTGACGATTTTTGTCTGGAACGCCCTCTTCTTGAGACGCCGACTTCAAAAGCAGAGCACAAGACACTTTCTTAGTAGCCTGTTCATAGACTAATGAAAGCTTGTCATCGAAAATAGTATGTCCGGAGACCGGAGCAACTCAAAGAGAGCTTTTCACCTTGTCATCTATAAGTGATGACGACGCAAGGGCAGCATCACGTCTGACTAACTCCAGATTAGCCACTGTTAGGGCGGAGTTATACGTGGTATACATAATTGCCCTGGAAAGTACTCTAAGAGAGGTACGAACGTCCTCAAATTCCTTTCCGTGGAGACAGTGCACCATAGCTCTGGTAAGGTGATCTGCGTAAGACATACCCGTTAGCGTCCAAATTCGCACTATTTGATGAAATTGCCGTCTCAATTGTGTCCGAGTGAAGAGTGAATGATGTAGGTAAGGATCCATCTAGATCCACGGCCTGCTCATCTAAACGCAGAGGAACTCTCTGAACATCTTCCCCGACCGTTTTAAATGAATGTGGTCCAAGAAATGGTATGTTTATGGAAGATGAAGTTAAGAAACCGCCTTTTTTCCTCGCACTCGAGAGGTTAAATACGGCATCATCTATATGGCCGAAGGCCTGCGACACCTGCCTAGACTGAACCGGAAAAGAATGGACTTCTTCCTTCATCCGAATAAAGTCTGCGTCCAATGACGCCAGCAGTTTCTCCCTTGTCGTCGCAGCAATCTGATTCGTTAGAACAAATTCAGGGTAGTATTGATGGATGAAACCATCGCAACCATGTGTTGTTCCGAAAGGAAAGGTTAATCCTCTTCCGTATCCCTTTCACCATCCGAGAGAATCAGTTGTGAATTTCGGTCCATTGAATCTGCATGAACAGACGACCCAGCACCGTCCGACAGCTCAGCTTCTGGGTCTGAGGGAGGCTGCACCTGCACTTGCTGCGATCAGCTGAGCAATCTGCTACAGCAAGTCCGTCACCGAGGCCTGAGGAGCAGCGGTCTTCTGTTTCTTAGCCGCTTACTGCTCCTGGAACGGTGTGTCGGAGATGGATCTCTTCTCTGAACGTCCCGATGATAGAGGTCTCGTCTCCCTAGCTACCGGATGGTTCGACTTCACGGACGAAGAGTGGTCCCTTCTTCATGCAGCAGGCTGTTGCTGAGGCCAGCTGCAATCTATACGGAGCATCCCCAACGGCAGGTGTGGACGTATGCTCTGGTCTGCACAAGTTCTTCACCACAACATCTGGCCCCAGATGTTGTTGGGATAGAGAGGGACCTCTCCCGCTCGCGGTCCTTTCAGACCTCGCCGAGCTTCCCAAAACACTTCTTGGCTTCTTCCCTAGTTCTGTCGTCCCTGGGTAAGCATGTTTAGATTTTAAGGTGCTCACACTACCCACTACACTTCCTTCGACCACAACGGACATACCCAGCATCACGGCACCCACAGACGGAGTAACCGCTTCACCGGTCGAGCTACATGTAGCTGCTAGCAAGGGATTAAAACCACCAGCTAGTGGCTTTATCCCCTGCCTAATTTTCAGGAGCACTTTAGCAGCTAGCTCTGTTTGCTCATCAGAGCACGACGACGGTAGCACACTTTTGGTAGGTGTCACATAACCATCACCATGTTCTTGTTCCTCTGAAAAAGAAACTGAAAAACTTGGATGACTCTGCGGCGAGAGGACCAGCATTGGCCTCTCACTGCTAACAACATACCATGACACCCGAGTCCAACGTTTGTCATCCCAATCAACACATGTAGGACAAGAATTTGTGGGAGTACATCGACTACAAACAAGGCAACAAGCATGTAAATCTGAGGAAGACTTCCTCGCCTTGCATTTTGAGCAATAAGCTTTCATGATTAATCAAACAAAGTCGATTGAACTCCCACCAACTCCACAATAAATATATGATAAAGATACATAATAAATAACATTCAATATACAAATCGAAAAATTAATTTCAAAATTTTGACAAAAGCCCAAGTTCCCAAAGGGAACATGAAGAGCCCAAGGGTATCCCGATAGAGCCTAAGTGTGGACAAAATCCAAAACATTATTGCTACACTACCGGAATATTTTAACATGTATCTTAAAACAATCCTACAGTAATAATGAGATGAAACTACATATATTTATAGGACGTTGCCAATGTAAACAACGTCAATAAAAAAAACGGAAACAAGACCTCAGGCACTAATAAAACAAGAGGCCCCAAGGGGCCTGAGGGCGCTCACCTGACATGGTAGCCTAAATTTATATCAACCCTGAGAATTGATTTCAACAAGTTGCATCTGCTCCTTCTAAGAAAAGCTTATACCAAATATCCAAAGATTCTGACCAGTGGATCTAAAAAAAAAAAGATTTTTAAAGAATATTCCTCATATTGAACTAAGTTATAATTCAGGCTCCCACAGGGAGCCCATATATGAACCCAGGGACTTGGCTTTAACAAACTTGAGTCTCCCCCCCCTCCCCCTCCCCCCCCCCCCCCCCCCCCCCCCCCCCAAGGATGCTGCACACCAAATATCAAAACATTCCGACTGCTGGATCTGAAGAAGAAGATTTTTAAAGAAAATTCCTCATTTTGAACAAAGTTATAATTCGGGCTACCACAGTGAGCCCAAATATGAACCCAGGGACTTGGCTTGAACAAACTTGAATCTCACCCCCCTAAGCATGGTGCATACCCAATATCAGAAGATTCTGCCTGCTGGATCTTGAGAAGAAGATTTTCAAAGAAATTTGCCTGAAATGCACTAAGTTCAAATTTGGGCTCCTATACTGAGCGCAAATATAAACCCAGGGGGCCGATTTGAACAAACTTGAATCAGACCCACCCCACAATGTTGCATACCAAATATCAAAAGATTCTGCCTGCTGGATCTGGAGAAGAAGATTTTTAAAGAAATTTGCCTGAAATGCACTAAGTTCGAATTCGGGCTTCTATAGTGAGCCCAAATATGAATCCAGGGGGCCGATTTGAACAAACTTGAATCAGATCCACCCCACAATGTTGCATACCAAATATCAAAAGATTCTGCCTGCTGGATCTGGAGAAGAAGATTTTTTAAGAAATTTGCCACAGACGGAGTAACCGCTTCACCGGTCGAGCTACATGTAGCTGCTAGCAAGGGATTAAAACCACCAGCTAGTGGCTTTATCCCCTGCCTAATTTTCAGGAGCACCTTAGCAGCTAGCTCTGTTTGCTCATCAGAGCATGACGACGATAGCACACTTTTGGTAGGTGTCACATAACCATCACCATGTTCTTGTTCCTCTGAAAAAGAAACTGAAAAACTTGAATGACTCTGCGGCGAGAGGACCAGCATTGGCCTCTCACTGCTAACAACATACCATGACACCCGAGTCCAACGTTTGTCATCCCAATCAACACATGTAGGACAAGAATTTGTGGGAGTACATCGACTACAAACAAGGCAACAAGCATGTAAATCTGAGGAAGACTTCCTCGCCTTGCATTTTGAGCAATAAGCTTTCATGATTAATCAAACAAAGTCGATTGAACTCCCACCAACTCCACAATAAATATATGATAAAGATACATAATAAATAACATTCAAAATACAAATCGAAAAATTAATTTCAAAAAAATTTTGACAAAAGCCCAAGTTCCCAAAGGGAACATGAAGAGCCCAAGGGTATCCCGATAGAGCCTAAGTGTGGACAAAATCCAAAAAATTATTGCTACACTACCGGAATATTTTAACATGTATCTTAAAACAATCCTACAGTAATAATAAGATGAAACTACATATATTTATAGGACGTTGCCAATGTAAACAACGTCAATAAAAAAAACGGAAACAAGACCTCAGGAACTAATAAAACAAGAGGCCCCAAGGGGCCTGAGGGCGCTCACCTGACATGGTAGCCTAAATTTATATCAACCCAGAGATTTGATTTCAACAAGTTGCATCTGCTCCTCCTAAGAAAAGCTTATACCAAATATCCAAAGATTCTGACCAGTGGATCTGAAAAGAAAAAGATTTTTAAAGAATATTCCTCATATTGAACTAAGTTATAATTCAGGCTCCCACAGGGAGCCCATATATGAACCCAGGGACTTGGCTTTAACAAACTTGAATCTCACCCCCCTAAGGATGCTGCACACCAAATATCAAAACATTCCGACTGCTGGATCTGAAGAAGAAGATTTTTAAAGAAAATTCCTCATTTTGAACTAAGTTACAATTCGAGCTCCCACAGTGAGTCCAAATATGGACCTAGGGACATGGCTTGAACAAACTTGAATCTCACCCCCTAAGGATGCTGCATACCAAATATCAAAACATTCCGACTGCTGGATCTGAAGAAGATTTTTGAAGAAAATTCCTCATTTTGAACTAAGTTATAATTCGGGCTACCACAGTGAGCCCAAATATGAACCCAGGGACTTGGCTTGAACAAACTTGAATCTCACCCCCCTAAGCATGGTGTATACCCAATATCAGAAGATTCTGCCTGCTGGATCTTGAGAAGGAAGATTTTCAAAGAAATTTGCCTGAAATGCACTAAGTTCAAATTTGGGCTCCTATACTGAGCCCAAATATAAACCCAGGGAGCCGCTTTGAACAAACTTGAATCAGACCCACCCCACAATGTTGCATACCAAATATCAAAAGATTCTGCCTGCTGGATCTGGAGAAGAAGATTTTCAAAGAAATTTGCCTGAAATGCACTAAGTTCAAATTTGGGCTCCTATACTGAGCCCAAATATAAACCCAGGGAGCCGCTTTGAACAAACTTGAATCAGACCCACCCCACAATGTTGCATACCAAATATCAAAAGATTCTGCCTGCTGGATCTGGAGAAGAAGATTTTTTAAGAAATTTGCCTGAGATGCACTAAGTTCGAATTCGGGCTTCTATAGTGAGCCCAAATATGAATCCAGGGGGCCGATTTGAACAAACTTGAATCAGATCCACCCCACAATGTTGCATACCAAATATCAAAAGATTCTGCCTGCTGGATCTGGAGAAGAAGATTTTTGAAGAAATTTGCCTGAAATGCACTAAGTTCGAATTCGAGCTTCTATACTGAGCCCAAATATGAATCCAGGGGGCCGATTTGAACAAACTTGAATCAGATCCACCCCGCAATGTTGCATACCAGATATGAAAAGATTCTGCCTGCTGGATCTGGAGAAGAAGATTTTTTAAGAAATTTGCCTGAAATGCACCAAGTTCGAATTCGAGCTTCTATAGTGAGCACAAATATGAATCTAGGAAGCCGATTTGAACAAACTTGAATCAGATCCACCCCACAATGTTGCATACCACATATCAAAAGATTCTGCCTGCTGGATCTGGAGACGATGATTTTTTGGGAAATTTGCCTGAAATGCACTAAGTTCGAATTTGAGCTTCTATAGTAAGCCCAAATATGAATCTAGGGAGCCGATTTGAACAAATTTGCATCAGATCCATCCCACAATGTTGCATACCAAATATCAAAAGATTCTGCCTGCTGGATCTGGAGAAGAAAATTTTTTAAGAAATTTGCCTGAAATGCACTAAGTTCAAATTTTGGCTCCTATACTGAGCCCAAATATAAACCCAGGGGGCCGATTTGAACAAACTTGAATCAGATCCACCCCACAATGCTGCTTACCAAATATGAAAAGATTCTGCCTGCTGGATCTGGAGAAGATTTTTTAAGAAATTTGCCTGAAATGCACTAAGTTCGAATTCGAGCTTCTGTAGTGAGCCCAAATATGAATCTAGGAAGCCGATTTGAACAAACTTGAATCAGATCCACCCCACAATGTTGCATACCAAATATCAAAAGATTCTGCCTGCTGGATCTGGAGAAGAAGATTTTTTAATAAATTTGCTTGAAATGCACTAAGTTCAAATTTGGGCTCCTATACTGAGCCCAAATATAAACCCAGGGGGCCGATTTGAACAAACTTGAATCAGGTCCACCCCACAATGTTGCTTACCAAATATGAAAAGATTCT
This sequence comes from Pictodentalium vernedei, assembly GCA_031216915.1. NCBI lineage: Eukaryota > Metazoa > Mollusca > Scaphopoda > Dentaliida > Dentaliidae > Pictodentalium > Pictodentalium vernedei. Next base: position 723,466,959 of record CM062297.1, on the reverse strand, counting down.
GCCTGCTGGATCTGGAGAAGAAGATTTTTTAAGAAATTTGCCTGAAATGCACTAAGTTCGAATTCGAGCTTCTATAGTGAGCCCAAATATGAATCTAGGAAGCCGATTTGAACAAACTTGAATCAGATCCACCCCACAATGTTGCATACCATATATCAAAAGATTCTGCCTGCTGGATCTGGAGAAGAAGATTTTTTAAGAAATTTGCCTGAAATGCACTAAGTTCGAAATCGGGCTCCTATACTGAGCCCAAATATGAACCCAGGGGCCCATTTTGAACAAACTTGAATCAGATCCACCCTACAATGTTGCATACCAAATATCAAAAGATTCTGCCTGCTGGATCTGGAGAAGAAGATTTTTTAAGAAATTTGCCACAGACGGAGTAACCGCTTCACCGGTCGAGCTACATGTAGGGACTTGGCTTGAACAAACTTGAATCTCACCCCCCTAAGCATGGTGCATACCCAATATCAGAAGATTCTGCCTGCTGGATCTTGAGAAGAAGATTTTCAAAGAAATTTGCCTGAAATGCACTAAGTTCAAATTTGGGCTCCTATACTGAGCGCAAATATAAACCCAGGGGGCCGATTTGAACAAACTTGAATCAGACCCACCCCACAATGTTGCATACCAAATATCAAAAGATTCTGCCTGCTGGATCTGGAGAAGAAGATTTTTAAAGAAATTTGCCTGAAATGCACTAAGTTCGAATTCGGGCTTCTATAGTGAGCCCAAATATGAATCCAGGGGGCCGATTTGAACAAACTTGAATCAGATCCACCCCACAACGTTGCATACCAAATATCAAAAGATTCTGCCTGCTGGATCTGGAGAAGAAGATTTTTTAAGAAATTTGCCTGAAATGCACTAAGTTCGAATTCGAGCTTCTATAGTGAGCCCAAATATGAATCTAGGAAGCCGATTTGAACAAACTTGAATCAGATCCACCCCACAATGTTGCATACCATATATCAAAAGATTCTGCCTGCTGGATCTGGAGAAGAAGATTTTTTAAGAAATTTGCCTGAAATGCACTAAGTTTGAAATCGGGCTCCTATACTGAGCCCAAATATGAACCCAGGGGGCCGATTTGAACAAACTTGAATCAGATCCACCCTACAATGTTGCATACCAAATATCAAAAGATTCTGCCTGCTGGATCTGGAGAAGAAGATTTTTTAATGTTTTTCCCATTGCCTACAGTGTTGAAAAGTGCTGACTCAGCACTTTTTCAAAGTCCTGAAAAAAGTACCTTGTGATCAAACCGATAGGGATTTTTTTAACCATTCTATTCTACTGGATAAAAGTAAGCTTTATACAAAATAAGAATTCTCTGTGCCGTGTAGTTTTGGAGATATGGCAGTTTTAAGGTTTTTCCTATTTTTAGCTCCCGAGGTTCCCACGGGGCAATGAGAAATTTTTTTTTTGCATCAATCAACTACTTATGACCCATTATCATCTCATATCAAATTTGGTTCAAATTGACCTCACGGTTCAGAAAATAGAAATTTTAGGCGTGGCCAAAATTTTTGCCCCTCCCATAACGAAGGCGGATAATGCCCGACAAACTTCTCTTGAACAAACTTGATTCTAAACCTCAAAAGGACTCTGTATACCACATATCAAGTCTCTGCTACTGGTGGTTCATTAGAAGAAGATTTTCAAAAAAATTTTGCCATTTTTCCCCACACCTCTGCTCAATATGAGCCGAAACCTAATTTGGACAAAAATCAAAATGCCCCTATATAAGCACCACTTACATGAAATTTAATTAAAATGTGGCCACTGGTTTAGGAGAAAGAGGCTCAAACACCAGCTTCACGCAGGACGACGGACGACCAACGGACAACGGACGAAGAGTGATCAGAAAAGCTCACCCTGACTTTCAGTCAGGTGAGCTAAAAAGGCCCGAAGTCAGTAACAGATTTTCAAGCTACCAGATGTAAAGCAAGATCTTCAGATGAAGAAATGAAAGTGTCAATGACACTGTAGCTCAACTTGTTTAAGACATGTACATGTATAGTATGTGACACAGCAATGACAAACATCTAGGTAATGACCTGATAACAAAGGTACATGTAGAGTATTGTAACGGTCTGTACATAAATACTGACCATAGCCTGTAACAAATGTATAGGTAAAGTACTGTAAAGGTGGGGTGACAGTTAGATGATAAACTAGAAAAGAAATCTTTTGAGTCCCAGAGTGGGTCTGACTGAACCCAAAAATATTTGTTCTCATAGCACAGTGATAACAAAGGCACCCAAAACACTTGATCCTGTCACAAGGTGACAACAAAGGTACCCCAAGAAGTTTCGTGAAGATCGTTTCATAAATACAGACTCTAGCCCGAGCCGTATTGACATGAACACTTACTGTGTATAAGTAGCACTGAACAAATCAAAGTTCATCTAATTTGCATAATTTCTGCATGAGAAAAAAACCTGTATTATATGTGATGTATTCCATGTTACTAAAAATTTATTCAAATCAGAACTTTCATGCAGAAGTTCTGTACAAAAAACTGATTGCACTAATTTTGGAACAAAATGGCTGCTGGTGGCCATATTGAATTTTGGACCGCACCCAAAAACACTCATTCTCGTCCCACGGTGATAAGAAAGGTACCCAAGAAGTTTCGTAAAGATCGGTTCACAAATATGGCCTCTAGCCTGAGCCGTATATAAGTTGTGTACAAAAAACTGATTGGACCTAATTTCGGTACAAAATGGCCACTGGCAGCCATCTTGAATTTTGGACCGCACCTAGAAACACTCGTTCTCATCCCAAGGTGATAACAAAGGTACCCAAGAAGTTTTGTGAAGATCGGCTCATAAATACAGCCTCTAGCCCGAGCCGTATTGACACGTGCACTTACTGTGTATAAGTAGCACTGAATAAATCAGAGTTCATCTAATTTGCATAATTTCTGCTCGAGAAAAAAACCTGTATTAAATGTGATGTATTCCATATTACTAAACATTCATACAAAAATTTATTCAAATCAGAACTTTCATACTGAAGTTCTGTACAAAAACTGATTGCACTAACTAAAGCACAAAATGGTTGCTGGTGACCATCTTGAATTTTGGACTGCACCCAAAACCACTCGTTCTCGTCCCACGGTAATAACAAAGGTACTCATAAAAGAAGTTTCGTAAAGATCGGTTCATAAATACGGCCTCTAGCCCGAGCCGTATTGGCATTTGCAGTTACAGTGCTGAAAGTAACACTAAATAGATCAAAGTTAGTCTAATTGGCATAATTTATGCATGAGAAAAAAAACAGGATGTCTCCCATGGTACTAAACATTCACACAAAAAATTATTCAAATCAGCGCTTTCATATGGAAGTTCTGCGCAAAAATCTGATTGCACCTAATTTTGTACAAAATGGCTGCCAGCGACCATCTTGAATTTCAGACCGGACCCAAAAACACTCGCTCTCGTCCCACGGCGATAACAAAGGTACCCAAAAAGTTTCGTAAAGATCGGTTCATAAATACGACCTCTAGCCCGAGCCGTATTGGCATTTGCACTTACAGTGCTGAAAGTAACACTAAATAAATCAAAGTTAGTCTAATTTGCATAATTTACGCACGAGAAAAAAACCTGTATTATATGTGATGTATCCCATAGTACTAAACATTCATAAAAAAATTATTCAAATCAGAGCTTTCATATGGAAGTTCTGCGCAAAAATCTGATTGCACCTAATTTTGTACAAAATGGCTGCCAGCGGCCGTCTTGAATTTCGGACCGCACCCAAAAACACTCGTTCTAGTCCCATGGTGATAACAAAGGTACTCAAGAAGTTTCGTAAAGATCGGTTCATAAATTCGGCCTCTAGCCCGAACCGTATTGAATTATTGACGGACAGACGGCCAGACGGACGACTTGCCATGGCATAAGCTCAATTTTGAATTACGTCAAAGTTGACCTAAAAATGATACATCGGACAGAAGATGCATGACCCAACACCCCTAGGGTGAGGAATCAACCATGGGGATATACAGAATAAACATTCTGTAATACACGTTAAACTCCCAAGAAACTTAATAAAACATTTCAATAAAAAATATAGAACCTTAGTGAGCATGCTCACATACCCCACGCGCCCCGATATTTCAAGCTCGGAAAAGTGTAATTTTTAGGAAAATGACCCGGAAATCTGTTACTTGTATTTTTCAGAGTCCAGGGCCTGTAATTTCTGCAAAAATCAGCCAAGCAGAACGAAACGCAAACTTGATCTGTAAGTCATTGTGGTAGACTTACATACTAAAATGGCCGTAATTTCGATAATATCTGAAAGCATGTGGAAAAAAAGTCGGGAAAACTAATTTTGATGAACTTTTCAAAGTCGAAGGGCCGTAATTTCGGTAAAAATCAGTGGAGCAGAACAAAATGCAAACTTGATCTGTAGGCCACCATGTTAGACAAACATACGAAACATCAGCTCAATATCTGGAAGCATGTTGAGAAAAAGCACGGAAAACTGTAATTTTGATGAACTTTTCAAAGTCTATGGAGCCGTAATTTTGGTAAAAATCAGTGGAGTGGAACAAAACCCAAACTTGTTCTGTAAGCCACCATGTTAGACTAACATACCAAAAATCAGCTCAATATCTGGAAGCGTGTAGGAAAAAAAGTCCGCAAAACTGTCATTTTGATGAACTTTTCAAAGTTCAAGGGCCGTAATTTTGGTAAAAATCAGTGGAGCAGAACAAAATGCAAACTTGATCTGTAGGCCACCATGTCAGACTAACATACCAAAAATCAGCTCAATATCTGGAAGCGTGTAGAAAAAAAAGTCTGGAAAACTGTAATTTTGATGCATTTTTCAGAGTCCAAGGGCCGTAATTTCGGTAAAAATCAGTGGAGCAGAACAAAATGCAAACTTCTTTTGTAGGCCACCATGTTAGACTAACATACCAAAAATTAGCTCAATATCTGGAAGCGTGTAGGAAAAAAAGTCTGCAAAACTGGAATTTTGATGAACGTTTCAAAGTTCAAGGGCCGTAATTTCGGTAAAAATCAGTGGAGCGGAACAAAATGCAAACTTGATCTGTAGGCCACCATGTCAGACTAACATACCAAAAATCAGCTCAATATCTGGAAGCGTGTAGAAAAAAAGTCTGGAAAGTTAAAAAATTTATAGTAATTTATATATTTTTTATACTTACCAATGACCCAGACATAGCTGGTGCTAACTCTTAAAAATATAGGGCCAAACACAAATTTTGCCCCCCAATCCCCAAAATTTGCATCTAAAACCAAAGAAAACATGTCCTCAATGGCCCTCCATACTTCAACTCTACTGCGCATGCGCAGTGTCAAGGACGTCCCGAAATTGGCGCCATTAATCATTCTTATAACCAGTGCCTGGTAAGCGTTATGTACTCAGCGGGGAGGTATGAGTTCCCAACTCCTGGGAGGGCCATCCCCGTCTGGGTCATTGGTAAGTATAAAAAATATATAAATTACTAAAATTTTTTAACATTTTTATACTGTACCAATGACCCAGACATAGCTGAATAGTAAAAAGGCTGGAGGGCCTATGACATAGAGGAAATTCCAATAAGCTCAATTATATAAAATAGAGTCATCCCCTCGAGGGGAAAATGAGTATTAGGCCTTACATATATCTTTCTTATTTATGATAAATTAGAAAGACACAACACCTTCCATAATTGAGCATCAAACATCCATGTACTCTATAATATCCAGTATAATCCTTATACTAATAATTTTTAAAGTAAGCCAATAAATAAAGTTAGTCTAGAGAATAGAGACTCTTGTACTCCTTAAAAGTGTCTGAGGATTGTATAATAACGCCCGTTTGACACGTGATATATTCAAAAGCTATACTTTAAAAACTATGACCTGAATGAATTTTTAAAACATAAACTTATCACTTAAAAACCATCCCAGTAACAGCTCAGAATTACTAACTCCGGAGGAGGTATCCCCTTGTTTTTATAATAAAACAGGTGACCCAAGGGAACACCCTCCCCCCTTCTCCTTGCCCTGGGTCAAATATCCCAGAGCGAAGAGGGCAGCAGGACGGAGTCACTGCCGGAACAGAAAGCCTACCTAGCTATAGTAGCAACTGTTAAGTGAATGACATTCTGAGCAGAAGATAACAGACCTAACAATGGTGGCCTCTTGAAATGGACTCAATATTTCTGAGAAAAAAAAATTCATGAATGTGGATGGCTGAGCCCAATGTGCAGCCTTCATAAAATCTATAATAGCGACACTATTAATGTAAGACCAAGATGTAGAAAGAGCTCTTACTTCATGAGCCGAAATCTCAAGCACAAACTGCTGAGTTAATGGTATACCATAAGCAGTACCGATAGTTAATAGAATCCATTAGCAATAGAATGGAGCGTAATGTCCTTCTATTAGGCATCAAAGACAGAAGAAGCTTACGTCCTTACTAATAAACTGATATCTGTTTATAAATACGTAAACTCTAACCGGACAGAGTAAAGGCCTATGCCCGTACGAAGACGGAAGGACCTTAATAACAATAGGTTCCGGATATTTATTAGGAGCCTGATTCTTAACCAAAAATCCAACATTAGTAGTAAAGGAAATAGTGTTTCCGATACTACGAAAGTGAGAATCGTCCACCAATAGTGCATGAAGCTCAATGACTCTTCAGTAGAAGAGAAGACTAAGAGAATTACTGTCTTAAAAGGTCAGAATGTGAAAACTACTGTTTCCAGAGGCTCAAATGATTACTCAGCTAAATAAGAACCGAAGCTAAATTCCATATAGGAATTTAATCTAAGGATTCTAGGTCTATTTATCGAAAAGTTTCTAACTGACTTAGATAAAGAGACATAAGACTCAATTGTAAACTATCATAGAGTGCATAGGTATGAGATAACATAGACCTATAACCTTAATAGTAACAGGCTGCAGTTGATCTTGTCAAACAAGTATACTAGAAAGTTGCAATGTCTAGTATGGAGGGATCAAAAATATCAACATAATGATCCCTACACCAACGACGGAAGAGACTCCACTTTAGCCGCATAGTATAGCGAAGAAGAGGTTCTCCTACAGTAAGAAATCGCGTCCATAGCTCGTCCTGTACAATGCTTGCCGTGCAAGAAGGACCACACAACAGAATACATGAAGGTTGAGACCTTGCGGGTTGTGATGAAGTTGACACGATTTCCCCAGCGAAAGAAGATCCTCTCATGGAGGAAGTTTTCGCGGTAAGTCCCACAGTAGACACCTGAGTAAATTTACCTACGGTCTCTGTGAAGACAGAGATGCTATCAACAGAAATGTATTGTGGATGTTTATCTTAGCAATACTTGCTGAATCAACAGCGCTGGAGGATACGCATATCCTATCATTCCGTCCTATTAGATCAATAGAGCGTTAACAACATAAGCTCAGGGATCCGGACATGGAAACACATACGTCTGCAATTGAATAGTGAGTTGTGTCGCAAATAAATTATCATTGGGCGCTCCCATTGATAGCAAATCTGATTGAATACTTGTTTGTTGAGAGTCCATTCTGATGGCAACAAGCGACCCTTACGTGAAAGGGAGTCTGCTAATACAATCAGATGACCCGGAATATGACGGACCGAAGCAGAACTTGGTGTACTATAACAAACAGAAGGATTCTTTCCGTTAAATTGAATAACGGAATCGAATGAGTGCCTCCTTGGTTCCGGAGATACACAACTACTGTCGTATTAACGGACAGGATTTGGACATGCGTTTCTGAATAATGTTCATCCAATGACATAGTGCAAGCCTAAATAACATCATTTCCTGGAAGTTAAGTGCTTGCCTAGAAACTGCGGAACCCAAAGACCCTGGCACTTCGAATCCGTTGGGATCAATATTGTACCCCAACCTGTTTGACTGGCATCTGTAATAATCATAAAACTCGGATCCGGCAACTGCAGTGGCACTGACTGAGTCACCCACCGAATGTTTGCCCCAGTCTGAATCTCTTGCTACACTTGATAGACAAGAGAATGTGTATATCGAGCAATTCATAGATTGCTGAAAAGTTGCCGTCGAAGAGAAGCTTCTGCGAGACCTTAGCAACTCTGAGAGAGTTCTTCACCTTACTATCCACGCGCGTGGATGTAGCTAGGGCTGCGTCACGTCTAACCAACTCCAGGTTGCCACTGAAGGGCGGAGTTATACGTGGAAAAACTACTGCCCTTGAAAGAAATCACATTGAGGATCATATCCTGGAATTCTTTCTCTTGAAGACGTAATGATAACGCCTCAGTAAGGTGGTCTACGTATGATAAAGCGTCTAAGTTAAGTCTATTAGACATCATTGTCGTTTCCAACATCGTGGTTGGAATTGACATAGACGGCGAAAAAGATAATTCCCAGTCTTCAGCACCGCCGTCTAGACGCATATGAACTCTCGGTATGCCCTGTTCTGCCAATATAAATTATTTCCTAGAATTGAAAAAAGGCAGAATAGAGCATTGCGGACAAGAAACTAGACTATCATGCTTGGTAGCAAGCTTATATATAGCATCGTTAAATAATTCGAATGTTCTAAAGCCATTATTGGACTGTGTCGGTAAGTCAGGGACAATGTCCCTGAACCGTCCAAAACTCCGTGTCCAATGACGCTATTAGTCTCTTATCCAGCATCGCAGCAATGTAGTCCGACGGAACAACCTCTGGAAGATAATGCCGAAAGAAAAGTATGGCAGCTTCTGTTGTTCCGAAAGGGAAAGCACGAAATCGTCCGAATCCCTTTCGCCATCCTGTCGGACCCTATAAAGTGTTCGGTCGTCCAAACCTGATGCAACAGCGGAGCGCACCGACCCAGCGCCGTCGGATTATTTCTGATCCGACCGAGAATTTGTCATTTGCTGGGATGCTGCGATAAACTGTGCTATTTTGGATAGCACGTCCGTCACTGAGGCCGGTGTAGAAGCGGTCTTACGATGCATTGCCGCTGGAAGCTCCGTGTTCGTTACCCCGTGCATACTTCTATTATGCGAGCGAACGGAGTGTATAGGCCTCGTGTCCCTTGGCTACCTGATGGCGTGACCTGTTCGCCGTGGAATTACTGAATGACGAAGCTGGCCGGATACTCAAGGTTACGTAGCCAATGTGCGGTCGTGTGCGCTGCTGTGAGGATGAGGAAGCATTATCGACAGTCTCTCGGACTGTCTATATAACGGAGCGTCCCAAGTGACGGACATATGCTCCGAAAGCGAAATGTCTGTACCACAACATCCGGTCCCATATGTTGTTGTACGAGAGAGGGACCTCTCTCGCTCGCCGCCCGGACGGACCTGGACGAGCTAGGAACCGGACTAACAGGCTTCCTCCGATCTGCCCCCTAATCCGTCGTCACTGGGTGTGTACTAAAGTCTATTATAGTGCTCGCATCACCCAAATCTCCTTCCTAGACCGCAACGGACGAACCCGATTGCCGAACCATTCGATGAATGGACGCTACACCGGGTGAGCTAGCGAATGTCAACTCAGTCGATCCTACTAGGGACCTCTTAGGCGATTGACGTATTCCATGAGCACTTATTGCCGCTAGCTCTTCATTAACTATGACGACAGAGGCACACTTTGAAAGACATCTCATTAACTTTGCGAACAAGAAACCAGACATGCTTGTTAATAGCAAGCATATAATAATATATATAGCGTCGTTCAATAATTCGAAAGTTGTGTGAAATTATTGGACTGTGTCGGAACTGAGGGACGATGTCCCTGAACCGAACCAAAAATTTCTGTGTCCACCGACGCTATCAGTTTCTTATCCGGCATAGCAGCATTCTGGTCCGATGAAAGAACCTCTAGAAGATAAAGTCAGATGACATACACAGCAGCTTATGTTGTTCCGAAAGGGAAAGCTCGAAATCCTCCGAATCCCTTTCGGCACCCCGTCGGACCGGATGAAATTTTCGGACGCCCGTACCTGCTTCCGCGGAGCGTCCCGACCCAGCGTCGTCGGATAATACATAATGCGACAGAGATTCTGTCGTTGCTGGGATGCTGCGATAAGCTGTGCTATTTGGGATAGCACGTCCTTCACCGAGGCCTGTGCAGTAGCGGTCTTACGATGCTTTGCCGCTGGAAGCTCCGTGTACGTTGACCCCCACACACTTTCTTATGCAAACGTCCGGAGTCTGCAGGCCTCATGTCCCTGGCTACCGGATGATGTGACCTGGTCGCCAATGATTCTCTGACTGGCGAAGCTGACTGGATATCCGAGGTCACGTAGCCAAGAGCGGTCGTGTGCGCTACCATGAGGATGAGGAAGCCTTATTGACAGTCTCTCCGGACTGACTATATATCGGAGCGTCCCGAGCAGCGGACGTATGCTCCGAATGCGAAACACTTTGTACCACAACATCTGGGGCCAGATGTTGTTGTACGAGAGAGGGGCTTCCAGGCCTTGCCGTTTGAGGCGTGCGATCACGCTTGCGCGCCATCAATTACAGTCGGGGGCGCGCCGAAACGCACTCGTAAAAAAAACGATAGTTTAACTTATCAAACTCCTTGTAGTATGTACGTTCGAAGAATGCACTCTGTGACACTGCCACTCATTAGTGCTTCTTCTTTCAATTACATGACGTCAATCATGACAATGAATCTTAATTCTTGCACGTAATTATGATTATTGTGACGTTGTCTTGCACCATGCCATGAATGTTCACTGAGCTGATAACTGATTGAAAATAAACAACACTGACGCTCACCGTGCCCTTTCATATATTTAAAGCGTAAAATGCTGAACGAGGGGCCTTTAGGAGAGAATTTCAACGAAGCAAAGGATCCTAATATCAAGGGGCACCAGGTCCAACTGAATACATTTCTAAAGTGGAATGTTGGAAATCTCATCGGCTATAGAACAGTTCGCGACGAGAGACATGGAATAGATTTTGTGACAGAAGTCTACTGCAAAACATGTGCTAGACAGATTTCCGGGATAAATAAATCAGATAAACTTCGTGGAAGAGCCTTAGTAGAAGTCCAAAAGTATGTGCAAGGGACGCAATTTGTAACCAAACATACCGTGAAGAGACACCTCGATTCTAATGCACATTTGATTGGCATACAATTGGAGAAATTGTCAAATTCCGATCCTCGCGCCGGTTCTTCTAATATATCCAATGAAGAAACATCAAGTGCACAAAGTTCTGACGATGCGCCCCCATCAATTATTGGCCCTGTGGGAGTTAAACAGCCTAAAATTAACTTTGCTATTCAAAATCCGTCAAAAGATGCATACAGAAAGCTGTTCACAACTGCATATTTACTGGTCGTTGATGGTCAACCACTGACAAGTTTTGAAACAATGATTAAAATACAGAAGGCCAATGGGGTTAATTTGATTCACGGGATTGAGAATTCTAAAAAAGTCTGAGAGTTTATCAACTTTATTGCTGATGCCATTCGCGAAAAATTAGCAAGCATTTTAGGCAACGTTAACGCGTTTTCATTGATGTCTGACGGGTCACAAGCACGCAAGACGGGGTCAGAAAAGGAGCTTGTGTTAGTTAGGGCGGTTGTGGATGGTACTCCAACAAATTATTTACTTGCACTTCAGGACATAGACAGCTTCGGTGATGCCAGTGCTGAAAACATAAAAAGGGCAATTGACGAAGTTTTCCAAAATAAAATTCAAATTTCACGATCATTTTACACACAAACTTATTTCTGCCACAGCAGATGGTGCAAGCGTTAATCTTGGCAAGTATAACGGCCTTCTGACTCGGATTAAAAATGACAGTCGGCCTTGGTTATTAACAATTCATTGTGTGGCACACCGCCTTGAGCTGGCTATAAAGGACTCTATTATGAGTCAAAAGGAATTTGAAGAGGTGGATGAACTGATGAAGGGGCTGTACTACTTTTTCAAGAGGTCAGGGAAATTTAAGAGACATTTTAAGGCAGCTGCGTTGGCACTGGAAGTTCAAGTATATAATTTCCCCAAAGTAACTGGTACCAGATTTATAAATCACCACCGGCGAGCAGTTACTCATTTGATAAATAACTGGGTTGTTTTAGCTAAGGTTTTTGAGGATTCAATAGCCGACCCGGACTATATATCTGTATCCTCAAAAATGCTTGGATATTTGAAGAAACTTCAAAGTGTTAAGTTTTTAACAGTCTGTTGTTTGTACTAGGGAATTATCGATTCTGTGTCCAAGATGTCTCTCCATTTCGAGAAATCGAATATTTTAATATTTGACATATTGCCGTCGGTAGATAAGACCAAACGTTCTCTTAGTCAAATGCTTGACGCAAGTCATTCTCTTGATCAAATTACTTCCAAGGCTGGTGTCGTACTAACTGAAACTGCTGGTGGCCATAGCGGGGGTAGCTCTATTTCTCTTGAAGTTACAATGCCCAAAATTGGCACAATGAAGCGAAAAATAGACAATCACGAGTTTGCTAAATTGGAATATGACAATATGAAAGGTTGCCGTAGCGATGATATGCGTTCTAAAATTGAACAAGAAATTTACAAGCTCTCAAAAACCACAATTGATTGTTTGCATGCATGTATCAACAGGCGGTTTTCGGGACTTGAAAATGATATATTTGAACATATGTTATGGGTCGATCCCGCGAATTGGCAAAATATTTCACAGGACATGGTCTAAATTTTTAAGGTGGTCGAATATTTTCAAGCTCCCCTAAAGTCTGCTGGTTTTGACGATAACAGGGTGAAACTCCAAACAGAATGGGAGGATCTTGTGTGCGTCACGAAACACTATTACCCCAAATTTAAAGTTAGACAGTTGTGGGAAAAGCTTATGGCTTTTCGACGTGAGCAATTTCCAAATATTTGTTTGGTGGCAGAAATTATTTTGAGCATTGCTGTTAGCAACAGCATCGTCGAAAATGCATTTTCTCATCTAACCGCAATGATGACTGACCAGAGTCTATGCATGTCACACAAAACAATCGAAGACCAGCTTCTTATCCGAGTTAATGACCATGTTTTGTCAAACAAAGAAAAAGAAGCCATTATTGATTCGGCTTTAAATAAGTATCTAACCAACACTCGCCGCAAACACAAACTTATGTCAAGTGATGGGGGGGAACAGAATCTTACTCTTAAAAAAAGAATGAAAAAACTGACATCCGAGTCAGACTCTAGTATGGACTCAGATGACACTGACAGCGGATCAGATTTTGGTGGCGACATGACTGAATAAACGTTCACTGATCCCTTATAAAAATGTACCATGGTACAACCATGGTACACCATGGACGGTATGTCCCAAAATACTGTGATATTACCATGGTACCATGGTAATACCACAGCATTTTGCGACATACCATGGTATGTCACAAAATACTGTGATATTACCATGGTACCATGGTAATACCACAGCATTTTGTGACATACCATGGTGTACCATGGTTATACCATGGTACATTTTCATAAGGGATAACCTTAAACAGGCGTTGGGACCTGATTATTATGTGAAGACTGAGAAAATGCAAGTCCTCCCCGAACTTACAAGTCAACTTCCATTGCAGCACTGAAAAGCCTAGTATCTGGACTTCATTGATTTTATTGTGGAATTCCATGATAAAATAAATGGATTCCAGGTACTAAGCAAAGCTCAACCCTTTACCCAACACCGACCCTATAAAAGTTAAAAAATTTATAGTAATTTATATATTTTTTATACTTACCAATGACCCAGACATAGCTGGTGCTAACTCTAACAAAACCAGGGCCAAACACAAATTTTGCCCCCCAATCCCCAAAATTTGCATCCAAAACGAAAAGAAATCATGTCCTAAAGGACCTCCATACTACGCCTCTACTGCGCATGCGCAGTGACGCAGACGTCCCGAAATTGGCGTCAATTATCATTCTTACTGGCAGTGCCTGGTCAGCGCTATGTACTCAGCGGGAAGGCAAGAGTTCTCAACTCCAGGGAGGGCCATCCCCGTCTGGGTCATTGGTAAGTATAAAAAATATATAAATTACTATAAATTTTTTAACATTTTTATACTGTACCAATGACCCAGACTTAGCTGAATAGTAAACAGGCTGGAGGGCCTAGGACATAGAGGAAAATCCAATAAGCTCAACTATATAGTAAAGAGGTAACCCCTTAAGGAGAAAAGGAGTATTAGGCTTTACATGTATCTTTCTTATTTAATATTAAATTAGAAAGATACACTACCCTTAATAATTGAGCACAAAAACATTCATGTTCTCTATTAACATCCAGTATAACCCTTATACTAATTATTTTTAAAGCAAGCCAATAAATAAAGTAGTCCAGAGAATTGAGACTCTTTATAGTCATTTAAAAGTGTCCGAGTATTGTATATTAAAGCCCGTTTGACACTTGACATATACAAATGCTTCACACCGAGCTACACTTTAAAAATAAGACATGAATGAATTTTAATATTAATATTACACTTTAAAACCATCCCGGAAGCGACTCAGAAATACTGACTTGGAGGAGGCATTCCCTTGCTTTTCACTATAAAGCAGGTGACCTAAGGGAACACCCGCCCCCCCCCCCCCCTCCCCTTGCCCTGGGTCAAATAGCCCAGAGCGAAGAGGGCAGCCGGACGGAGTCACTGCCGGAACAGAAAGCCTGCATAACTATAGTTGCAACTGTTTAGTGGACGACATTCTGAGCAACAGATAACGGACCTAAACAATGCAGGTCTCCAGAAATGGACTCAATATTTCTGAGATAAAAATTTGTAAATGTGGATGGCTGAGACCAATAAGCAGCCTTCATTAAATCTGTAATAGCAACACTATTAGCATAAGCCCAGGAAGTAGAAAGAGCTCTTACTTCATGAGCAGAAATCTTAAGCACAGACTGCTGAGAAGAAGATAAATCTTCATAAGCAGTACGGATAGTTAATTGAATCCATCTAGCAATAGAATGGACTGAAATGTCCTTTCTATTAGACATCAAAGACAGAAAGAAACGTTTCCGTCCCTTTCTGATAAACTGAGATCTCTGTTTATAGATACGTAATGCTCTAACAGGACAGAGTAAAGGCCTACGCCCATCTGAAGACGGAAGAGCCTTAATAACAATAGGTTCCGGATATTTATTAGGAGCCTGATTCTTAGCTAAAAAACCCACATTAGTAGTGAAGGTGATAGTGTTCCCAACACTACGATAATGAGAATCATCCACCGATAGTGCATGAAGCTCACTGACTCTTCTAGCAGAAGAGAAAGCTAAGAGAAAAGCTGTCTTATAAGATAAGAATTTGAAATCTACTGTCCCAAGAGGTTCAAATGGCTTTTCCTTCAATTTAAGAAGAACCCAAGCTAAATTCCACTTAGGAATTAATCTAAGAGTTCTGGGTCTATTTATCGAAAAGTTTCTAACCAACTTAGATAAAGAGACATTAGATCCAATTTGTAAACTATCATGATGTGCATAGGTATCAGATAACATAGATCTATAACCCTTTATAGTAACAGGCTGCAGTTTGATTTCGTCAAACAAGTATACTAGAAAGTTTGCAATGTCTGGTATAGAGGGATCGAATATATCTACAGAATGATCCCTACACCAACGACGAAAAACCTTCCACTTAGCCGCATAGTTTAGCGAAGAGGAGGTCCTCCTACAGTTAGAAATCGCGTCCACTGCTCGTCCTGTAAAGTGCTTGCCATGCAAGAAGGACCGCACAACGGAAAAACGTGAAGGTTGAGACCTTGCGGGTTGTGATGGAGTTGGCGCGATTTCCCCTGCGAAAGAAGATCCTCCCGTGGAGGAAGCTTCCGCGGTAGGTCCCACAACAGACACCTGAGTAGATTTATCCACGGTCTCTGTGGCGACAGAGATGCTACCAACAGAATCTTGCATTGAGATTGTTTTATCTTTAGCAATACTTGTTGAATTAACGGCGCTGGAGGATACGCATATCCTATCATTCCGTCCCAAGGGATCGACAGAGCGTCTACTGCAAATGCTCTTGGATCCGGACACGGAGACACATACGTCTGCAACTGATTGTTGAGATGTGTCGCAAATAAGTCTATCATTGGCCGTTCCCATTGGTAGCAAATCTGATTGAATACTTGTTTGTTGAGAGTCCACTCCGACGGCAACAAGCGACCCTTTCGTGAAAAGGAGTCTGCTAGCACATTCAGACGACCCGGTATGTGACGGACCGAAAGAAGAACGTGATGTTCTAGCGCAAACAGAAGGATTCTTTCCGTTAGATTGAACAACGGAACTGAATGAGTGCCTCCCTGATTCCGTATATACGCCACTACTGTCGTATTGTCGGATAGGATTTGGACATGAGCATCGTGAATAATGTCCATCCAGTGACGTAACGCAAGCCAAATTGACATCATTTCCTTGATGTTTATGTGCTTGCACAGGAATTGCGGATCCCAAAGACCCTGGCATCTCGAATCCGTTGGGATTAATGATGCACCCAACCTGTTTGACTGGCATCCGTCATAACGGTAAAACTCGGATCCGGCAACTGCAGCGGAACTCCCTGAGTTAACCACTGAATGTTTGCCCAAGTCTGAATCTCTTGTTTCACTTGATCTGACAAGAGAACGTCTACATCGAGCGAATGAATTTTCACACTCCAATTCTGAGTCAAGAAAATTTGAAGAGGACGTGTGCGTAACCGCCCCATCGGAATGAGATCCGCGGCGGCTCCGCACAGACCTATCAGTCTCCTAAATTCTCTCGCCGTGACTTTGTCTGCGTGCAGACAATAGCAAGCGTAACAACTGACTAATTTCGCTCTGGTTAACGGCAGACGAACGAGATTGTTGTGCGTCTCGAAGCTCATTCCCAGATGAGTGAATGACTTGGACGGCACCAGATCCGACTTCTCCTCGTTTACTATAAAACCGAGACGTCGGAGCAATAGAAGAAGATTCTGAACATCGTTCTGAAGCGTTAACTCGTTGCCGTACCTCTGAAGAATGTCGTCCAGGTAGGCCGACGTTACCGCAGACGAATGAGCTCGGAAGTAGATCATTACCGAGTTCATTACCCGAGTGAAAGCCCAGGGTGCTAGATTCAATCCGAAGCACATCGCCCGGAATTGATACACCACTCCTAGGACTGCGAAGCGTAGATACTTTCGGAATGTCGGATGTACCATGACGTGAAAGTACGCATCTTTGAGATCTATGCTCGTTGCATAATCGTTCACCCGAATACTCGCTCTGACCGATCGAATCGTCTCCATATAAAACTTCGGAGCGACGATCAGCTTGTTTATCCAGCTCAAATCTATGACTGGACGGAACGAGCCGTCTGGTTTCGGAACCAGAAACAGATGGCTGTAGAATCCCGGAGATTCCTGGTTTTCTACGACCTCTACCGCGTTCTTCATTAAAAGAGACTGCACCTCTGATAACAGAGCGTCTCTTTTCTGCAGATATGACGGAAGATGAGTCCACTTTGGACTTCGAGTTAATGGAGGCTTTCGTTTGAAGGATATCTTTAGACCTTCCGAAGTCACTCGTCCGTAATCGACGCCCATTCTTGTGAAAGGCTCGAACCTTCCGCCAACCGGAACGCGATAGAGGTTTAAGCCATCACCTCCTGGACCTGCGAGGCCTGCGGTAGGAGAAACCACGTCTTCCACGGCCCGCACCTCGCCCCGTCGACCTCGGGGCGTCTGACCGATTGTCCCGGCCTGAAGGACGTCCCGAACGAGAGTCGCTATCCTGACAGTCTCTCGAATAAGACCAAGAGGACGCACCGGAACCTCTATAGGAACCTCTCTTGGGGGCATTAGACCCAGAAGTGCCTGTCTTATTCGTGTCTGCTGTATCCGACTTCTTAGGAGCAGATCTGAACAACAGAGAATCCTAAGCTTTCTTTGTAATTTTATCATAAATAGCGGAAAGCTTGCCGTCAAAGAGAAGTTCTCCTGAGACCGAAGCGACTCTAAGAGAGTTCTTCACCTTAGAATCCACTAGTGTGGATGTAGCTAGGGCTGCGTCACGTCTAACCAACTCCAGATTTGCCACTGAAAGGGCAGAGTTACACATGGAATAAGCTACTGCCCTTGAAAGAAGTCTTAAAGAGGATTGTATATCCTGAAACTCTTTCCCCTGAAGGCGCAGTGATAACGCCTTAGTAAGGTGATCTGCGTAAGATAAGGAATCTAAATTGGCTCTGTTAGACGCAATAGCTGTTTCCAACACCGCGGTTGGAATAGAAGCTGACGACGGTAATGATAGCTCTAAGTCTTCCGCCTCGTCGTCCATACGCAGAGGAACTCTCGGTATACCCTGTCCTGCCGTATCGAATTTATTCCTTGCATTAATGAAAGGCAGGTTGAGAGTATTAGCGGACAAGAAACCCGCTTTCCCCGTCCTGGAAGCAAGTTTAAATATAGTGTCGTTCAATAATTCAAATGTTCTTGCAACATTATTGGACTGCGACGGAAACTCGGGAGCGATGTCCCTGAACCGCTCAAAAAATTCAGAGTCCAATGACGCTATAATTCTCTTGTCCGGAACCGCAGCAGTCTGGCCCGACGGAACAACTTGAGGGAGAAAGAGCCGAATGAAGTCCACGGCAGCTTTATGTTGTTCCGAAAGGGATAGCTCCAAGTCATCCGTATCCATTTCACCATCCAGTCGGACCTCGTGATGTTCCCGTTCGTCCGCCCCCGATGCTTCGGCGGAGCGTACCGACCCAGCACCATCAGATAATTCTCGATCCGACACCGTTTCTGTCGGCTGGGATGCTGCGATAAGCTGTGCTATCTGCACAAGAATGTCCGGCGTTGAGACCTGCGGAGGCGCAGTCTTTTGCTGCTTCGCCGAGGGCAGCTCCGCATCAGATGGCTCCCGCATACTTTTCCTATGCGAACGTCCGGAGTCCATCGGTCTTGAATCCCTGGCTGCCGGATGGTGTGACCTGGTCGCCGAAGAATCCTTGATCGGCGAAGCTGGTAATATATCGGCGGTCACGCAGCCAAGGTGCGGTCGTGTGCGCTGACAAGAAGAGGAAGCCTTAACAGTCTCTGCGGACTGTTTATACAATGGAGCGTCCCGAGCGACGGACGTATGCTCCGCTAAAGACACATTTTGTACCACATCTGGTCCCAGATGTTGTTGTACGAGAGAGGGGCCTCCCTCGCTCGCGGCCCGGCTGGACCTGGACGAGCTAGGAACCGGACTCAAAGGCTTCCTCCGTTCTCGCTTACTATCCGCCGTCACTGGGTGTGCATCTATTATGCTTATAGTGCTCGCATCACCCAAAACTTCCTCTTGGACCGCATCAGACGAACCCGGCTGCCGAACCATTCGGTGAATGGACGCTACACCGGGCGAGCTAGCGGACGACATTTGTCTAATCTCCATGAGCACTTTTGCCGCTAGCTCTGAATTCATTTGTGACGACGGACGCACACTTGTAGAAGATAACATGGAAACATCACCCTGTTCTGGTTCCTCTGAAATAGAAACTGAGAGAGTAGAGTGACCTTGCGGAGAAAGAGCCGGCATCGCCCTTTCTCCAGAAACAACATATCGTGACACACGTTTCCAATGTTTCTCTTCCCAATATTCACATATAGGACAGGGATTAATGCGAGAACACTGACTACAATTAATACAATGATCATGAAAGTCAGAGGAAGATTTCTTCCTATTACAATTTGAACAACGTCCCTTCATTGTGAAAGAACAACAATAAGTCCTAGTTACTCGCAAAAAACCCTGACACAAAGATACATAATAACATGATCCATTAATAAATGAAAAAACAATTGCAAATCAAAATAATTTTGAAAAAATATTTTTTCAGCGAAGCCCAAGTTGCTGAAAAGTAACATTGAGCCCCGATGGATCCAATGGCAAAGTGTGGTCAAAAATTTTAAATTTATATTAAATAATTAATGAGACACTTACGGATAATATAAATGTATCTTATAGTGAGATAAACTACAGCAAAGGCAAACAGCCCCCCTCAAAAAAGGCTGTTGCCAATGTAAACAAACAGTGTAAAAACACCAGAAAACATGACTCCAGGCACTGAAAAAACTGGCCCGGAATCAGTCATCAAATTACACTCTATCTGATGCAAAACAGAGACTCCCAGGGGAGAATCTGCAGAACATCAGATGGAAGATGCAGAACACAAACGTTATACACCCATGGGTGAAAACGTAACTATGGGGAAAATAACAGAAAACATTCTGTAACCAAGCAACCCTCCCAGGAAATTTTAGAAATGAAATTTCTCAAAAATATGCCAAAAGCATGGGAGAATTGCAAGGGGGGACTTTAGAAGGCTAGGGGAGAGGAAACACTGAATAAGCAGTGCAACATTTAGCAAGAATGACAACAAGAGGCCCATGCCTCGAAAATAGGCAACTTAACATAATTTCATCAAAAAATTTTAAGTACAGCCCTGATTATTTTTTGTCACTTCTTTTTCCTCTCCTCCTTCTATCCTCCTTAGAATCACATTTTCTCCAAAAATTACGTGTCTGGCATCCTTTAAACTGAGATTTACAAGCACAAAGAGATGTTGACTGATGAAGGGCCAAACAGAGAATGATAATTGGCGCCAATTTCGGGACGTCTGCGTCACTGCGCATGCGCAGTAGAGGCGTAGTATTGAGGTCCTTTAGGACATGATGTCTTTTTGTTTTGGATGCAAATTTTGAGGATTGGGGGGCAAAATTTGTGTTTGGCCCTGGTTTTTTAGAGTTAGCACCAGCTAAGTCTGGGTCATTGGTACAGTATAAAAATATTTATTATTTTTTTTATATTTTCCCAAATTTTCCAAAAATTGTCGGCAAAACCACATCATGTGACCACTCATTGGAACAGGCTCGTCGAGCCTGTTCGACTGAGATGTGACATGATGTGGTTTTGGTCACACTGTTTGAAAAAATCTGAATTTTTCAACACTGAACAGCTCAAGTTGTTAAATACGCCAGCGGGTGTGGCCGATTCGTTAGGTAAAGGGTTTTAACAACATTGTAATTGGATTGTAAAAAACGACATACTTTTTTTCCAAAACAATGTGAATTTATTAAATTGATATTGTTTTGGAAAAAAAGTATTGTAGTTTGGGCGAAAAATAAGTCGACCGAAATGACTTGGACAAAGCGCTCGGGCCGAGGCTCCCCTGTACAAATGTTTAATGACCTCTATTCACTGTTCTGTAAAGTTATGCGTTCACCATTGATCTTTTTTTAGATTGTTCATGTCTGCAGTTTTTCTGTAATTTGTTTTTCTCAGATTTCATATTTTCATCGATGGTAGATAACCACGATGACAGAATTTTGTTCATAAAATTATGACGTTTGAACTCTCAAATTATAGTTTAAAGTAGTTATTGATGCGGTGTGAGTCAATCAGTCCTTAGTTATCAAACACAAATAATGCAGTACTTACGGAGTTCTTCCTCCGCAATATGTGCGGAACCAGTGCTCTCCAACATCGAACACACGAGTTTTCACTCAGACAAAATGGCTGACGTGCAAATTGAATTGTTTCGTTACGGAATTACAAGATTGAAGAACTCGTCAAAACAAATTAAAAATTCCGTCTATCCCCCCAAATTTGTTTATTTGTCAAGAGAAAACACCAACGAATGCAGGGAATTCTCGGGTACCATGAAAAGTTGGTAAATGTTGGTAATGTTTTAATAATACGTTGGGTCCGCTATACTTGATGTTTACCGTCCTTATTTTAGAAACACGCCTGCGGGAAGAAACAGCGCGCACAATCTTATTTCCAGGTGCGCGTTTGTCGCGCCCGTACCATTTTCAAACGGCAAGGCCTGGGCCTCTCTCACTCGCAGTCCGGATGGACCTGGACGAGCTATGAACCAGACTAAAAGGCTTCCTCCGTTCTCTCCTCTAATCCGCCGTCACTGGGTGTACATTTGATTGATTTATAGTGCTCGCATCACCCAAAACTCCTTCTAGACCGCAACGGACGAACCCGGCTGCCGAACCATTCGATGAATGGATGCTACACCGGGCGAGCTAGCGGACGTCAAAGGCCGTCGAACCTACTAGGGTCCTCTTAGGCAATTGACGTATTTACATGAGCACTTTTCCGCTAGCTCTTCATTAAATGTGACGACGGAGGCACACTTTTGGAAGACATCACGGATACATCTACCCTGTTCTTGATCGTCTGAAATAGAGATTGATAAAGTAGAGTGACCCTGCGGGGAAAGGACCGGAATGGCCAATTCCCCACTAACATACCGTGACACACGCTTCCCATGTTAACATCGAAATTAACACATACAGAACAGGAGTTAGTGCGAGTACACTGACTACATTATACAATGATTATGAGTCAGAGGAAGATTTCCTCTTATTATTGAACAATATCCTTTCATTGTGAAAAGAAAACAAAGTCCTAGTACTCGCACCAACCCCTGACAATCAAAATACATAATAACATGATCCATTAACATAGAAAAAATAATTGAAATCAAAAAATTTTGAAAAAATATTTTTTCAGAACAGCCCAAGTTTCTGAAAAGTAATGTTGAGCCCCAATGGATCCCAAGCCTAAGTGTCGACAAAAATTCTAAAAATATTTTAAACAATTTATGCAACACTTACGAACAATAATAATGTATCTAGTTATGATTAAATTAACATCAAGATATTATTTTCAAGAAATCCCCCCTCACACAGAGGGCTGTTGTAAATGTAAACAATAAGTGTAAAAACACCAGAACAAGACTCCAGGCACCCTGGCCCGAAATCAGTTACCAATAATACACTATCTGATGCAAAACAGAGACTTCCAGGGAAGAAACTGCAGAACATCAGATGGTAGATGCAGAACACTACGCCTAACCACCCATAGGTGAAGACGTAAACATGGGGAAAAGAACAGAATTCATTCTGTTATCCAGCTAAAACTCCCAAGAAATTTTAGTGATAATATTACAGAAAATATGCCAAAAGCATGGGAGAATAGCAAGAGGGGACTTAAAGGAAAGGGAGAGAGGAAAACACTGAACAAGCAGTGTAACTTGATAACAAGAATGACCACAACAGGCTGTTGCCTCTAAAATAGGTAACTTAACATAATTTCATTAAAAAATTTTAAGTTACAGCCCTGATAATTTTCTGTCACTCATTTTTCCTCTCCTCCTTCTATATCCTCCTTAGAATCACCATTTCTCTAATATTTATGTGTCTGGCATCATTTAAACTGAGATTTACAAGCACAAAGATCAGTCAGATGTTAACTGATGAAGGGCCAAACAAAGAATGATTAATGGCGCCAATTTCGGGACGTCCTTGACACTGCGCATGCGCAGTAGAGGTGAAGTATGGAGGGCCATTCAGGACATGTTTTCTTTGGTTTTAGATGCAAATTTTGGGGATTGGGGGGCAAAATTTGTGTTTGGCCCTATATTTTTAAGAGTTAGCACCAGCTATGTCTGGGTCATTGGTACAGTATAAAAATACTGTAATTTTGATGAATTTTTCAGAGTCCAAGGGCCATAATTTTGGTAAAAACCAGTGGAGCGGAACAAAATGCAAACTTGATCTGTAGGCCACCATGTTAGACTCACATACCAAAAATCAGCTCAATATCTGGAAGCGTGTGGAAAAAAAGTCCAGAAAACAAGTAGGACTGACTGACGGACTGACAGACTGACGGACGGACCGACAGACTGACGGACGGACCAGTCAAAAACATTATACCCCCACAACTTTGTTGCGTGGGGTATAATAAGCCAGAAAGATTGGGAGTTTAACAGGAGGACTTCAAGGAAGGATAGGGAAGTAACACTTAACAAACAGTGGTTAAATCATCAGCAAGAATGATGACGTCAGACCCTTGTCCCAAAATTGGGAAACATGAAATAATTTTGATAAAAATTATAAAGTTACAGCCCTGAACGTTCCAAACCACCGTTGTTCACTTCCATCATCCAATTATGTCCTTGGATCCACCAATTTTACCATTCATTTGTGTCTGGCATCCTCAAAAATGAGATTTAAAAGCACAGATGTCAGTTCATTGTTGCTGACTTCAGGGCCAAATAAAGAAATGATGGTTGGCGCCAATTTCGGTGTCTTCCTGGATACTGCACATGTACAGATCTGAAAAGTATGGAGGACCAGATAGGACATTATTTTTTCAGTTTTGCATGCAAATTTTGGGGAATGGGGGGCAAAATTTGTGTTTGGCCCTGGATTATTTTTTGAATTAGCACCAGCTAGTCTGGGCCATTGGTTGTTGTATAAAAATATCAGCCCTGAGTGTGCCCCAACCCTCAAATCTTGTGGATTTATTTCAGGCCCCAACCATTTTTCAAAATGCAAACCCAGACTATATGGACACTACATGGCTTAACAATGTTGTGTGGAGTATATCGGACACGTGCATATTTAACCGAAGTGTTAGGACAAATAACGATTGTGAGGGTTCTCATTAGTGATGAACCGATTATCAAAACTTGCTATCAACCGATTACCGGTTATTTCTCGGCTGATTATGCTGATTCCAATGGTTGAAGAAAATCTGTTGGTGCCTGTTATACTACAGAGTTTTGTTGATAAATCATCAATTACGAAAGCTAAATACCACATAAGTTTTCAGAGTATGCATATTTAGTGCTGGGCAATATTCGCCAAAATAATATTTGCATTTTGATTGGGGTATGGGGAAAAGATTGTTATTAACAATACAATCACATGATATTGTTCTCGTGAAGATTGTATTTTATTCCAGTAAATAGTGTTAATACGGTTTTGTGTAAGGAAACAATACACTTGGCTGTATTAGCCAAGAATATACTGAGCACACATACTTTGTGTCATAACTGAATAACAAGTGTAACACCGATCGCAGGCGATCAGACTCTAGTCCCCAACAGTGGATGGTCTGTTCCATAAAAACATGCAAAATATTTTTTAGGCCTGTTGGGCATTTAAACAATAAGTTGCACGTTATGAAATGAATAAAAGATTTCAACAGCAAGTGGGAATTCAAGTCCTCTCTCTCCCATCATGTATCTGTTCTCAGGCACCTACCATTTAACAACAGGAACAACAATGTAATCATTCCATATTGCATTTTTATTCAAAAATTATTGACATGCATCATCCTCCTATTATGTGTCAGTGTCACCAATGGTATAAATATGAAAGTACAGTCTCGAAGCATCTATCTATTAGATACAGGTGGTAACCGTAAAATAGGAACACAAAAAAATCAATGAAAATGGTGGTCGTCCTTCGGCCATTCTAAAAAATTTTGACTTGCATCATCCTCCTAGCATCTCTGACCAATGTTAGAAATCCTTCTAGTGACGTGAATCCTCCTCCTAGCATCTCTAACCAATGTTAGAAATCCTCCTAGCATCTCTGACCAATGTTAGAAATCTGAAAGTAATAGCTCGAAGCATGTCTAAGATACAGGTGATAACGTCAAATATGGCAAAAAAATGACAACAAAAAAGTCTGTCATTCAGCCATCTTGAATTTTTTTTCAAAAGATTTAAGCCATCTTGAATTTTTTTCAAAAAAGTGTTGACGTGCATCACCCTCCTAGCATGATGCATCTCTGACCAATGTTAGAAATCTGAAAATAATAGCTCAAAATATGTCTAAGATACAGGTGCTAACGTCAAATATGACCAAAAAATAACAAAAATGGCTGCCATTCGGCCATCTTGAATTTTTTTTTTCAAAAGATTTTGGCAAGCATCATTCTCCTATGGTGTCTGACAAATGTTGAAAATTTAAAACTAATATCTAAAAACATCTCCAAGATATGGGTGATAACATAACTTGAGAATGCAAAAAATGAACAAACATGGCCGGCCATCTTGAATTTTTTTTTTCAAAAAATTTTTGACGTGCATCATCCTCATAGCATCCATGAACAATGTTAGAAACCTGAAACGAATATATTGAAACATGTCTAAGATACAGGTGGTAACATCAAATGAAGCAAAAAATGATAATATGGCCGCCGGTCGGCCATCTTAATTTTTTTTTAAAAAGTTTTGAAGCGCATTGTCCTCCTATTATGTGTCACCAGTGGCATAAAAATGAAAGTACAGCGTCGAAGCATCTATGAGATATAGGTGGTAATATAAACTAAGATACAAGTGGTAACGTCAAATATAGCAAAAAAAAATGACAACAAAAATGGCTGCCATTCGGCCATTTTGAATTTTTTTTTTTCAAAAGATTTTGGCAAGCATCATCCTCCTATGTCTGACAAACGTTTATACCTTAAAACTAATATCTCAAAACATCCCTAAGGTACGGGTGATAACGTAACTTGAAAATGCAAAAAATTAACAAAAATAGACGTCATTCGGCCATCTTGAATTTTTTTTCAACAATTTTGATGTGCATCATCCTCATAGCATCTATGAACAATGTTAGAAACCTGAAGCAAATATATCAAAACATGTCTAAGATACAGGTGGTAACATCAAATGAAGCAAAAAATTATGACAAAAATGGCCGCCAGTCGGCCATCTTGAATTTTTTTTCAAAACTTTTTGACGTGCATCATCCTCCTATTATGTGTCACCAATGGTATAAAAATGAAAGTACAGCGTCAAAGCATATATGAGATACAGGTGGTAACATAAATGAAAAAGGACAGACAGACAGATGGAGTGCAATCCAATAGTCCCCCAAAACGTTAAAACCGTGGGGGACTAATAATTTTGATGTTAATATGTGTTGTGAAGTCTACGACGCATGGTTTACATGTACATCAGAATGTATTATTCAATGTTCTTTTTTCACCTTGTTACCTCCCTTGATGTGTTTCTCCAATGTTTACATGAACTCTACAATCTTCAGGAAATGGTGGTGATCTCGCACCGATTGCAGTTGGTAAATTCCGTAATATCTCTACTCTGCAAATCCCTAAATTTTCTGCTATGCACAACACATGTTTTTAATGGGGAAACTTTATTGAAATGGCCAGATATCAAAGGGACTTTTAATAGTCAGTGTTAAATATAGAATAACCGGAAACTGCCGGTTGTCATAATCGACTGATGGCCCATAACCGGCCGGTTCCAATTGCTAATTCCAATTATCAGCTCATCACTAGTTCTCATAACCGCCTCAATAGTTTTACAGTTTGACCTTTTAGTTCAGGCATGCAGATTCTGAAATTCATGGAACCTCAAAACAGGTTCTGTGTATTTGATGCCTGGGAACCCCACGGAACCTACTTTTGGGTTCCAACACAAACTATCAGGAAACCTATTTTTATTTTTAGTGATTCTGTAACAATTTTCTTCATCCAAACATGGCCTGAAAGACTGTATTTTAATTTTTTGGTTTGGTATGTCCCAAGCCAAACGAAAGTATCAATGACGGTGTAGCTTAACTTGACTGTGTGTTGTGTTTGATGATAAGGATAATGTTCAATGTTTATGAAAGGATTATGAAATAAGACAAGAATTGTGAAAATTGGGAATATGTTAATTTCTGTTCCCTGTATGGTATGTTTTCAATAAAAATAACCTCATAGTTAATGTAAGTCAACCAAAGTTACCAAGTTACAGTGAAATTATTCCAAGACGAGTCGTCCTATCAAGTTACAATGAAATCTCTTCATAAATATGACCTGTAGTCTCTGCTCGAGGTTTTGGGCTCGGGCAGCCATCACGGTTGAATAATCGCGACCAAAAGGGGATGTTCTCATCTAGACATTATATGGAGTCATCCTATCAGGGTACAATGAAATCACTCCATAAATACGACCTGTATACTGTGCTAAAGGTTTTCGGGTTTTGGGCTTAGGCAGTCATCACGGTTGTCAGATCATGACCAAAAGGGGACATTCTCATCTAGATATTATACAGAGTCATCCTACCAAGTTACCATGAAATCCCTTCATAAATATGACCTGTAGAGTGTGCTAAAGGTTTTCGGGTTTTGGGCTCGGGCAGCCATCATGGTTGACCTATCGCGACCAAAAGGGGGGTGTCCTCTTCTGGACATTATACTAAGTCATCCTGCCAAGTTACAATGAACTCCCTTTATAAATACGACCTGTAGTCTGTGCTAAAGGTTTTTGGGTTTTGGGCTTGGGCAGCCATAATGGCTGAAGAATCGCAACCAAAAGGGGAAGTTCTTATCTAGATATTATCTGGAGTCATCCTACCAAGTTACAATGAAATCCCTTCATAACTACGACTTCTAGACAGTGCTAAAGGTTTTCAGGCTTCAGGGCTCCTGTAGCCGTCACAGTTTACGAATCGAGACCAAAAGGGGACGTTCTCATCTAGACATTATATGGACTCATTCTACCAAGTTACAATGAAATCCCTCCATAAATACGACCTGAAGACTGTGCAAAAGGTTTTCAGGTTTTGGGATCGTGTAGTTGTCACAGTTGACATATCACGACCAAATGGGGAAGTTCTCATCTAGACATCATACAGAGTCATCCTAACAAGTTACAATGAAATCCCTCCATAATAAATATAACCTGTAGACTGTGCTAAAAGTTTTGGGGTTTTAGGCTTGGGCAGCCGTCACGGTTGACAGATCATGACCAAAAGGGGATGTTCTTATCTAGATATTATACGGAGTCAACCTACCAAGATACCATGAAGTCCCTTCATAAATACGACCTGTAGACTGTGCTAAAGGTGTTTGAGGTTTTGGGCTCAGGCTGCCATCAGGGTTGACCAATCACGACCAAAAGGGGACATTCTTATCTAGACATGACCTTCAACCTAAAAATTTTGTGATGGTCAGATAAGAACTACGGGGTGTTGCCTGTGCTAAAGGAAAATGTGAACAGACTCACAGACTTCCGCAGGCATGATGGCAATATACTTTGTCAAGTTAAGCTAAAAATTAAAATGCTGTCTTAAAGGCTATGTTTGGACTACCATTTTCTCATATGACTTGCAAGTTTTTAAGAAAGACATAGAATATGCAGTGGATTGTTATTGATGAGAGGGTGAATACATTTGATGAAATACAAAATAAAAAAGTGAAACAAGTTATCTGTGTTTTCATTTGTGTCTTTTGTGCCCTAGAACACTCGGTTTAATTCAACAGATGAACCGTAACAATGATGACTCAGATGAGTGTGTTCATCATTATTTGCAAGTGAAAAAGATAACAAAGAAACAAAAATCATAACGGTAAGACAATGAAATAATTATTTCAGTTTTTACTTTAAAGTTGAACACAAAAAACCAAATAATTAAATGAAATTTTTTTGTGTATTCTGATTTGGGAGGGGTGAAACGTCCAAGTGATAAACATCCCATTCAGGAAAGTAACGGTATTGAATTGATTCGGATGAAATGTCTGTAAACCTTGATTATAAATAAAGCGTGAACACACCTTTTCTCCTTGGTTATGCACAGAGTGCTGTCAAATTGGAAGAACATATCTTGCATTTTAGCAAAGATATTTTCCCCTTATCGTCAGTTTCGGTGGTAACTGATTTTGTTTTCAATGATACAGGTTCATGTGTTTGACTTCATGTGGTTTTGTTGTTGAGGTTGCTGAAATTGGGTGCATTCGATTTTAGTAATTAACTCTTAACCTGCTGAGTATTTTGAAACTATTTTTTATCAATCGATAATTTTTGCATGGGAGAATTTGATTAAATGCTCTCAAATTATATTTATTTTAGTGGTAAGAGATTTCCTCCCCTGGCAGGAATATCCGCCAGCAGCTTGCAAGGAGTTTTTCCTCCCCTGGCAGGAATATCCGCCAGCAGCTTGCAAGGAGTTAAGAATCAGAAACTGTTGGAAACACGCATGCACTACACTCTGGATTGCCTGAGATTGTTAAAACGTGTGCAATGTTGTTACTGTTATGATCACTGTTTCATTAATAATAAATTATACAATTTTAGTATTAGCAGAAAACCTTTAATGTGTTTTAATTGCCTCTTGATGAAAAAGTGTAATGCTAAAAAAAATGTGTGAAACTGTTTTTCATTTTCTTGATTTTGATCTGACAGAACCTGCATGGAAACGGATTGAGTGTTTCTGTGAAATCTGCATGCCTGTAGTAGAGATTCTTCACAGAGATAGATTGTTGGTTAATATAAGCGTATCGGAACATAAACTGAAGAGGGAGCAGACTCAGCAGAGAAAACGATACAGGAATTTGCATCAAAACATTTTTGACGCCTGGGAGCAGTATACATATAAAGAAATAAGCACCAGGCAGCTTTTATGCAACTTTGAATGGACCAACCAAATAAATATAATACGTGTAACAGTGTATGTGTTAAGGTCTGACATTCTTAAAAATCCAGGAGGGCTAAATAGCACATCCCTTGGCCATGCGAGGGGGCGATTTTAGCTAAAAGTGGCAAAATAAACTTTTACTATTAATGAATTCTGCTTTATGGGCTTTGAACATTTCATTTGGTGCTGCTAACAAGGTAGTCTCTGTGAGATGTCCACACTGCCTCTCCCACACCTCTGGACCTCAGAAAGGTCTGGAGGTGTGGGAGGGGAAACCTGCTCGCATTCGCGCATAGGAGGTTATCAAACTTGATTGCATTTATGCAGAGGGGGATCTCAACCTCCTCTGCGCGAATGCAATCTAGTTTCCGATTCCGCACTGATGAAACGGTCTATTCATTTCAGCGCCATTACCGGGTTATTGTTTTTACTGTTTTATATTTAGACAAAAACATGGACGATATCAAAACATTTGTTGACGCTTCGCAAGTCTTCCGATATCGATAATTGAATGATAAAACATAGTTGGATCAATAAAGTCTGTCCAAATATAAAGAAATATGTGTACTATCGAATGCAGCCGGTAATAAGGGCGAAAGCTTGATATACAGTACCTGGAGAGTGTATTATCACTAAATCACCTGCCGAGTGGAGATTCCACCCAATCAATAATTGCAAATTTCTTGCAAAGGATTGCATTACAAGCTCAAGCAAAGTTCCAGCCAATGGACCTCCGGGTTATATTGCTTGTGTTTTTTGTCCACATGTACAGAATTTGAAATTGATACTTTGGGTGATAACTCCACTCCCCGGGTGATTTAATTACAATCCACCCTCCACATAGTGTATATTCCTATGTTCGAGTTTTGGGTTCCCATAAAAACTTGATAGGGAACTTTTTCTACAGAATTGAATGGCAAGAATCTGAGCGTAGAGGTGTAACCACTACATTCAGATCGCTGAACTACATCCCGATATCCTAAACAATTATAAGTAACAAGACTCAACGTAATACTAATAGTTTGGGCCCGAATCATCCAAGATCATCTTATTTTGGTAAGATGAAGATCTGAATCATCCAAGCCTTGTCCGAATTGCCAAAGGTTCGAAAAATGGGGGATTTATCCAAGGTCCTAATCGTCTGCCCACCGCCCGGTAGGCGGTACCGCTGTACTCGAATACACCCAAACCGTCCTCTGGCCGAACAGTCCTCTAGCAATTTGACCCAAACCGTCCTCCAATCTAACCCGAACCGTCCCCCACAGCGACCGAACCGTCCTCTGAGAAATTTGACTAGAACCGTCCTCCAGGGAAAGAGCGAATGAGAGAGAAGAGTGGTAGAATAATAACCTAAAACTGGTTGTTTATTTATTGATTTTATTTATTTTAGTTAGTTAGTTGCCATTTCACTGTTTAGTTATCAGTTATTGTCTAGGGCCAGAAGAAGACATTGCCTAAAAACAACAACATCGGGACAATCTTTGTAATTACTATAATTAGTAATAATTAAAGTACCTTTACATTGGGGCAAACCAGGGCAAAAAGATCGCCAGAGAAAGGGTCATGGAGGATTGTAACCGTAATTGGTGAGAGGGGGGTCAAATCAAAGAGATCTTTGGGTGGCCTGCGTGATAAAGAGAAGCCTGGTTTTGAAGAGTACCTTGATGGCATCTTTGGGAGGGGGTCTCTGTTGTTCAAGCTGAGGTTGCGGTCCCTGGAGCTGAGGGGAAAAATTGGGAAAAACAGTGAAAAGGAGTGCCAGATGTGTAACTTGGGCGTGGTGGAGACCCTGGAACACTTTCCCATAGAATGCCCAAAATACCAGTCTAAAAGAACAAGATTCACGGGGGTATAATGGAGAAGTGGGATGGGAGAATGAAGGACATGTGGTTAGGGGGCGACTCAAAGGAGAGGGTTAATATACTAATCGGAGAGATTGGGAAGAATGGGGCAAGGGATGTCATCAAGCAGTTCGTCTCCAAGTGTTGGGAGGAGAGAAGAAGCGCGGGAATAGGGAGGCAGTTGGTAGAACATGGGTAACCAAGGCCTTCTCATACGAGAACCGCGACACAAATCAGTGGCTGGCCGAAGTGTTATTATTATATAGTAACAAACAGTGAGTGACCATTGATTAACTGAACTCAACTTGTGTTTTCACAATCCAAAATCAAAGAACTTCTACTAAAATATAATCAAATGTAAACTGAAAAAACATGTTCTCACAATAATAGTTTCAAAGTTTATTGAACATGTCAAAAAAGTTATAGAAACATTCAATTTTTTTTCATTTTCTACTTATTTTCACTGGAGGACGGTTTGGGTGTATTAGCGGACGGTTTGGGTCAAAATGTAGCGGACGGTTTGGGTCAAATTGCAGAGGACGGTTTGGCCAGAGGACGGTTTGGGTTAGTCCAATAATATTAGCCTTCGCCTGTGCTCCGAGTTTATTATTTTTTTATTTTTAATATGTCGCACCGTCGAAGTCTAATCTGATCTTTCGTTTTTCCAGCAGCAAAGTACGAAATTAGGCGACATAACACTAATATGATGAATACTCATTCTCGATACATGTTCCCACATTCGACAAGAATAATATGCCTTCACATTCACATTAGATGTATAAATTTCCTATACTTACTGTCGAATTACGTATTAAATACCAATAATTAAATAAAAACATTTTTTCAAGCGGTAATGTTACAGCGGTTGGAAAATTGTTAAAAATCGTATCCCATTTCCGGGAAAGGACCTCAGCGGTATTGCAACGACTGCCGCGTCGTTTGACTTGGTGTGCACTACATTATCAGTATTCCGTTTTTCACTCCGCGTTTCCGTATCAACCCATCTTCCAGTTCAACAGTTTGTTTCGAGTTGAAAAAATTGCAGTGCAAATGACGCCTAAATAATTCAAAATATCGATTTATTTGCAAGAAAATGACCACCAGAATGAAGAAAAATGTGTTTTACACAACTGTCAATCGGAAGTAGGAACCAGGTGGGGAAATTTGATCTTTAATCGAGGTCCAACCGTTCAGCGAGAGTCTCTCGCTGAACTTTGCTGCTGGAAAAACGAAAGATCAGATTAGACTTCGACGGTGCGACATATTAAAAATAAAAAAATAATAAATTCGGAGCACAGGCGAAGGCTAATATTATTGGACTAGGTTTGGGTGTAATTCGCTATACTAGCCTGGCTGTTGTGAACTTTGTGGTCTTTACAAAACTGACTCACTTTGTAATATAAAACCAAAATCAAGAGAACTGTAGTAAAATTTCTGAGCTGGTGGTAAATTATTTCAAAATAATGTTTTGTGGAATTGGACTGTTTTTCCTTGTTTAAGCCCCAGACCATATCATCACTGACATATGGTATACCGACAAATTTATCGTACACACGACGGAAAAGGCAAAGCGCCGGTGAAAATCATACTTACACTTTATATGGCAGCTTAGGATCCGAGGTTAAAGTAATCTTGAAAGTTACTTTTGACCTACAATGATACAAATCAATGTCATGAAATTGAACATTTGAAAGAATTTTTTGGAAAAAGTGAAAAATCGTAAAAAAAATGTGGAAATATGCCACGCACATGTTTACGGAAGCCGTCCACTGCTGCTGACGAAACAAAGCAGGAAGTGAATTATGTGACAGGTCCAACATCCCTCAGTGAAGACGGATCTATCGGAAATGAAAATCGCCCCCGGCTCTCATATCGGCTTTCGACTTAATTAATACCCATAAATGCGAATCTCTCTCTCTCTCTCTCTCTCTCTCTCTCTCTCTCTCTCTCTCTCTCTCTCTCTCTCTCTCTCTCTCTCTCACTCACTCTCTCTCTCGACCCAAAGTAACTTCGACCCAAATCGGTAATTTCGACCAAAAAATGTAATTTCGACCCAATTTCGGAAACTTCGACCCACTATATATACTTTCCCTGACTTAAGAGCCCTCCCGCTGGCCGCCTTACCGATCGGTAATTTCGGCCCACTTATGAATTACAATTTTATTGTATCAACAGACAAAAAAATTCAGCAGAATATAAACGCTGAAGCATAAAATATGAGGGGACAAAGGACAATATTTGCAATATTACAAAAGATATATTCAAGGGGTATCTGCCACAACCGAAAAATCCAATATT
Organism: Pictodentalium vernedei; assembly: GCA_031216915.1. Taxonomy (NCBI): domain Eukaryota; kingdom Metazoa; phylum Mollusca; class Scaphopoda; order Dentaliida; family Dentaliidae; genus Pictodentalium; species Pictodentalium vernedei. Next base: position 723,432,625 of record CM062297.1, on the reverse strand, counting down.
CTAAATAAATATTTTAAATTTTTCTCTACAGATAACCTGAAATTGTAACATTCGTTACTGTCGCTTTTTAAAAATGTTTTATTAGAATCAATATCTAACAAGATATGTCGCCATATAGAAAATAGCTTTATTACTTTTTGAAAGTTTTCTGTTGGGTGAATGTGTTTGTCTCTTCTAAAATCTATTTCAGAGTGTTTTATTCATAAAGATGCAGAGTTTCTCCTTGTCGCCAGGTCCCGAGTAACATACGTTAGTAGTAGTGCTCGCACGTTTCGGGGAAAGGTTGGATGACCCCGGTGGATGACCCCGGAAGTGACGTCATGTCACGTGACGTAGTGGCGCCATGTTGTGTTGTCATGGTAACCCGCGTGAGCGGCCATCTTGTGACGTCATCTCCATAGTGATACGTGGTGGTAGTGCGCATGCGCAGCGCGTGTTGTTAGGGTGATACGAGCTTCCGTCGTCCATTTTTTATACTGGAAGCCGCCATCTTGGTTTCTATGGTGGCACGTGATTGCTATGTTACCAATGGCTTCTAACCAGACAGGGGTATGTTCGGGGGTGTGTTCCTTTGTAGAAGAGTAAATCTAATTACCATAAACAACCCGACAATCCCTCCAAATCATCAAAATCCACCCAAAATCACCGAAATTGACATTATTTCCCCAATTTATCGGCTTAGCACGTAGTGCTATGGTACTAAGGGGTACAAGGGGTGCGTTCGACTGAAGTGGAGTAATGTTCTGGCTTAGAATTCTCCCAGAATCCCTTTTTGGATCCCTATCCCATGACGTTTTCCCCTATTAAGAATAGCACGTAGTGCTATAGGACAAATTTACCCAGAATTCTCTGCTTCTATCTATTTATGCAATAGTTTTCGTCTATCTGGTCCTGTTTCTTTGTTCTAGAGTATACTCCAGTAGCGTAGAAGAGCCTATCAACTGGAACAGTATACCTTATTATTGCTATATTTAGCAATTTCTGGTCTATTCTTGTTAGCTCTGACCCTATTCCGTGTACTCTTGTTGTTTCATTTATATAACTAACCAATCAGATTGCTTGATTTCCCATAATGCAGTTATCTCCCTTGTGTATAACAAAAGACTATATCCAATGGCACCCCAATTTTAGCACCCCTTTTTTGAAAAACATATGACCTTCGGAACCCCTTTTTTGTCGTATGAGGCCATGAGGGCTATGTAAAAGCCCTCAATGAGTCCTCATTTATTATCCCTCATACCCTCATTGAATTTTGAGTTTATGAGGACCTTGAAAAATCCCTCAATGAGGTATAATTTACTACGACTCTTATCCTCATTTCAGTATTTAACAGGTATATCCTATGGAATCCCATTTTGGAAAACGCCCGTGGAATCCCTTTTTGTCGTATGAGGCCATGGGGGCTATGTAAAAGCCCTCAATGAATCCTCATTTACTATCCCTCATAGCCTCATTGAATTTTGAGGTTATGAGGACCATTACAAATCCCTCAATGAGGCATAATTTACTACGACTCTTAGCCTCATCTCGGTATTTGAGGATACCCATGGCCTGGTATTGTATTATTCGAGGATACCTATCGAGGATACCTTTTATAGGATACTTATCTGAGGATACTATATAGGCTGTTCATATCCCTATAGGTCTCTTGCTGGCCCTTAGTACTATTAATCCACCTGATGCTTTATGCTATCCTATGACTGGTATAGGTAGTATGCAATGCTAGGCATAGGGGTATTGTGGGTAGGGGTACTGCCTGGTAGTTTAGAACGGTACTATAGTATGGGCGGTATATACACTTATAGGCCCCTGTTAGTGCTTGGTACTATTAACCAACCGATTGCTTTGTTTTATTATATGGCTGGTATATGTAGTACGTTATGGTAGACCTAGTGATTTTGTGGGGGTGGGGGTAATGCTTGGTAGTTTAGAACCGTAGTATAGCATAGGCAGTACATATCCCTGTAGGTCTCTTGCTGGCCCTTGGTACTACTGATCCACCAGATGCTTCATATTATTGAGCGGTATTCTGGGGTCGGGGTCAATGCCTGGTAATACAGAATGGCAGCAGAGTATGGTTGGTATATTTCCCTATAGGTCCCATTCTAACCGTTCATAGTATTAACCTACCAAATGCTTTGTATCACCCTGTTACTGGTAAGGTGGTACGTAATACAGTAGTTCCTACCTTATTCCGAGTACTCTTGTTGTTTCATTTATCTAGATCATTTATATAAATTATAATTAACCAATTAGATTGCTTGATTTCCCATAACCTGTACTTAATCGTACAGAGTTATCTCCCTTCTGTATAATAAAAACCTATATCAATGGCAATATCCCCGGCACCCCAATTTCGGAACCCCTTTTTTTGAAAAGCATATGGCCTTCGGCACCCCTTTTTTCTGAAATGAGGATAAGAGTCGTATTAAAAATCCCTCAAATGAGGGATTTTTAATACGACTCTTATCCTCATTTCAGAAAAAAGGGGTGCCGAAGGCCATATGTTTTTCAAAAAAGGGGTGCCGAATTGGGGTGCCTTCTGAAGAATCCCATTTTTCTGAAATGAGGACAAGAGTCATAGTAAATTAGACCTCATTGAGGGATTTTTAATACGACTCTTATCCTCATTTCAATAAAATGGGATTCTTCAGAAGGCACCCCAATTCGGCACCCCTTTTTTGAAAAACATATGGCCTTCGGCACCCCTTTTTTCTGAAATGAGGATAAGAGTCGTATTAAAAATCCCTCATTTGAGGGATTTTTAATACGACTCTTATCCTCATTTCAGAAAAAAGGGGTGCCGAAGGCCATATGCTTTTCAAAAAAGGGGTGCCGAAATTGGGGTGCCGGGGATATTGCCATTGATATAGGTTTTTATTATACAGAAGGGAGATAACTCTGTACGATTAAGTACAGGTCATGGGAAATCAAGCAATCTAATTGGTTAATTATAATTTATATAAATGATCCAGATAAATGAAACAACAAGAGTACTCGGAATAAGGTAGGAACTACTGTATTACGTACCACCTTACCAGTAACAGGGTGATACAAAGCATTTGGTAGGTTAATACTATGAACGGTTAGAATGGGACCTATAGGGAAATATACCAACCATACTCTGCTGCCATTCTGTATTACCAGGCATTGACCCCGACCCCAGAATACCGCTCAATAATATGAAGCATCTGGTGGATCAGTAGTACCAAGGGCCAGCAAGAGACCTACAGGGATATGTACAGCCTATGCTATACTACGGTTCCAAACTACCAAGCATTACCCCCACCCCCACAAAATCACTAGGTCTACCATAACGTACTACATATACCAGCCATATAATAAAACAAAGCAATCGGTTGGTTAATAGTACTAAGCACTAACAGGGGCCTATAAGTGTATATACCGCCCATACTATAGTACCGTTCTAAACTACCAGGCAGTACCCCTACCCACAATACCCCTATGCCTAGCATTGCATACTACCTATACCAGTCATAGGATAGCATAAAGCATCAGGTGGATTAATAGTACTAAGGGCCAGCAAGAGACCTATAGGGATATGAACAGCCTATATAGTATCCTCAGATAAGTATCCTATAAAAGGTATCCTCGATAGGTATCCTCGAATAATACAATACCAGGCCATGGGTATCCTCAAATACCGAGATGAGGCTAAGAGTCGTAGTAAATTATGCCTCATTGAGGGATTTGTAATGGTCCTCATAACCTCAAAATTCAATGAGGCTATGAGGGATAGTAAATGAGGATTCATTGAGGGCTTTTACATAGCCCTCATGGCCTCATACGACAAAAAGGGATTCCACGGGTGTTTTCCAAAATGGGATTCCATAGGATATACCTGTTAAATACTGAAATGAGGATAAGAGTCGTAGTAAATTATACCTCATTGAGGGATTTTTCAAGGTCCTCATAAACTCAAAATTCAATGAGGGTATGAGGGATAATAAATGAGGACTCATTGAGGGCTTTTACATAGCCCTCATGGCCTCATACGACAAAAAAGGGGTTCCGAAGGTCATATGTTTTTCAAAAAAGGGGTGCTAAAATTGGGGTGCCATTGGATATAGTCTTTTGTTATACACAAGGGAGATAACTGCATTATGGGAAATCAAGCAATCTGATTGGTTAGTTATATAAATGAAACAACAAGAGTACACGGAATAGGGTCAGAGCTAACAAGAATAGACCAGAAATTGCTAAATATAGCAATAATAAGGTATACTGTTCCAGTTGATAGGCTCTTCTACGCTACTGGAGTATACTCTAGAACAAAGAAACAGGACCAGATAGACGAAAACTATTGCATAAATAGACAGAAGCAGAGAATTCTGGGTAAATTTGTCTTATAGCACTACGTGCTATTCTTAATAGGGGAAAACGTCATGGGATAGGGATCCAAAAAGGGATTCTGGGAGAATTCTAAGCCAGAACATTACTCCACTTCAGTCGAACGCACCCCTTGTACCCCTTAGTACCATAGCACTACGTGCTAAGCCGATAAATTGGGGAAATAATGTCAATTTCGGTGATTTTGGGTGGATTTTGATGATTTGGAGGGATTGTCGGGTTGTTTGTGGTAATTAGATTTACTCTTCTACAAAGGAACACCCCCCCCCGAACATACCCCTGTCTGGTTAGAAGCCATTGGTAACATAGCAATCACGTGCCACCATAGAAACCAAGATGGCGGCTTCCAGTATAAAAAATGGACGACGGAAGCTCGTATCACCCTAACAACACGCGCTGCGCATGCGCACTACCACCACGTATCACTATGGAGATGACGTCACAAGATGGCCGCTCACGCGGGTTACCATGACAACACAACATGGCGCCACTACGTCACGTGACATGACGTCACTTCCGGGGTCATCCACCGGGGTCATCCAACCTTTCCCCGAAACGTGCGAGCACTACTACTTACGTTGTTAATATTTATTTTATTACTTTCGCAAGACTACTAAAGAGCTAGGTTCTTATACCCAGGCTACTGATAGGCTCGACCTTCACAATTGGTGATTCGATTTATGTACAGGTGTTGTTTTATCGCCAGTGCCAGTGTTCGCACTGAATCGAATATACTACTGGCCTCTGGGTTATGGATAAGAATGTAACATTCGTTACCACATTTCTTTGAATATACTTAACAACCAGAATAACTTAAGCTCGTTTTGCAAACTCGGTTAACTGGAGTGAGTTGGAGTTGGCATCTAAAGTGTTCACACACATTTTATTGCTGCTGTTACATTATTGTTATTCTATAATTGTAACACGTGTTAACACGGAATATTTACGAAACTAACTAACAAAAGTGTTTACAGCTCAGCACAAGTCTCTCACGTGGTGTTTGAAGTTTGCCATGTGCATTAATTGAACATTTTCCCAGAATTTAAGTCAATATTTAACGAAGACGTTGGGTTGAAGAAAAACAGCTCAGGTGAGTACTTATGTTTTAATAGTATACAAAACAAAGTTCTTATTTTATCTGTACGTTATGCGTGGTTTTGAGCAGGGTGAGTAAGCAAATAGTGCTGAATAAAAATAAGATTAATTTCTTGCCCAATTTCGCAGTACACGAGGTCCGAAATGTGTGAAACATGCGTTACCGGAAGAACGTATGTTTTCTTCTTCAGACTATACTTGAGTTTCTTGTAGCGTAAGATTTGCAGTGGAAAACGGCGTCCGTCTATTTGTTTACATAGTCTGATAGCCAATAGACAACATCTACAGATCTCTTTATAATTATGGTGTCTTTTGTGTAGTTATGGAGATTGTTGTACAGTATGGTGTTGTACTGACCCAAAATAATTTAGATCAGCGTCGAGCTGCTCTTACACTCCCTGTGGTAGTTTGTAATGAGGCAGAACGGAGTGTTGCTTTGCAGCTTTAACTTAATAATTTCCATACACAGCTTGTTTGAACTGAAGTGTTTCGTTCAGAATTTTGCTTAGTATGTTTTGTTCCTATAACGAATGTTTCTGAAGCCAGTAACGTGTGTTTCCCTTCACTTACCTATTTTTTCTTCTCTTTTTAGAGTCAAAAATGGTATATAATAGAGCAGAAATACAAAAGAGGTACACAGAAAGATAGAAAGAAAGGGAAGGTGATGTGTATCTAGAGAAAGAAAGGCAGGGACAAAAAGAAACTATGTTGCTGTAGTATGTTTGAGTAGAAGTGCACGGAAATCAAGAAATCAGTGGACCAAGCATCGTGTTAGAAAGTGTAGACTAAATAAAGTGTTAGCTGCAAGAGCAGGTGGCGATAACACAATGGACCAGCTTACAAGTGGGTATGACACGCAAAGCAAACCCACAGAGCCACTGATACTTCGTCTCCCTAACCGGCGAAACGGCCCTAGAAAACGGGTATCAAAAGCGTTGGCCAGAGCACACAAACAGCTAAAATCCGCAAAATCCGCGAATGAACGGATGCTGGTGGCACAAGTACATCAGAAGATAGGCAGAACCTACATTCAGTGGGAGATTTTGTGGTTGCCCTGTATGATGATGATTGGTTTGTTGGGGGAGGTAAAGGATATAGATAGCGCGGATGCTGAAATTGAGGTTTCTTTTATGGAAAAACGTAAAAGTATGTTTCAGTGACCACGAAGGGTTGATATGTTATGGGTAAAGGTAGAAAATGTCCTATGTACAGTAAAGGCTCCTCGGGCATCCGGGAAAAGCCAAATAATGTTTGTACTTTCACGCGAAGACCTTGAAATGGCCTTGAGGCTGTATGTCCAAATATGGTATTGGTTGAATTTTTGTTTGAAAGAGCCAGCCATATACTTTATTACTCATATATTAAATGCAAAAAGTTCTTGCCGAAGTTTTCTTTATATTTGATGCACATTCACATGCACATTCTAATGAGTGAACTCTTACTGTTCCCATATAAAAAGTACCACGGTACACCATGCTATTGTCCCAAAACGCCCGGTATATCAGGATAATGCCCTGGTTTTCCAAGTGTTTTGGGTCAATATCTTGATGTACATGTACATTGGTACTTTTTATAAATTACGAATTAAAATTACTGTCACTGTTACTTTGATTTCGGGACGCTATAATAAATGCCTGCCGGTTTCCGACTTTGTTGTGCAGTTCTGGGGGTTTAACCGCAACTACAGGTATTATATAGTGTCCGGAAAACATTTTCACAGTAAAAGCACTTTGCAGACCGAAATGTTATGAAATAATATTTCTTGTGGCGTTCCAGTAACATACGTTACATTGATAACTCAGAGTATAAATTTAAGTGCACTGGTGTATTACCGGTTTAACTCTTTTATATAACATTTTACAGTTTATATGTGGGCTAATAACATAAAAATATTCAAGATCGTGGTTACTTTCTCAGAATTTTAAAAGAACAGGGGCCTGCAGGCCTGGCATTCTGAAAAATGCAGGAGGGCAAAAAATCGCTCTCCTCAATCAGCTTAGTAGAGCAATTAGCTTTACACAGCATTTTAAGTATCCAGTAGAAAGAACTCATTGAAACTGAAACCAACAGACTACATCAGCGATTTTATTAACTTTACTAAGGTAAAGCGAAATCTCTTAGACATCTAGATGTCTCACTCAACAACCGAACACACACTTGACAAGACCTGTGTGCGTACCCAGACCAGTTGTCCAAGAAAGTCATACGCCTACCACTACCACCTCCAACCCCCGCCCCCCCCCCCCCCCCCATTGGGGTTGAAGGTGGTAGTGGTAGGCGTATGACTTTCTTGGACAACAGGTCTGCTTGAATCTACAGTCACATCCTGGTGCAAGTGCTTCAAGTGACAGGATAGTAGTAATGGTAGTATATTATAGTGTCAATATTCCTGGAATAATTACCCCTCAAACTGTGATGTCAGTTGTTGAACTTGAAACTGACAGAAAAAAAATATTGCTGCGACCCATTTTGCTTCAAATGATTGCAACTGTGTTTGGGTATGGTTGCAGCCATTACCGTTTACCACTAAACCACTTTCAAAATGAAATTACGTGATGTTATGTGACTTCGAAGTTAAATTACATTTTTGCTTTACAACAAAAATTTAAGGTGAGCATAATACATGTAATCTCAATCATCCCAGACCAAAATATTTAGGAGGGCAATTTTTCGCTCTCCTTAATTCTTTCAGGAGGGCAGTAAGGCAAGCTAAAAAATCGCTCTCCTGAAATTGCCAAGCCTGGGCATGTTCGTGTTTTGTTGCAACATACGTTATCGTGCAGGGAGTATTGTTTATACGTTCATGTTTATACGTTCGTCGATTATTGAGTCGCAGTTTCATATATTAGAAGTAGCTTATATTGGTAAAATAAGGAGTTAATTACTGCAAAAGGACATGTCCTGTGCAATTCATTTAAGGTCGAATACCTCAATAGTTTTTTGTAACGTCCGATATATTTTGGCCCGAGAGAGAAACAGAGTAGGGTCTGATTTTGCCTTGTTGTTTGGTGTTCAACCTGACTGATTTTACATTCCATGGAGTGTCAGTTGTTGTCCTGATTCTAAAAAAGTTCATTAAAATATTATATTTCTGTTTTAAAAAGTCTCGTTGATGACATTCCTAGCCAGAATGTAATATGTTGTAATATTTCCAAATTTGTCCCCAAGTTTGACCATATTACTGAAAATACAGAAACCTTCAATTGTCCCAACAAATATTTTTACGTTTATTTGTAAAATCTAAGCTTGCTGTTGGTAGCCATAATGAGGGAATATTTAGAAAGTTTTCCAAAGCAGCGGGGCCTTGAATACCATACAGGGCATCATAACGAATGTTACCGAGGCACCAATCGGCAAAATGGCTACCTCTTTCATAAATGTAGGACACACACATAGACTTTTTGATGATGCCGATACTTCAGTAACACTAACCTATGGCACTAAGCTTTCACCCATCAACGTTAGACGGTCAAATTAAATGTTAAAATTAACCAGCTTGTTTGATGGCCAGTGCACGGTCTTATTGAGAAACAGCGTTAACTAACCAGCAATATAATGTCCCAGCCATCAAATAATCTCCTTTGTAATTGTTTGTATTGCTTTTCTGTTTCTTTTAAGCTTTCTCTCAGATATAAGTTTTACATTTAATGTCACAAGCTCACAAGTAATACATTCACCAATGTGTAGAAGTGGGAATTGGCATTGGTTTTCAAGTTCAATCTGTTGTGCCAGCCCTCCGTATCGTTATTTGACAAACAATTCATAGAATTCAGACAGCTGACAATTTTTACACTCACACCAAGAAAAATGACTGTGGATGCGCATGTCAGTATGTCTATTGAGTTTTCACAGATGACTATTAATAACAGTAGTTTCAGTAATTACAAGAGGTGACAATAAGCCTTTAATGAGACATTGGATTAGCTTCCAGGAACAGAATCAAACAGCTACCGAAAATTATATTAGCTTCCGATGTTCCCAGTTGCACATTATTTGAGAAAATAATTCAGAATGAGGAGGGTGGGGGACTAAAAGTCGAATGTTTGTACGGAGCTGGTGATAAAATATCACTGACTTTAGTTTTGTGGTATTTGAAATTGAATCTTGTTACATTCAGGCCGATCCGGATGGGTAAATTTTCGATAGGCCGGTGGTCAAAGTGGGTCGATCCACTCGGCAATACCCCCACTACGTCAGCACACAGCTGGACAAAAACTTCCAATTCATGATGCTGGACTGCTTCAGCAACAGACAGTGCCGGCACTACAAAAACAGAGATCCGGCACTTCAAAAATAGAGATCAGAAATTCCGCCAATACATGCTCTCCTGCTAACCCCTCGCACTCATTTCCTCTTTTAACACGCCCAGATATGAAAGAAAAATTTTCACTCGAGTGTCAGAGAGGGTCGACAGGGGCTTGACCCAACCGTCTCTAAGCACCATTGGCGCGCGAAACCATTTGATCAAAAAACAACACTGTCTTCATGATCATAAAACAACTGTAAGATAAAGAATTATCAAAGCGGTGTTTAATTGTAACTAACATTGTGTAAATACTTACAACAACAAATTTTGTAATAACACACTAACGGTATTTACAAAAGATGTCCAACATTAAAAGATGAGACTAATAACCGATCGGCATGGCGATCAGATGGAGGGCGTCTGAGTCGAGGAAATAGTGGGTCGAAGTTACCGAAATTGGGTCGAAATTACTTTGGGTCGAAATTACTTTTTTGGGGGTCGAAATTACCCGATAGGGGTCGAAGTTACTTTGGGTCGAAATTACGGTGGGCCGAAGTTACTGGATACCATCTCTCTCTCTCTCTCTCTCTCTCTCTCTCTCTCTCTCTCTCTCTCAACCACATAGCTTTGATACTATTAAACAAGATTCAAGAATTTGCCAATGTTAACGAATCCAACACAGGGGCGGTGGGGGGGGGGGGGGGGAGCAACAGCCTGTCTCACCCACGTACCCATCACATCCACCCCGTCGGAGATACTGACTCATTATTTGCGGGCTTATTGGAGCAGCTCTCAAGTCGACAGGGGGCACAGATCCCTTTGTTAGGAAAATTCTGCGCCGCCCCTTGTTAATAACTTGAACAAACATTTATAGAGAGACAACTTCATACTTCTAAAAAAAATTCTTTCAACCAAATACATAACAAGGTTCATCAGCTGTTATGTGAACTGCTGGAGATTTCAAACGGTAGTCAGTGGTGAGGTCGGGGTTGGGATGGGTGGCTTTACATAACAAAGAGCCAAGCAATGGTCTATATACAGCCATAGACGTTACAGGTGCCCTAGATTCGCCCCTAGAGCACGGACTTTTGTCAATTTTTGATGGGGAGGCCAAGTCCAAACTAAATGGACCTTCCGGTCATTATCTCATCCTCCTACTTCCCTATATGGAAGCGGGTGGCAGAGGCGGACTGTCCGTATAGGTCATCGGGAAATTTTCCAGTGGACCCACTATTGGCAGTCCACATAGATGGCATTTCGATATACCAGCAGTCCATTCTGCCACTGATCGGTCATATGCAAGGAAACGGCGTTCTTTCTTCTCGAAAAATCAAAATTTTATCATATTGGGCTGAACTATGGTCGGACTGATGAGTTCGGGGCTACCTTTGGTGCAACCATTTTTGCCAAATGAGCGATAGAGACGATACAAAAATGACATCGAAAATGCCCTCTATGTTGACTGACATTGATCGCTCTGATGCAAGGAGGTAGCGTTCTTTCAGTTCGAAAAATCCAAATTTTGGTACGTTTCCCGTCAACTGTTTTCCGCAGTCCGCCCCTGGCGGGAGAAGGTGGTAAGGACCGAAGGTCCTAGTTAGGACAAGGGGGCCCGAACTCCCACAAAGGCCATCAAGAAATAATGTTTGCCCCCAAAAGCTAGCTAGGGCACCCCTATTAAAGAATCCCAGTGACGCGCTGTATGTGTCATATATAAAGAGCCTATTTCACATGTTGCGATTGAAAAAATGTCGCTTTACCAATAGTAAAAGAGGAAAGTTTGTTTATTGTTTGTTTTATTTGAGCTCAATTCAACAGCCAGGGTCACACCGTGTCGGACAATAAACACTGAAGATCTCGTTTATGATATTGTACATAGGCTGATAAAGATTCTTGTGCGGGGAACGTTTAAATCGGACGAGAAATTAACCTTACATTTGGCAACGGGGGAGGGTGGATTCGCTCCTTAACACCCTTCCCCGGTTTCTATGCCATTTCCTCTGTAAAACAGAAAGATGCTGACTTTGAATGTGGTATTCACAAACACAATCATTGAATGGAACTTTGTCGTTTGCGATGCCCAAGGCAGCACATTTGACAAGGATGGCTAACAAGACATGTCAAGCACTTCGACCATAGGATCAGACTAACTTAGAGAAACTTGAAAAATTTATTAGAGTGAATTTTCTACAAGAGGCGTGCATGTTTGTGAAAGGCGTCATTTAGTCTTTGCTCCCAAATACCCCTGTTATACCATGGGTTACGAGTGCAAGCCGGGACAATATGGTATATGCTGGTACGAGCCGACCTCTATTTGGAGTGAGTGGACTTATAGCTTGGACGAGTCCACTTCTGTTTTGGAACGAGTCGACTCCTGTGTGGGACGTGTCGACCTCTGCTTGGGATGAGTGGGTTTTTATACCGAGTGTGCAATGGACCGAAGGGACTCCTTACCAACCTGTAATACGCCTTAGTAGGGTTCTCCTAAATACCAGAACCCCCAGAACCGCATACACCCCCAGAACCCCCCCCCCCCCTCTAAATTAAACTTGCGCAGTGTTTACGATGAAATATTTTTATTTTCTGTAATAGTCCTTACAGGAAACAAGAATAGAAGTAAATTCATTCCCACAGTCGCCTTTGTCTAGGCGGTTCTGGGGGGGGGGGGGGGGGGGGCGTCTGTATTTATTGTTTTTCTCCTAAACACCAGAACCCCCCAGAACCGCACAGAATTCCCTAGGGCCGCCCTCTAATTGACATTTACATACTGTTTTCGGAGAAATATTTCATTTCCAGTTTCTTTTGGGATTCAAAAGGCAACTGAAATTAATTTATTCTCAAATTCGTCCCTCTGTCAGCTTTTGTTTAACGGGTCATATTGGAGCTATTATATGATCAACTTTTTGCTTATTGAGGTGGTCATATATGAGTGCGTCGATTTACCCAATAACACCCAGTACTATCCAATAATACCCAATAACACCCAGTGCTACGCAATGAGATTAATAAGTTCATTTTGGTAGTACTGGGTACAATAATAATAACACTTTGGCCGGCCGCTGATTTGTCGCGGTTCTCGTATGAGAAGGCCTTGGTTACCCCTGTTCTACCAACTGCCCCCCTATTCCCACGCTTCTTCTCTCCCCCCAACACTCGGAGACGAACTGTTTGATGACATCCCTTGCCCCATTCTTCCCAATCTCTCCGATTAGCAAATTAACCCTCTCCTTTGAGTCGCCACCTAACCACATGTCCTTCATTCTCCCATCCCACTTCCCCGTTATACTCCCCGTGAATCTTGTTCTTTTAGACTGGTATTTTGGGCATTCTAGAAGAAAGTGTTCCAGGGTCTCCACCACGTCCAATTTACACATCTGGCACTCCTTTTCACTGTTTTTCCCAATTTTTCCCCTCAGCTCCAGGCACCGCGACCTCAGCTTGAACAACAGTGACCCCCAAAGGTGCCATCAAGGTACTCTTCAAAACCAGGCTTCTCTTTATCACGCAGGCCACCTAAAGATCTCTTTGATTTGACCCCATCTCGCCAATTACGGTTACAATCCTCCGTGACCCTTTCTCTGACGATCGTTTTACCCCGGTTTGCCCCAGCGTCAAGGTCCGAGATCTCCAATGAGTAATTTTCTACTAGCTCCCTCACTTGGACCATCCATTTGAGCTGAAAGTTATCAGGAACATTACTTTACACCATCGGCTATCGGGGAGATTTACCAAATAATTAAGATAACCGAGTTGCAATAGGTCTATCCTGTCCTTGATCCTCATCCACCCAAGCTCACCCCTGATTGCTTCTAGCGCTGCGGCATTACTCAAACCTGTTATCCATCGGCCTGCATCGTTCTGCAGGATTTCCAAGCTCTTAACAGCCGTCTGGTTTAGGGGTACAACTTCCGTACCGTATGTTATACTTGGCAGACTCACCATTTCCCAAATGGTTTTCCCCACGAAAACCTTATTGGAACTGTTTCTCCCTATAAGTTTCATTTGGTTAAGGATTCGCTTCCCCTTCAGAATCAATTTATTTGTGTGGTTCCGGTAGATGCCTCTTCCGGTGATGATTATATTTACCTCCAGGTACTCATAGTCAATAGTCTTTCCTACACTAAGAAGTCTACTGCTCCCTTCCGGAATGTAGAACTCCCTCACTCTCCACCTTCGAGTGGGATCCACTTTGCGGCCCACAGGTATAACTTTGCTCTTGCTTTCATTAAGTTCGAGTCTCCATTTGATCCCATATTTCCCAGCAATTCCCAGCATCTTCGCTAGCCCCTCTTCGCTTTCTGACACTAGCACCATATCGTCTGCAAAACAATAGCCCAGGAATCTTCAAGTCCCCAACTGCAACCCCCTCGTCGCTGTGCAGGAGTTCATCTCCTAAACCTTTGATGTACAATGCAAAAAGAATTGGCGAAAGGATACATCCCTGTTTTAGGCCTATCTCCATAGGCACACGTTTTGTTGTAATGTTTCCCAGTCTAAGTTCACTCTGTACATCTTTATATAATGCTTTCATAATCCAAACAAACTCGCCTCCCAAGCCCAGAGCCTCCAGCTTGCGTCACATACCCTCCTTCCATACTCTATCGTATGCCCTTTTAACATCCAAAAAGGCCATAAACATCTTTTTCTTTTTTTATTTCGCGGATTCTATCATTTGGGATAGCGTGAAAAGATGGTCAATGACTCTCCTTCCCTTCCTGAAGCCATTCTGGATTTCTCCCAAAAAACCCTTCTCTTCAATCACCTCCTCTAATCTCCCATACAGGACTTTACAAAATACTTTTCTAATGTTGCTGCTGACAGAGATCCCTCGATAGTTATCCAAGACGTCTTTTCCCCCCTTTTTGTGAATAAATGTCACTTTACGTTCCCTCCACTCCTTTGGGACCCCTTGTTTTTCTATGGCTAAATTGAATAGGGCAGTTAGGATTTTCAAGAGTTCATCTCCCCCTTTTTTGATAAACTTGTTAGGAATTTCGTCCACCCCTCCCGCTTTTCCATTCCTTAATTTTGAGATCACCCTTCGCACCTCCTCCGTTTTGATTTCGCTGCACACGAAGTTCGATAGATTTTCCTCGACCTGGTTCGGACACTCTGGTGGGTTCCCCATGCCCCATCGCTTATCGTTTACCTTTTCCCAGTGCTTGACTAGTTCTAATGCGATTTGATCTCGCGCTTCTGTAACTCTGCCATCTACTTTAATACTCGGTGGGTTACTTCCTTTGTTACGTTTGTTCATCCATTTCCAAATTACGTTCGAACTCGACCCCCCTGTCGTTCTTATCGTCCTAATAAGACTGCTATTTTGCACTCTCCGATTGTCATCTTTAATCTTATTTACTTTATTTCGTGCTTATTGGTATTCTTCCTTTGCTACCATGGCCCCATTGCTTTCTACCCCCTTAAGTTTTCTGCTTCTCCTGTATGCAGCACATTTAGCTATTCTACCCTTTATGGCCCTTTTCAGTTCTTCGTTCACTCTGTACCCAAGTTCCCATGTTGGCACCCTAATCTTTCCTACACTTTCCTTCCCTGCCTCCACTAGGGTCGCAACTATGGCGTCGGCCATCTTCTGGACACTGCCCCCCCCCCCCCCCCCCTTGTGTACGGTTGCAAGCTATGGTTTCAGTTTTTCTTCGAACTTCCGCCCAGTCAGCATCCTTTTTGAGTTCCCAAAACTCCTTGAAGCTTCCTTTGCTTTTATCTAGGTTTTTGGTCCTGATCGTTACTGTAATCAAGTTGTGATCACTATCCAACTCCGTTTTGCCCTCATCATCCACTTCTACCCCTATCACCCCCTCCATAAATTAATATCTGTGAGAATGTAGTCGATTATTGATTTTCTGTCGTTTCTCTCCCAGGTCCATTTCCCCTTACACCTCGCGTCCCTGTTCAGAATCTTCAGACCGAGCTCATTTGTGAAGTTCAACAGCTTCCTTCCATTCCTGTTGACTTTCTTGTCCCCACCCTCTATGCCTTCTTCCTTATCACCTATGTGTCCATTAAAGTCGCCCATCAGAATTATACCGAGCCCCCGTTTTCTAGTTCAGTGATATTGGACCTTAGTGTTGAGCATATCGAGTCATTCCACTCGGGTTTACTTCCCCCCACCGCACAGTACACAATCCCAAGGGTAATACTTTTGTTTCTCAGATTGATCTTTACCCATCCAATTTCTTTCGATACTCCAGCTGAGGTGATGACATCTTCCAGGTCTGTGATCAGCGACAGTTTTAAATCCTCTTTAATGTACATGCCTACCCCTCCCCCCTTTTTCTGGCCTTCCGTTCGCCCAACACCTATCCACACGCACCCGCTTACTTGGTCTACCCGTTTCTCGTGTCTTACCCACGTCTCGTTTAAGCCCATGACATCAAACTCCACTGCCTCGATCAATGTAGCAATTTCACTTACTTTTAGGTGGAGTCCCTGGATGTTGCTATAACCCACTTTCAGGGTACCGAGGTTCATTGGCTTCCGCCTACTAGGCCCATAGTTTTCTGGCGCTAGCCTTGGTAAACTTATTCTGCCCCCCCCCCCTCACTCTTGTTCACCCCACCTATGTCCACTCTAGTTATACTTGCCTCTGACCTCCCACCCCGCTCCTCTCCAAAAAAGGCTCTGCTACCCGTAGAATTTTATCCCCCAATACCCGTTTCTCCACCCTGCCAAGATGCAGTCCGTCACGCCCGTACATGCTCCCATTGCCCCAAAACGTGCCCCAATGGTCGATAAAGGGTATTCCCAGGTCAACACAGTAGTCCTCCAACTCTTCATTTAGCGCCAAAATCCTTGAGTTCCGTTCGTCCCCCACCTCCAAGGACAAGAAGGACCCCGGATACGACTACTCTTGCATTCCTACTTAGCAGTTTGCTGACTAAGCCTCAAAACTACTCCACCAAACTCCACCAAACTCACTGACCTTCTCTCCCTGATATTGTTGGTCCACACATGGACCACCACTACCGGTTCCTGTCCTGACCCTGCCACAATGCCACCTACCCTGTCCATCAGATCCTCCACCTTCGCCCCCGGAAAGCACAAGACTGTTCGATTGGAACTATCAGGACCACAAAGCACATTGTCAATCCCACGTACAATGCTGCTCCCCGCTACAACTAATTTTCTTCTTCTGGTCCCAGTTCCTATATCATCTGCACCTCCTCTCGTTTTACATGCCCCGGCCCCCTCTTTCTCTTCACCGCCCTCCTTGCCCCATCTGGCCTATCAACATCAACAACTATCTCGCCCCCCCCCCCCACAATTCCCCCTCACTCTCGTCCCCTGGGTATCAGAATCTAAAACACTGAACCTGTTTTCTAAACACCGCCTAGCAACCTTGGCAGCCTTACGCCGACTTTGGTTTCCGGACTCGACGCAGCCCTGTCCTGACGCCACCTTCCAAATTTTCCTACTAGAACCCGCCTCCTCAGTTACACCTCCCACATCAAGCATTCTTCCCCCACGTTTCCTGCTTCCCAGTTTCCTCCTTGAGTCCACAACGACCTTCCACCCACCTTCCACCTCACCATCATAGGTAACCTTCAGCGGGGTAATTCCAGATACACCAGCCCTCCCCAACCTCCCTCTCAGCTCCGCAATTTCCCTCTCGAATCCAACACACTTATCTAACAACTGTAAAATATACCTGCAGTTCGCACATACCCCGCGAACTGCAGGTGGCCGACCACTACCATACCTCATATTACACTGTCTGCACCACTACCATACCTCATACTGGCCGACCACTACCATACCTCATATTACACTGTCTGCACGCCTCCGTATCCTCACTCTCCCCCACCTGCACCCCTCGACTCTCCTCCCCCAGACCTCCCTTAATGACCATATTTACCTCCGTCTGAACACCCGTCGTGCACTTACCATTCATGATCACAAATATTCTATACAATCTAATGACCGAAAACGACAAAACACCAAGGCACCAAACACACGAAAAAAGGTAACTAAGGTAAACAAACAGCAAAATTGGAAAAACCTATCAACTAAACCTCCTTATTTCACCCTACGATCCTCTCCAAACACACATGCAAAACTAAATATATAAAAACTTCCCTGAAATAAAAGTAATATTCAAAAAATACTTATAAACAGTTCCGAGTAGAAAATTCTCTTTTCTTCATAATAATAATAATACTTTGGCCAGCCGCTGATTTGTCGCGGTTCTCGGACGAGAAGGCCATGGTTACCCCTGTACTTCCAACTGCCTCCCTATTCCCACGCTTCTCCTCTCCTCCCAACACTCGGAGACGAATTGCTTCATGATATCCCTTGTCCCATTCTTCCCAATCTCTCCGATTAGCATATTAACCCTCTCCTTTGAGTCCCCCCCCCCCCTAACCACATGTCCTTCATTCCCCCAACCCACTTCCCCATTATACTCCCAGTGAATCTCATTCTTTTAGACTGATACTTTGGGCATTCTAGAAGAAAGTATTCCAGGGTCTCCACCATGTCCAAGCTACACATCTGGCACTCCCTTTCACCGTCTTTCCAAATTTTTCCCCTCAGCTCCAGGGATCGTGACCTCAGCTTGAACAACAGTGCCCTCCCCCCCCCCCCCCAAAGGTGCCATCAAGATACTCTTCAAAACCTGGCTTCTCTTTATCACGCAGGCCACCCAAAGACCTCTTTGATTTGACCCCCTCTCGCCAATTACGGTTACAATCCTCCATGACCCTTTCTCTGACGATTTTTTTACCCTGGTTTGCCCCAACGTCCAGGTCCGAGATCTCCAATGAGTAGTTCTCTCCAAGCTCCCTCACTTGGACCACCCCGTTTTGATATTTGAGTTGAAAATTCCCAGGAACATCACTTTACACCATCGGCTGTCGGGGAGATTTACCAAATAATTAAGATAACCGAGCTTCAACAGGTCTATCCTGTCCTTGATCCTCATCCACCCAAGCTCACCCCTGATTGCTTCTAGCGCTGCGGCATTACTCGACTCCGTTATCCATCGGCCTGCATCGTTCTGCAGGATTTCCAAGCTCTTTACGGCCGTCTGGCTTAGGGGTACCAATTCCGTACCGTATGTTATACTTGGCAGCCCCACCATTTCCCAAATGGTTTTCCCCACGAAAACCTTATTGAAACTGTTTCTCCCTATAAGTTTCATTTGGTTAAGGATTCGCTTCCCCTTCAGAATCAATTTATTTGTGTGGTTCCGGTAGATGCCTCTTCCTGTAAAGTTTATATTTACCCCCAAATACTCGTAATCACCTGTCTCTCCCACACTGAGAAGTTTGCTGCACCCTTCCGGAATGCATAACTCACCCACTCTCCTCCTTCGAGTGGGGTCCACTTTGCAGCTCACGGGTATAACTTTGCTCTTGCTTTCATTAAGTTCGAGTCTCCATTTGCTCCCATATTTTCCAACAATTCCCAGCATTTTCGTTAGCCCCTCTTCGCTTTCTGACACTAGAACCATATAGTCTGCAAAAATAGCCCTGGGATCTTCAAGTCCCCAACTGCTACCCCCTCGTCGCTATGCAGGAGTTCATCTCCTAAACCTTTGATGTACAATGCAAACAGGATTGGCGAAAGAATACACCCCTGTTTTAGGCCTATCTCCATAGGCACACGTTTCATTGTAATGTTTCCCAGGCTAAGTTCACTCTGTACATCTTTATATAATGCTTTCATAATTCCAACAAACTCGCCTCCTAAGCCCATAGCCTCCAGCTTGCGCCACATACCTTCCCTCCATACTCTATCGTATGCCTTTTTGATATCCAAAAAGGCCATAAACATCTTTTTCTTTCTTGCTTTCGCGGATTCTATCATTTGGGATAGTGTGAAAAGATGGTCAGTAATTCTCCTTCCCTTCCTGAAGCCATTCTGGATTTCTCAAAAAAACCCTTCTCCTCAATCACCTCCTCTAGTCTCCCATACAGGACTTTACAGAAAACCTTTCCAATGTAGCTATTGACAGAGATCCCTCGATAGTTATCCAAAACGTCTTTTTCCCCCTTTTTGTGAATAAATGTCACTTTACTTTCTTTCCACTCCTTTGGGACCTCTTGATTTTCTATGGCTAGATTGAATAGGGCAGTTAGGCTTTCCAAGAGTTCCTCTCCCCCTTTTTTGATAAACTCGTTAGGAATTTCATCCTCTCCTCCCGCTTTTCCATCCCTTAATTTCGCTGCACACGAAGCTCGATAGGTTTTCCTCGACCTGATTCGGACACTCTGGTGGGCTCCCCATGCCCCATCACTTATCGTTTACTTTTTCCCAGTGCTTGACTAGTTCTGATGCGACTTGATCTTGCTCGTCTGTAACTCTGCCATCTACTTTAATACTCTGTGGGTTACTTGCTTTGTTTCGTTTATTCACCCATTTCCAAAATACGTTCGAACTCGACCCCCCCCCCCCCCCCCCTCCTGTCGTTCTTATCGTCCCAATAAGACTGCTATTTCGTACTCTCCGATTATCGTCTTTAAGCTTATTTACTTTATTTCGTGCTTGGTGGTATTCTTCCTTAGCAACTGTGGCCTCATTGCTTTCCGCCTCCTTAAGTTTTCTACTTCTCCTGTATGCAGCACATTTAGCTTTTCTTCCCTTTATGGCCCTTTTCAGTTCTTCGTTCACTCTGTACCCAAGTTCCCGTGTTGGCACCCTGACCTTTCCTAGACTTTCCTTTCCTGCCTCCACCAGGCTCGCAACTATGACGTCGGCCATCTTCTGGACACTGCCCCTCTTGGGTACGGTTGCAAGCTTTGGTTTCAGTTTTTCATTGAACTTCGCCCAGTCAGCTTCCTTTGCTTTTTACTAGAGTTTTGGCCCTGATCGTCACTGTAATCAAGTTGTGATCACTATCCACCTCCATTTTACCCTCATTCATCCACTTCTACCCCTATCACCCCCTCCATAAATTAATATCTGTGAGGATGTAGTCGATTATTGATTTTCTGTCGTTCCTCACCCGGGTCCATTTCCCCTTACACCTCGCGTCCCTGTTCAGAATCTTCAGACCGAGCTCGTTTGTGAAGTTCAACAGCTTCCTTCCATTCCTGTTGACTTTATTGTCCCCACCCTCTATGCCTTCTTCATCATTACCTATGTGGCCATTAAAGTCACCCATCAGAATTATACCGAGCCCCTTGTTTTGTAGTTCGGTGATATTGGACCTTAGTGTTGAGTATATCGAATCATTCCATTCGGGTTTGCTTCCCTCCACCGCACAATACACAACCCCAAGGGCAATACTTTTGTTTTTCAGACTGATCCTTACCCATCCAATTTCTTTCGATACCTCAGCCGGGGTGCTGATGTTTTCCAGGTCTGTGATCAGCGATGGTTTTAAATCCTCTTTAATGTACATGCCTACCTCTCCCCCTTTTTTCTGGCCTTCCGTTCGCCCTACACCTATCCATACGTACCCCCTTACTTGGTCTACTCGTTCTTCGTGTCTTACCCACGTTTCGCTTAAGCCCATGACGTCAAACTCCTCTGCTTCAATCAATGTAGCAATTTCACTTACTTTCCGGTGGAGACCCTGGATGTTGCAATAACCCACTTTCAGGGTGTCAAGGTTCATTGGCTTCCACTTCGTGAGTAGTATTCAATGAGATGTTCAACTCATAGCGTATATAAATACTGGTACAAGATACAATTTCGAAGCAAAAACGAGGTATAGGGAGCAGAAGAAGCACTTCAAACCCTCATGGTATATTGGTAGGGTAAGCATTGCTTGGGGTGGGGGTAATTGGAATTAGATGTAGTGAGATCCCTTGGGCTTTGGTGGGGGAGTCTTGGGACTAACGTGAAGCCTAATAGTGCAATGGGTATGTAGATTACGATCTATCAGTAGGTTAGGCGCGTTTGGTAGAATATGGGACGACTGGTGTGGGTTAAGACACTATCTAGGTGTTATGAGAACTTGGTTTTCATTCATTCTCTTTCTCAAATAATTTGCTATTATTTAAATAGATTGTAACAAGAGCCCTTGGTCCTAAAGAGTTTGAGCTGTTGACGGGCCGCCAATGAATCGTAATACCCCCCAAGCCCACCCATCCACCCACCCACCCACCCACCCACCCTCCCACCCACCCAAGACCCACCCACCCACAGACCCAAAACCCACCCACCCACCCACCCACCCACCCAAAACCCACCCACCCACCCACCCACCCACCCACGCACCCACGCACCCACCCACCCACCAACCCGCCCTCCCGCCCGCCCTCCCGCCCGCCCGCCCGCCCGCCCGCCCGCCCGCCCGCCCGCCATCCCACGCACGCACGCACGCACGCACGCACGCACGCACGCACGCACGCACGCACGCACGCACGCACGCACGCATGCATGCATACAAATTACGTCATTCATTTAACAGCCAAGGCTGTGACTACTACCATAATGTGGAACAGAGTTAGATACATCATTGTCTTGAGTGTTTAGTGTTCTGTCATCATTGATACATTCACCAACATTACAGCCAAGGCTGTGACTACTGCCATAATGTGGAACGGAGTTAGAAACATCATTGTCTTGAGTGTTTGGTGTTCTGTCATCATTGGTACATTCACCAACATTACAACTGACCCTGTCAGAGATCCGACTCTCATCTACATAAAACAAACTGTAATTGTGTTTGGCGGGTTTTGAGTGAATAGGGACATTGTCATTCAATATTTCAACTAGAGATCAGTCAAGTGACAAATAAGATAACAAATTGGCAGAGAACATTTAGTTGAAAGAAAAGTAGATATCAAGAAGCCAGACAGGGTTATGGTCTGAAAATATTGATTGCATAGAGAGTAATCGTTTCACTGGACTGGTCACGAGAAATAATTCATGAGAGGTGAGGGACGTTGTACAAACACGAGTGTGTGAATGCGCACGAGTGTTTTACAATATAGTCCCTCGCCTCGAATGAATTATTTCACGTAAACAGTCCAGTCAAGCGATTACTCTGTTTTTTACTTTTTATTATTAACGATCATTATATTATTTAACCCTTTACCTAACGTAACGGCCAAAACGGCCAGCGCTATTCTCAAAATTCGCCAATTTTCATTATTTTTTAATTTTTGTCTCTAAAACATAGGTTGTGATCCCTCATTGGAACGAGCTCGTCGAGCTCGTTCCAATGAGGGATCATAACCTATGTTTTTGAGACAAAAAATGAAAATAATAGTTATTCAAGATTTTTTTGCAAGTGTCGTCTGCTTTTCATGTCAGGTAAAGGGTTAACCCCCCCCCCGCCCAAAAACAAAAACAACAAAGTCCCCATTACACCCACGACAAAGCGTCTTCGTTTGCGCGCACAGATACATGACACATTTGTTGATTGCATAATTCACTTGTGAAGTTATCGTTTATAATCAAATCCGGAAACCCCAGTAAAACACACTTTGGAAAGTAATAAATTGTATATACTATTTAAACTAAAAAAAACGTATTGTCTGTAAAACAATCCACCCTTTTGAAATGTTTATATCATTAATCTTTCAAATGCTATTATTTTATGACATCTTTCCTCGAATTTAGTTCAAGCAATGATGGAGGCTACAGTTTGATTAGTGATTAGACAAATCATTTAATGAAAAAACTCCACACACCTACCCATCCGCTAACCCACACTTTCGCCCCGATCGCCCGCGCGGCGTTGTGTACTGGGGCGTGATACACGTTGATGTTGTACTTGTCTTCGACCGGTGCTGACCCTGCTTGTGTGGAGTAGTTGTGTTAGGGACCTGGTGGTTGTTTGCCCTTGCTCGGTGGTTCTCTCTGGTTACTCAGGCTTCCTCCATTCGTAGAGCTGTCCTACGCGGGGTGACCTTGGCTGTCGAGGGTGTTGTTAAATCCCAATTGATAAATAAATTAATACAAACCCACATACACACAACACGCACATGCACACACACATATATAAGTATAATATATGTACCAGTTCTTTTTTGTATCAACATTACTGAATGAAATCACTTTTTATTTGTGAATGAGTGTATATATTTTTGTGTGTGCATGTGTAAAATAAAAACTTTCACCTCTCATATTCCTTCAATTCAAATTAAATATACACAAAATATACATCAAAATGAAGATTGAGATGTATAGAACACGAAACAGATGTGTAATCAACTCAGAGTCGACTGTAGGTACCACTGGTTTCTGGAAGTCTGCTGCTGATAATTTAATAATATTTCACGAAAACAACTCGTGGCCAAATGTGCTTTACATATCCATGAACAAAGCTAGGGGATCAAAATTCTTCAAAACACGGCGACAGAGCTGAAAGGGGGTAAATTCCAAAGCCTTTGCTTTTGTTTACGTATGAATATACTTTCGATTTCCGGTCGACGTCATCGGACAGAAAAAGCATGTAAAAACAACGCCGTCTAAAATCAAAGAATGAAAAAGATCGCCTTCATACAGTATACTGTTATTAGATAGAGATTGCACAGTTGCCAATTTCAATGCAAGGCATCGTGATACCTGTTGCAATTTCTTAGAATTACGATTTTGTTTTTCGATGGAAATTGGTGGTATTGAGTGATTTGCACATGTCTGTCGAGCATGAAAACCATCTTCAATAAAAAATGCAGACAGTGTTGTGTTTTTCCCAAATGCAGTCCTATCGCCGTATTCGAAAGTGTTTTGAATGCCTAGCTTTGTTCTTGGATATACGAAGCACATTTGGCCACAAGTTGTTCTGATGAAATATTATTTTATTATCAGTTCTGGTGCGAATACGGTAGCAGACTTCCAGGAACCAGTGGTGCCTGCTGTCAACTCTATGAGTTGATTGCATATGTGTTTCGTGTTCTATACATCCCAACCTTCATCTTGATGTTTAATGTTTGTATATTTAATTTGAATTTAAGGAATATGAGAGGTGAGAACTTTCAAAATAAACAAAATTTCATTACTTATATAGGCCCTTAAAAGTCTTTTTTTCACTTCAAAATCCATTTTTGGTCTTTTCATTTATCATTGGTATGTTATTCAAATCGCCGTGACCCAACAGATATGAAACATCAACATCCGAAATGTTTCAATTGTGTGTTTTAGCACTGTGCTTTTTGGTTGACATTTGGGGTAACATAGTCCTTAATTTGCGTTTCCCAAGAAGATTATGCCCGTTCATTAGTATGAACAAACTGAGATCCTTCTGATTGAGAGGCATGAGCTCTTGAAAGTTTGATTACTCACTCGAGAATGGGGTGCTTCAGTTGCTGTTTATTTTTGAGTCAAGAATTCATATAGATGATGAGTGGAGAATTGCTGGAGACTCTATGCTTCATTCAGGAGTTTGATGTTTCTGATCATTTTCGTTCTGTAAGACTATTAAGGTGCTATATAAGTAATGGAATTTTATTTATTTTGAAAATTCTCACCTCTGATATTCCTTCAATTCAAATTAAATATAGACAAAATGTACATCAAAATGAAGATTGAGATGTATAGAGCACGAAAGTGACGAAACACATGTGTAATCAACTCATGGAGTCGACCGTAAGCACCACTGGTTCCTGGAAGACTGCTACCGTACTCGTACAAACTGATAATTTAATATTTCACGAGAACAACTTGTGGCCAAATGTGCTATACATATCCAAGAACAAAGCTAGGGTATCAAAATTCTTCAAAACATAGTGACATGTAACCCGGGTGATCTCCACGAATTAATAAATTAGGAGTTCAGCGTCCAATAACACTTTATCTCCAACAATCTCTTTATTTACATGGTTATTGAAACCTATAAAATAAATATACAACAAGCATGAGTTTTCAGAATATTGCACATAATAATAAAACGACAATGCGAAAGGAATCGATATGCATCAAAATATAAATATGAATTGCGGAACACGACGAAATCGAAAATTGACCCATATACAGTAGAAATGGAAACTCACCAGATATGCACAGTATATAAATTTTACAAATCTTCGCAGATAAGTAAATACTTTAAATAAGAATACTTTCTGGACAATCAGTTGTAGAGCTGACAGACGCAAAAACGGTTATGACAAGGAGTGTTAGTTAGGCGGGAAATGGTGAGTGCTCATTCACAAAACCATGCACATGCAGTAAACTGTCGTGAGGTAGTTGGTCATTGGTTAAACATCACTGCAGATATGTTTAACCCATGGCCAAACAGTGCAAATTACACACCCATAGTTGTAATTGAATAAATAATTAATTAATAAGAATAATTAATACATATATATTTCACAATATATATGGGCAGCTCTGGCTACATATTCCCTCCCATCGAGAAAATTGTCTCCTGACAATTGCAAACCACACAATGTTTCCCTACAATGCTGAAAAAAATTAGAGCACCTACAAAAACATATAATAATTTCATCACAGTGGTGAGGTAAACTTCCGCAATTCTGTTGTCTTATAATCTGAAAACATTTCATGATAAAATACAATTATCTATTTAAAACTGATAAATGATACATTTAAAATAGACAATTTCTTGTAAAATACTATTGAAACAACACTTTGTTTTAGCTCTACATCCGATATATTTTTTTTCAAGGCTGCAAAGGAAAGAACTATTTACACAAAAATTTCATCTGTAGGCTGCGATTCAGCAGTTTGGGAATAAACCCACTGTCCAAATCGATCAGGAGGTTTCCGTGCTCTTTCTGATCTTCTCGGCTGTATTTCTGTATTCTCAGCACCATTATTATAATCATCAGCACTCTCTGAGGAGGCCACAATATCTGGTTCTCTTGTTTCAGAATGCCTGGTATCTTGTGGTGATGGAGTTACTGGTGCTGCTTCACTTGGAGAACGAGAAACAGATGAGGCTGATGGTGGCTGTCTTCGCTGAGGTATTATATATCTCAAGTACTGACCAGAGTTCTCTGAGGTGGTGGATTCACTTGAACTTGATTCAGAAGACTCTTTTCTGTCACGACCACAAACTTGCTGTCTAGGATCCATTTTACAGTGCCCATTCCCCACAGGGGTTGAAGATGGTAGAGCATTAAATGGCAACAGCATATTCCAATGCAAGGAGCGAAACCGCCCCTTACCTTCCTCTGGCTTTATTCTGTACACAGGAATATTACTGTTTGGTATTTCAGTTACCAAATAAACTTCCTGCTCCCACCTGTCAGCAAGTTTGTGTTTGCCATCAAAGGTGACCTTTCTTACCAACACTCGATCACCAATTTCAAGCTTTGACTCTTGAATCCTGAACCTCTGGTCGTAGTTTCTTTTATTTGGCTGGGCGCTTCTTGAACTGGCTTCGGCAGCTGCCTTATAAGCAAATTCCATACGACTTCGTAATTTCTTGGCATAGTTATTTTTACTGGTTTTTTGGTCATTTCCTGGAGCTATACCAAGAAATGCATCTATGGATAGCCATGGGTGCCAACCAAACATGAGATAGTGTGGTGAAAATCCAGTTGCATCGTTACAAGTAGCATTATACGCCTGGACCATTGGTGCGACATATGACTTCCAGTCTGACTTCTTGTATTCATCCAAGGTTGCCAACATCTTTATCAAAGTTTGTTTAAACCTTTCAGCTGATCCATTTCCCATAGGATGGTAGGGTGTTGTACGTGTTTTCTGAACCTGAGCAATTTTACAGAGTCCCTTTATTACTCGACTTTCAAAGTTTTGACCCTGGTCACTGTGAAGTCGCTCAGGAAAACTGTAGAATGCAATAAAATTCTCATATAGAGCCTTGGCTGTGGTATGAGCTGTCTGATTGCGACAAGGAATTGCTTGTGCATAACGTGTAAAGTGATCAGTGATCACAAGCACATTCTCATAACCACCCTTTGACTGCTCCAGGCTCAAAAAATCCATACACACCAATTCCATAGGTCTACTAGTTTCAATAGGAACTAGTTCGGCAGCAGTTCTAACTGGAGTTTTCCGACGAATACATCTACCACTGTGGTCGATTTTGTGCATAACATCTCTCTCCATACCAGGCCAGAAGAAACGTTGCTTTGCTAACCAAAGCATTTTTCCTTCCCCTGGTGACCAACATCATCATGCACACCCTTCAATGCCAGCTGATGGAATGATTCTGGTAGAACAAGCTGCTGAATCGGTTCACCATCAAGAGAAGAAGTTCTACAGAGAACACCAGATTTGAGTGATAATTTTTTATACTCCCTCAAGTTCTTCTCTGCCTCTGGCAATTCCCTGCTTCCCCCTGTCCTGGGAAGAGAACTGCTTCTAATGATGTGAACAACTCTTGATATAGTAGAATCTTTTTCTTGTTCATTCTTCCAATTCACTCTATTCCAAGTATCAAATGAAACAGATGCCCCACTGGCTGAATGGGGAACTGTGTCTGAAGATAAACTGTCTACAAATGGAACAGAATCTGTTACTGCTTCACAAACAGCCTTTACAACATCAGCACGCATTTGTGGTCTACGAGACAAACCATCGGCATCATTATTTTGCTTACCAGCTCTATACTGTAGAGTAAAATGGTAGTCTGCTAAAGAAGCAACCCAGCAATGGCTAGTGGCATCAAGTTTAGCTTTTCCCAAAATGTATGTCAGTGGGTAGTTATCAGTAATCACCTGGAAGTTGTTTCCATACAGATAATCATGAAACTTATCTGTCACAGCCCATTTGAGTGCCCAAAACTCCAACTTATGCACAGGATAATTCCGTTCACTCGGTTTGAGACCACGACTCGCATAAGCAATCACTCTGTCAACACCATTTTGATTTTGGTACAACACTGCACCAAGACCTGATGCACTTGCAGCAGTGTGTAATGTAAATGGAAGATTATAGTCAGCATAAGCCAAGATTGGTGGATGCAGCAGTTTGGCTTTCACACTCTTGAATGGTTCTTTCTGTAAGTCTTCCCATATCCTTTTACACAATTACTATTCTTTTGTTTGTTATTGGATTTCTTCTTGGATTGAGGATTACCATGTCCTTTTAGTAAATTATTTAAAGGCTCCACAATCTTGGAATAATTCATAATGAAACGTCTGTAGTAACCAGCGAATCCTAAAAATTGAAGTAATTGGTTAACGTTTCTTGGTCTTGGCCAATCTCTGACAGCTGCAACTTTATTGGGATCAGTAGAAAAAGCTTCTGATGAAACAATGTGACCAAGATATGTTACAGATGTCTTGAAGAATTCGCACTTGGAGGGTTTTAGCTTCAAACCATGTTCTACAACCTTCTCAAATGTACATTATAAATGGTTAAGATGCTCCTCAAAAGTACTCAAAAGTCTTGGAAAAAACTAAAATATCATCCAAAAATATTAAACACTCCCTCAAGTGAGATTCCCCCATACATTTCTCCATCAGTCGCTGAAATGTTGCCGGTGCATTCGTTAAACCAAAGCCCATGCGATTACATTCATAGAATCCCAGATTGGCAACGGAGAAAGCAGTTTTAGGTTTGTCAGCCTCTTCCACCTCTACTTGCCAGTAGCCTGATCTAAGATCAAGTTTTGAGAAAAATTTCGATCCACTGAGTGGCTCTACAACATCATCAAACCTCGGCAGCATATAGTTGCCTTTCTGCGTCTTAGAATTAAGCATCCGATAATCTATACAGAATTGGAGAGAGCCATCTTTCTTCTGAACAAGTACAATATTCGATGATTATGGACTTTTTGATTCTCTTATAACACCAGCATCTAACATTTCTTTTTATATGATGATGCACTTCATCATACATCCCAGGTGGAATTTTTCTGTAGGGTTGTTTGAATGGCCTGTCATCCTCAAGCTCTGTTTGATGTTTGACAGGATCTGTATGTCCCAAGTCTAAAAGACTTGTAGAAAAAACATGTTTCCACTTATGTAGTAAGTTTTTCACTTCCAATGTTTGATCGTCACTTAATATATCTGAAGTGAAATTAGCAGCAGGGTGTTCAGCAGGGCTTACACCCTCCTGGGTGTTTACCATGAAATTTGGATTTGATGCCAAATCATCAACAACTTTAACTTCAGATATTTTACAAATATCTTCTTGTGGTTTTATGACCACCTGCTTTGCAGAAATATTGCAAATCTTCACTGGAATCCTCAGATTCCTAGATGAATGGTTTATTTTAACCACTCTCAGACAAACCATAAAACTAAGACCATCTTCCAAGTTTTCAGTGACTATATCACTGATACCAGCATCAATATTTCTAGCCATTCCCTTTACAATTGCAGACTGATAGGGCACAATCCTCAGAGGCCTCTTATTAATAGATTTTAATCTGTAAGTGCTATTACTAATAACACTCATGGCTATTTTCGATTCCTTAGGTACAGTGGTGTTGTCTAGTTCTTCAGATGCAACTGAAACATTTTGGAACAACCTGATAACATTTGTTCCAATTATCACTGGACATTTCAAATTAAATTCTGTATCGGGAACAACCAGTACTGGAACATTCATTACATCCTTCAAGAATGAGACACCAATGGAACACTCAATGTAGCCGAAATAATTTAAACTGGATCCATCAGCAACTGACACTGTCAAACCCAACTCATCGAGAGAGTGCAGTGTTGGTTCACTTGTCAAATATAACCTGATACTGAAATGGTTGCACCATTGAACCACTGTCAATCAATGCTTTACATTTTTTTCCATCCACATATATTTCACTCTCTTTTGAGGATCCAACAAGTCTTCTATGTAGTGATTGGCCATTTAAATTCTCAACTTCTGATTGGCCATTGACAGAAGTCGTTAGCAGTTTGAGTTTTTCCTTGGGTAATTGTTATGCCTATAACCCTGCTTTCTTCCACGGCACTTCCCATAATTGTGGTAATTACTTCGAGAAGCACTGCTCGAGCTAGGGTTTACATAACCTTGGTTTTTGTCAAGCTCCTTCTGTAAAATAGTGTCAAATTTCTCATTTATTTGACCCTGTAATTTCTTTTCAAGAGTTGTGAATTTCTCTTCAAACTTTTTACTAAGTACTTCTAAAGGGTCACTTTGTTGATGAACTTTCTTTGAAGAGCCAGGTAAAGTATTCAAGTTGATTTCTTTATCCAC
Organism: Pictodentalium vernedei; assembly: GCA_031216915.1. Taxonomy (NCBI): domain Eukaryota; kingdom Metazoa; phylum Mollusca; class Scaphopoda; order Dentaliida; family Dentaliidae; genus Pictodentalium; species Pictodentalium vernedei. The sequence continues at coordinate 723,401,907 of CM062297.1, read as the reverse complement.
TTTACATATTTCTTGAAGTAATTCATCGTAATCTCGTAAAGTATCATACTTGTGTTGAGTCTGGCTCTTCAGTTTATCTGAACTCAGAGAAGTCCAGAACTTATGTTGCAGAAGTTCATTCTTGGAGTTTTGTTCCAAATATCCACTGTCAATTGCTCTCTGCATCCAAATGCGGTGACTGATTCATCACTTTTCTGATATGCATTGAAGAATTCCTGCACAATCATTTCATTTGTGGCTATTTCCCCAAACAAAATGTCAAGCTTTTTCAAAATGTCATCCACAGTAGCCATTTCTCCGAGTGGTAACAGCATACTTCTGGCTGTTCCCCTGAGAGACTTCCTAATTGCTCTCAATAAAATATTTGTTGACATTCCAGGATCATTTGAAAGACACTGGACTGCAAATCGCCACTCTCGATATGAAACATCACCCTTCTGTGGTGGATCATCACCAGAAAATTGTGGAATATTTGGTGTATTATGTGGTGTTGTAATAATTTGTGACCTGTTGAAATCAGGTATTGGTGTCTGCACAACAGAAGAAGTTGTAAACTTTGGTTTGGCACCAATGCCACCTACTCCACCTTTCCATGTATACAAACTTTCACCTTTAGGTGTACTTATAGCCTGAGGTCTAGTGATTTCAGGCAATTGTGGCTTATGATCACTAGCTAAGGAAATGCTATACTTTCCTGTGGCCTTCAATGCCTTAAGCATGTCTTCTTCAGACATGGAAGCCATTTTACAATGTTCTAATATTGTTGGACCCTGGTCACTGTAAAGTCGCTCAGGAAAACTGTAGAATGCAATAAAATTCTCATATAGAGCCTTGGCTGTGGTATGAGCTGTCTGATTGCGACAAGGAATTGTTTGTGCATAACGTGTAAAGTGATCAGTCATAACATGTAAAGTTGACAGGATCTGTATGTCCCAAGTCTAAAAGACTTGTAGAAAAAACATGTTTCCACTTATGTAGTAAGTTTTTCACTTCCGATGTTTGATCGTCACTTAATATATCTGAAGTGAAATTAGCAGCAGGGTGTTCAGCAGGGCTTACACCCTCCTGGGTGTTTACCATGAAATTTGGATTTGATGCCAAATCATCAACAACTTTAACTTCAGATATTTTACAAATATCTTCTTGTGGTTTTATGACCACCTGCTTTGCAGAAATATTGCAAATCTTCACTGGAATCCTCAGATTCCTAGATGAATGGTTTATTTTAACCACTCTCAGACAAACCATAAAACTAAGACCATCTTCCAAGTTTTCAGTGACTATATCACTGATACCAGCATCAATATTTCTAGCCATTCCCTTTACAATTGCAGACTGATAGGGCACAATCCTCAGAGGCCTCTTATTAATAGATTTTAATCTGTAAGTGCTATTACTAATAACACTCATGGCTATTTTCGATTCCTTAGGTACAGTGGTGTTGTCTAGTTCTTCAGATGCAACTGAAACATTTTGGAACAACCTGATAACATTTGTTCCAATTATCACTGGACATTTCAAATTAAATTCTGTATCGGGAACAACCAGTACTGGAACATTCATTACATCCTTCAAGAATGAGACACCAATGGAACACTCAATGTAGCCGAAATAATTTAAACTGGATCCATCAGCAACTGACACTGTCAAACCCAACTCATCGAGAGAGTGCAGTGTTGGTTCACTTGTCAAATATAACCTGATACTGAAATGGTTGCACCATTGAACCACTGTCAATCAATGCTTTACATTTTTTTCCATCCACATATATTTCACTCTCTTTTGAGGATCCAACAAGTCTTCTATGTAGTGATTGGCCATTTAAATTCTCAACTTCTGATTGGCCATTGACAGAAGTCGTTAGCAGTTTGAGTTTTTCCTTGGGTAATTGTTATGCCTATAACCCTGCTTTCTTCCACGGCACTTCCCATAATTGTGGTAATTACTTCGAGAAGCACTGCTCGAGCTAGGGTTTACATAACCTTGGTTTTTGTCAAGCTCCTTCTGTAAAATAGTGTCAAATTTCTCATTTATTTGACCCTGTAATTTCTTTTCAAGAGTTGTGAATTTCTCTTCAAACTTTTTACTAAGTACTTCTAAAGGGTCACTTTGTTGATGAACTTTCTTTGAAGAGCCAGGTAAAGTATTCAAGTTGATTTCTTTATCCACTTTACATATTTCTTGAAGTAATTCATCGTAATCTCGTAAAGTATCATACTTGTGTTGAGTCTGGCTCTTCAGTTTATCTGAACTCAGAGAAGTCCAGAACTTATGTTGCAGAAGTTCATTCTTGGAGTTTTGTTCCAAATATCCACTGTCAATTGCTCTCTGCATCCAAATGCGGTGACTGATTCATCACTTTTCTGATATGCATTGAAGAATTCCTGCACAATCATTTCATTTGTGGCTATTTCCCCAAACAAAATGTCAAGCTTTTTCAAAATGTCATCCACAGTAGCCATTTCTCCGAGTGGTAACAGCATACTTCTGGCTGTTCCCCTGAGAGACTTCCTAATTGCTCTCAATAAAATATTTGTTGACATTCCAGGATCATTTGAAAGACACTGGACTGCAAATCGCCACTCTCGATATGAAACATCACCCTTCTGTGGTGGATCATCACCAGAAAATTGTGGAATATTTGGTGTATTATGTGGTGTTGTAATAATTTGTGACCTGTTGAAATCAGGTATTGGTGTCTGCACAACAGAAGAAGTTGTAAACTTTGGTTTGGCACCAATGCCACCTACTCCACCTTTCCATGTATACAAACTTTCACCTTTAGGTGTACTTATAGCCTGAGGTCTAGTGATTTCAGGCAATTGTGGCTTATGATCACTAGCTAAGGAAATGCTATACTTTCCTGTGGCCTTCAATGCCTTAAGCATGTCTTCTTCAGACATGGAAGCCATTTTACAATGTTCTAATATTGTTGGACCCTGGTCACTGTAAAGTCGCTCAGGAAAACTGTAGAATGCAATAAAATTCTCATATAGAGCCTTGGCTGTGGTATGAGCTGTCTGATTGCGACAAGGAATTGTTTGTGCATAACGTGTAAAGTGATCAGTCATAACATGTAAAGTTGACAGGATCTGTATGTCCCAAGTCTAAAAGACTTGTAGAAAAAACATGTTTCCACTTATGTAGTAAGTTTTTCACTTCCGATGTTTGATCGTCACTTAATATATCTGAAGTAAAATTAGCAGCAGGGTGTTCAGCAGGGCTTACACCCTCCTGGGTGTTTACCATGAAATTTGGATTTGATGCCAAATCATCAACAACTTTAACTTCAGATATTTTACGAGGGGTACCTGTCACAGTTTACTCCTCACGTCGATGGAACAAAACGATTCCAGCAAATAGTTGGTATCAGGAACATGGACAAATGAGTCCTGTAGAATGCATTTTACATCTCTCGAACAAGTTGCAGTATCTGGTATAGTGTTGATGCGTTGGGCGCCATTTGTAACCCGGGGTGATTAGAACAATGCTCTTAATATATCTGAAGTAAAATTAGTAGCAGGGTGTTCACCCGGGCTTACACCCTCCTGGGTGTTTACCATGAAATTCGGATTTGATGCCAAATCATCAACAACTTTAACTTCAGATATTTTACGAGGGGTACCTGTCACAGTTTAATCCTCACGTCGATGGAACAAAACGATTCCAGCAAATAGTTGGTATCAGGAACATGGACAAATGAGTCCTGTAGAATGCATTTTACATCTCTTGAACAAGTTGCAGTATCTGGTATAGTGTTGATGCATTGGGCGCCATTTGTAACCCGGGGTGATCTCCACGAATTAATAAATTAGGAGTTCAGGGTCCAATAACACTTTATCACATGTATCCAACAATCTCTTTATTTACATGGTTATTAAAACCTCTAAAATAAATATACAACAAGCACGAGTTTTCAGAATATTGCACATAATAATAAAATGACAATGTGAAAGGAATCGATATGCATCGAAATATAAATATGAATTGCGGAACATGACGAAATCAAAAATCGACCCATATGCAGTAGAAATGGAAACTTGCCAGATATGCACAGTATATAAATTTTACAAATCTTCGCAGATAAGTAAATACTTTAAATAAGAATACTTTCTGGACAATCAGTTGTAGAGCTGACAGACGCAAAAACGTTTATGACAAGGAGTGTTAGTTAGGCGGGAAATGGTGAGTGCTCATTCACAAAACCATGCACATGCAGTGAACTGTCATGAGGTAGTTGGTCATTGGTTAAACATCACTGCAGATATGTTTAACCCATGGCCAAACAGTGCAAATTACACACCAATAGCTGTAATTGAATAAATAATTAATTAATAAGAATAATTAATACATATATATTTCACAATATATATGGACAGCTCTGGTTACACAGAGCTGGGGGTAAATTCCAAAACCTTTGCTTTTGTTTACATATGAATTTACTTTCGATTTCCGGTCGACAATATCGGATGGAAAAAGCATTTATATACAACTCCATCTAAAATCAAATAATGAGAAAGATTGCCTTAATACAGTATACTGTTATTAGCTAGAGACTGCACAGTTGCCATATTCAATGCAAGGTATCATGATACCTGTTGAAATTTCTTAGAATTACAATTTTGTTTTTCAATGGAAATTCGTGTTATCGAGAGATTTACGCACTGCCGAGCATGGAAACCATCTTCAATAAAAAATGCAGACAGTGTTGTCCTTTTCCAAAATGCAGTCCCATCGCTGCACTCGAAAGTGTTTTGAATGCCTAGCTTTGTTTTTGAATATCTGAAGCACGTTTGGCCACGAGTTGTTCTTGGGAAATATTATTTTATTATCAGTTCTGGTATGAATACGATAGCAGACTTGCAGGAACTAGTGGTGCCTGCTGTCAACTCTGTGAGTTGATTACATATGTGTTTCGGGTTCTATACATCCCAACCTTCATTTTCATGTATAATTTGTGTATATTTAATCTGAATGGAAGGAATATCAGAGGTGAGAATTTCAAAATAAACAAAATTCCATTACTTTTCCATTACTTATATAGCCCCTTAAAATGTACAGAGCAACGGGAGTGCGAATAAATTTTTGATATGGAGAAATTCCAAACTACATGTATATATTACAATACTTTAAAAAAATGTAGATTGTAAGAGATATGTTGAACAGGGGATTGTCGGAGGTTCCAGGTTTCCTTTGGAAATCTGGAGTTTCTAATACTCTCTCATTTAGTGTGACTCTTATAATGTCCACAGTTGTAAATATAAGGGTGTGTAAGGAAACTAAGATTATTTCAAGTCGATGTGGACTTTTGCTTCGCATAGATCGGGAAACACTCCTGTTCAATACAAGATTCGTATTCATTAATTAAACCTCTGCTGTGATTCGTTTCTGTCAAAAATCTAAACTTGCAGGACCCAAGATGACTTGTCAGGAGTCCATATCAGGCCAACAAACAGCACCCCATGTTTTTCGTTTATTTACATTGTATTATACGTAACAAGAGAGAGAGAGAGAGAGAGAGAGAGAGAGAGAGAGAGAGAGAGAGAGAGAGAGAGGCCATCTGCATTTTAGTAGGTGGTAATTGCCGATTCTAGACCACTTGTCCCAAAAAACTGTACACGTACATGTATGTGTACTGCCATAGGGGTTCAGTGTTAAATCGTGTACAGAGTGTAAAAAATGTTGTTTTTGCATGGTGGTCCAGAATCGGCAATTGCTTTTGAGGCTCTCGGATCGCACTTTTGACTGTTCAAACATCCGTTGGTGAACGTGTACATTCGACACATCGCTCAGAAGTGAAAAAATGTATGAAATTTGAAAAAAAGGTAAATTTAAAAATTTTTTGTGACGTTCCCATCGCGGATCAGACCTTCGATCTATCGTTGGTGAATGCAAGCAAAAACGTTTTGCCGATTCTAGACCAGCATCAAAAAAGCGGTTTGCCAATTCTGGACCACCTACGTTCGCCAACGGCTGTTTGAACGGTCGAGGGTGCGATCCAATCGGTCAAACTGATTGCCAATTCTAGACCAGAAAAATCGATCTCAAAACGTTTTCTCGACGTTCACCAACGGTGAAAAGTGAGTGTAAAGCGCAGTTACTCATCGAGGATTTTTAAAAAAAATTTTAAAACCGATTTTGGCTTCCGGTACATCGAAAAAATGCGGTTTGCCGGTTCTGGACCACCATGTTCGTGATCGCATTCCGGACGGTCGAGGGTGCAATCCGATCGCCGAAACTGATTTGCCGATTCTAGATCGGGAAAATCTCAAAACGTTTTCTCCACGTTCGCCAACGGCGCGAAGTGGGTGTAAAGTGTAGTTACCCATCGAGGTTTTTTTTCCAAACTAGTGCAGATTTCTGTGATGGGAACAAAAACAAATGAAAAATTGTGAGGGTATCGTGACATTCGTTGCCACCTGATCGTTTAATAACGTGGATATAATGGCTAGAGTAATGTTTCCAAAAACCAAAAGCTTGAAGAGCTTGAAATAAGTAATCACCCAATCACTTCATGTTCCTAACACTAATTAACCAATCAGATTGCTTGATTCTCATAACCTAAACTCAATCATACAAAGTTATCTATCCTCGTCGTGGGGGTGGAGGTCACACCCATCAGAAAGTCGAAAGTTTCGAGAAGGTGGTCACATGACCTACCAAATTGGAGGTCTCTATGAGTGGATTAAGAAGATCGCAATTTTAACCCTCGTCGTGGGGTGGGGTCACGACCAGAGACGAAAAAGTCATCCTTTTTTACAAATCCAGGCATGTGAGGTATTAATATGAAGGGCTCGATGAATACATTACAAAAATGATGTTTCTTATTTTATGTGGGGGTGGGGGGTCACACCCATCAGAAAATCGAAAGTTTCGAGAAGGTGGTCACATGGCCTATCAAATTGAAGGTCTCTACGAGTGGATTAAGAAGATCATAATTTTAACCCTCATCGTGGGGTGGGGACACGACCAGAGACGAAAAACATCATCCTTTTTACAAATCCAGGCATGTGAGGTATTAATATGAAGGGCTCGATGAATACATTACAAAAATGACGTTTTTTATTTTATGTGGGGGTGGGGGTGATGCCCCTCATAAAAATCGAAAGTTTCGAGAAGGTGGTCACATGACCTATCAAACTGAAGGTCTCTATGAGTGGATTAAGATGATCGTAATTTTAACCCTCGTCGTGGGGTGGGGCCACGACCAGAGTCGAAAAACGTCTTCCTTTTTACAAATCCAGGCATGTGAGGTATTAATATGGAGGGCTTGATGAATACATTACAGAAATGGCGTTTTTCATTTATGTGGGGGTGGGGTCATGCCCATCATAAAAATCGAAAGATTCGAGAAGGTGGTCACATGACCTATCAAATTAAAGGTCTCGACGAGTGGATTAAGGAGATTGTAATTTTAACCCTCGTTGTGGGGTGGGGTCACGACCAGAGCCGAAAAACGTCTTCCTTTTTACAAATCCAGGCATGTGAGGTATTAATATGAAGGGCTCGATGAATACATTACAGAAATGACGTTTTTCATTTTTGTGGGGGTGGGGGTCACGCCCATCATAAAAATCGAAAGTTTCGAGAAGATGGTCACGTGACCTATCAAATTGAAGGTCTCTACAAGTGGATTAAGAAGATCGTGATTTTAACTCTCGTCGTGGGGTGGGGGTCACGACCAGAGCCGAAAAACATCGTTCTTTATACAAAGCCAGGCATGTGAGGTACTGATATGAATACATTACGAAAAAGACATTTTTCATTTTATGTGGGGGTGGGGTCACGACCAGAGCCGTAAAATGTCTTCCTTTTTACAAATCCAAGCATGTGAGGTACTGATATGAAGGGCTTGATGAATACATTACAAAAATGACATTTTCCACCCTCGCCGTGGGGATGGGGTTAGCACCAATCAGAAAATCAAAAGTTTCGAGAAGATAGTCATGTGACCTATCAAATTAAAGCTATCGACAAGGATATTATGAAATTCATAATTTCTCCCCTTCTTATAACGGTGGAGTTGGGGCCATTTTGAAATCGATAGTATTAAGAAAAGGTAGTTATGGAACATATTAAATTGAAAAAACAACAAGTTGAATCTGATGCATCATTCATTTTTGATATCTGTGTTCAAACATGAAGTATGTTTTCAATATATATGATTGTTATGCTAATTAGAGATGCACTCGCTTGTTAACAAGTCATGCCTTAAGATGTTTCCTTCAATAATAACTCTGTTTACTGAACCATAGATTTGTCAATAAAAAATTATAAGTTGATCTTCTAACGTTTCTACATATTGAGGATAGCCTATTTCACCATTTCTGAAAAAAGGGTAAATCCAAATTATTTTTTTTAGGAAAAAATGCCCACGTCGAGAAGACATTACAAAACTAAATGAGTATAACCTTGACTAAATTCAAATAAAACCATTTGTCACGTGTTAGAAAAGATTTGTAAACAGTCTAAACGCACCTGTGGAAAAGTTACAGGAGTTAAAATATTTTGAGATAGGTGGCGTTATTTAAATACAGCAACAACAAAAAACAGTGTTTACAATGTGTCAGCATATGACTGAATGAAAATGAGAAAAAAGCTCTTTTTCTAACCACCCGAGAGTGAAGCATTACATCAGTAGTCGCGATATTGATGTCATCCAACAGCAGCCAAGACATGTATTCATCGAGCTCTTCATATTAATACCTCACATGCCTGGATTTGTAAAAAGGAAGACGATTTTCGGCTCTGGTCGTGACCCCACCCCACGACGAGGGTTAAAATTATGATCTTCTTAATCCACTCGTCGAGACCTTCAATTTTCTAGGTCACGTGACCACCTTCTCAAAACTTTCGATTTTTATGATGGGCGTGACCCCCACCCCCACATAAATGAATAACGTCATTTCTGTAATGTATTCATCGAGCCCTTCATATTAATACCTCACATGCCTGGATTTGTAAAAAAGGACGACTTTTTCGCCTCTGGTCGTGACCCCACCCCACGACGAGGGTTAAAATTACGATCTTCTTAATCCACTCATCGAGAACTTCAATTTGATAGGTCACGTGACCACCTTCTCGAAACTTTCGATTTTTATGATGGGCATGACCCTCACCCCCATATAAAATAAAAAAAACCCTCATTTTTGTAATGTATTCATCGAGCCCTTCATATTAATACCTCACATGCCTGAATTTGTAAAAAGGTTTTTCGACTCTGGTCGTGACCCCACCCCACAACGAGGGTTAAAATTACGATCTTCTTAATCCACTCATAGAGACCTTCAATTTGATAGGTCACATGACCACCTTCTCGAAACTTTCGATTTTCTGATGGGTATGACCCCCACCCCCACGATGAGGGGAGATAACTTTGTATGATTAAGTTTAGGTTATGAGAATCAAGCAATCTGATTGGTTAATTAGCATTAGGAACATGAAGTGATTGGGTGATTACTTATTTCAAGCTCTTCAAGCTGTTAGTTTTTGGAAACATTGCTCTAGCCATAATATCCACGTTATTAAACGATCAGGTGGCAACGAATGTCACGATACCCTCACGATTTTTTATTTGTTTTTTGTTCCCATCCCAGAAATCTGCACTAGTTTGGAAAAAAAAACTCGATGAGTAACTACACATTACACCCACTTCGCGCTGTTGACAAACATGGAGAAAACGTTTTGAGATTTTCCCTATCTAGAATCGGCAAATCGGTTTCGCCGATCGGATCGCACCCTCGAACGTCCAGAACGCGATCGTGAACGTGGTGGTCCAGTACCGGCAAACCACATTTGTTCGATGTACCGGAAGGCGAAATCGGTTTTAAAAAAAAATTAAAAAAATCCTCGATGAGTAACTGCGCTTTACACTCACTTTTCACCGATCGTGAACGTCGAGAAAACGTTTTGAGATCGATTTTTCCTGGTCTAGAATCGGCAATCGGTTTGACCGATTGGATCGCACCCTCGACCGTTCAAACAGCCATTGGCGAACATAGGTGGTCCAGAATCGGCAAACTGCTTTTTTGATGCTGGTCTAGAATCGGCAAAACGTTTTTGCTTGCGTTCACCAATGATAGATCAAAGGTCTGATCTGCGATGGGAACGTGAAGAAAAATTTTTAAATTTACATTTTCTTCAAATTTCATACATTTTTTCACTTTTGAGCGATGTGTCGAATGTACTCGTTCGCCAACGAATGTTTGAACAGTCAAAAGTGCGCTCCGAGAGCCTCAAAAGCAATTGCCAATTCTGGACCACCATGCAAAAATGACATTTTTTACACTCTGTACACGATTTAACACTGAACCCCTTTGGCGGTACACGTACATATATGTGTACGTGTACAGTTTTTTGGAAAAGTGGTCTAGAATCGGCAATTACCACCTACTCATTTTGTATGGCTCGAATTTACACAAGTTTAGAAATAAAACCCCATCTTACACCACAAGATATTTTAGCATTCTGATGAAACGCTGCTGTTTTCTTTTAACTTATTATTTTCTGTTATTTCTGTATTTTAATCATGCACACCAAAAGTGACTTCCGATGTGACCCACAGTCGATATCCAAGTTGTATCAAAATAATGCAATTTTAAAAAGATCATCCTCGAAATACAGACTGACAATATCGACACTTCTTCCAAATGGCTGAGGAACTCTGCACGTATCGAGTGAAGATTGGTCGTTTTCATGGCGGTGATGGGGGTTCCAATCTTGATGCGAGAACCATACTTTTAACTGTATTTATTCGAGCCATTGGTTTACAGGGGCTAACCATAAAGATATTCTTACAGTTACTTCAAAGTGGAGCTGTTGAATTAAATCAAGGTGAAAATAAAATAGTCCATATTAATAAGAGAAGGTTAAAGAATAAGAGTGATATATTGAATGCTGAACTAGGGAAAATGACATTATAGGCACCACAGAGACCTGGCTGTCCGACGATATAGATAACAGGCTTGTTCATATTCAAGGCTATCACCCGCCGATAAGAAACGATCGAAAAGATGGATGCAGGGGGGGGGGGGGGGGGGGGGGCTGTTTATGTTAAGTTAGGGATTATATTCGAATGTCGACCAGACCTAGAACTTTCAGGACTAGAAATATTATGGAATGTAATATGACCTGAGAATCAAAAATATATCCTAGGTGTTGTATACAGATCGCCATCTAGCAGTACTCTTTTTTGGAATCTTCTTGAAGATTCTATTCAAGAAGCTTGAAATGACACGTCACAAAAATTCGTGATTGTAGGCGACTTCAACGCTGACTGCTTAGGTTTCACACATCCTAAAATTAAATATTTGGAAAGTTTGTTTCATTTAGAGCAAATAATCAAAGACCCTATACACGCATAAGTGAACACTCGAATAGTCGTATTGATCTCATTTTAGTGTCATGCAAAAACTTAGTTGAAAAATCGTTTGTGATACCTCCCTTTTGTAGTGATCACCACACTACTAGACTCATCTTAAACTCACAAAAAACATTAGTAAACCGTTTTAACGTTATATCTGGGATTACAATTTGATAGACACAATCGCCTTACAAGATCATTTCTCCCAAACAACTTGGGAACCTTTTTTTACTGACGATTTAGACACAAATACCGAAGGCCTTACTTATTATATTATGGAAACAGCTAAACAATATGTACCTAACAGAACTATTCTTGTCCGTCTGAAAGCTGCACCAGCACGAAAAAATTGTAAAGCACTGTCATGTATAGGTAAGGCGTTAGGATAGGCGGCCTAGTACTGAAACTGTTAACCGGATAACCGGTTACCTACCTAACCGATTTGAAAAAACGTCAACCGGTTATCCGAAATATCTATAGTGATCGTCATTCCACGGTTAAAACGTAATAAATATCCCACTTCTCCTTTGGGATAGATTACACCTCGAAGCAGCGCTGTATATATTGAGAAGTGATCGTCTTTGGCTTCAATACTTCGTTGATGATCGTCAATTTTCGTGAATCCTGAGCAACCGTCGAAACTATTCCGTAGTATGTATACAAACGAACATTGTCGAGTACTCTACAACGTTCGTTTGTATACACACTACGGAATAGTTTCTGAGAATACTGCTTTCTAATTCCTATAGTTTTGATCCCAGATTCGGCGAAATAATGGCTACGAATAACCGGATATTAACAAATTATAGCTCGCGGTTAGTCGGTTGTGAAAATGAGCCAACCGTTTCAGCCCTAGATAGGCCTAGCCTGTTCGCCAAACCTTTTCTCATAAAAGAAATAAAATATTATTAACATTTTTTTAATGAATTCAAAATATGAGTGAAATTCCGAGTTAACTCCCTTGACTAAATCTTAAATTTCGTTATTTAGCTGAAATGAGAGCGAATTTGAGAATAAATCAAGTTTTAGTTCTCTGTTGAACACTAAAACAATCTGGAAATGGAATATTTTCCCTGTAAACAGTGTGCAAATGTAAATTAGAGGAGGTTCAAGGGGAAATCTGAGGGGTTCTGGGGAGGGGGAGGGGGAGTGGGGGGAGGAGAAAAATACTAAATACCAGAACTCCCCAAAACTGCTCAGACGAAGACGACTTCGAGTTTAAATTCACTTCTACATTGCTTGCATATGCTTACCACATACTGGAAATGAAATATTTTCTCTACAAACATTATGCAAGTGTAATTTTAGGGGGGGGGTGGTCTGTGCAGTTCTGGGGGATTCTGGGTGGTTCTGAGAGGTTCTGATATTAAGGAGAACCGCCTTAGTACACAATGCCACCGCGCCTCCATTGGGCAATTACGATAAAGTGTCTTGCCCAAGATCACAACGCAGTCAGTGCTGGTCAGAGTTGAACAGTCCATCTTTCGGATTAAAGTCCACTGCTATAATCACTGTGCCACCACCCCTCCCAAAAAGAAGAAAATGTAGACCGGGTATATACTCGGAGATAAAAGCCCTTCATTCCAATCATTTGCTTAGATGTAAGTCCACTTTTCCTCACTCTGGTGCCATTAATATTGTATATTTATCTCACGATTCTTGTGTTTGCTAGTGAGTATTTGTTCATAAATAATTTAATTAGGCCTACAACATACAAATACGGGTATTTGGTCTGGGTTTTCATTACCTTGATTTGTCCAATCATCTTCACGGTTAGTAAACAATACACTGATTTCTTTTCATCAAAGCCCACGATATAAAATTAAGTCCTTCAACAAAATTGAAATGACCAAAAGCGATCATCAACACTTAGCCCCCCCCCCCACCCACCCCGCCACAGTTTAGGGTAGGTGTATTTTTCCAGTGAAGCAATCCTGACGAAATTTGGCACACTTACTGACCTTTATGTTTAGTTTTCAACAAAGGCTGGGATTTTTTCATTTCTCGCCCTTATCTAAAACAGCCCCCAATTTAGACGTTTTTTTAACCCTTTACCCAACGTAACGGTCAAAACTGGCCAGCGCTATTCACAAAAACCGCCAATTAATTTTCATTATTGTTTTCATTTTTTGTCTCAAAAACATAGGTTATGACCCCTTTTTGGAATGAGCTCGTTCCAAAGAGGGCTATAACCTATGTTTTTGAGACAAAAAACGAAAAAAATTAGTTATTCAAGAATTTTGTTTGAAAGTGTCGTCTGCTTTTCATGTTAGGTAAAGGGTTAAACTTTTAATTTCAACTCGAGTATTAAACTTTTAATTTCAACTCGAGTATTCAACTTCCATTCTCTAACAAAACCATATCAGAAACAGTGGTATCGTCCTAGGAAATTCTCAACGGTTTTGACAGACTTTTCGGGTGACTTCATTGACGTCGTAATCATCAAAAATTAAATGTCGGTCATCTTTTGTAAAAGTTTAGTATGTTGTAGAATTCCCAAAATTAAGAGATAGCTGTTTTTTAGTTTTCTGATTTATCACCATATTTTAGGTTTTAACGTCACTTCAAATTTTAGGGCATTTATGGACTTTTGCATAAAATTTTCTAAAACGCATAGCTCTCTAATAAAATTACACGCAGCTATGAAATTCCACACATTATGACGTTGATGATGTCTCCATTCAATTCAGTTATTACAATTTCAACCTTCACTCAAAACAATGTCAAACTAACGTCTTTTTCTTGAACGTTAATATTGACCATACTATTGAATTTCCCGTGTAAAAATTTGGGAAATAAAGTCTTCAACAAAAAACCGTATCTAAAAATGCAAGCAGTTTTAGCCAGGGAAACATTCATCTAGGACTGTTGGTAGAGGTGAATTGAGCATTCGAGCCCAGCAAAAACTGACGTTTTGACTTCAAAATATCTTAGGTAATTTCTCACGATTTTCAAGCTTTTATCTCAAGAAGTCGACTAAGCGATACGAGCCCACTTTAGACTTCTCGCTAAGTGGATTCGTATACCACGTGTCGACACGCGGCATTTTCAAGTCTGAAATCTGATGATAAATCAAAGTGCCGATAGAGAGATTACGAGGTTCTCTCCAGTCTTCTCGATCGAATCCCGGAGATTGGGTGACATAAAAATTTTAGAAAACCTTAGAAAATCCCGGGATCGCCCAGTTCGAGCCCAGTCCGAGAATTCATCGAATGTTTTCACAAGATGACAGTGAATGTACGCGAACGCTTCCAAAGTCGAGATGAAATGACAGATTTTTTTTTACCCAAAGTCAATTTGGGGTTGAAAAGTTGCGTGTTGTCTCCTGGCTGTCACCCCCACTTTTAGCGAGAATTCTAAAGTGGGTGATGCAAACGACACACTCTTCAACATGTGAAAATGTGTACATTTTTGTCAGTTTTTTTTAAGTTAAGTACCTCATCGACAGATTTCGTCGATTCGGCGGAGATCTCTTCATGTGGAACACTAGAAATCATAAATAAAGTGCAAAAACGTGTATTTTTCCATTTCTGTTTTGCAGTGTTTTTGCAACTCGCGAGGTCAGTTCGGTAGAGATATCTCGGATGAGAGATGAGATTTCCCCCTCATTCCGACAAAATAAAATAATCTCAACTTGAATTAAGACCGTTGTAAACTGCATTTTTGTTTTTGTTAAGACTCTATTACAACAGAGAAGTACTTTAAATAAGAATAAATTATTCCTAGTAATTTCATCGACCATGAAATTAAATGAAGAGAGAAAATATATTTGAATGCAGTATCTGCTCGACAAGACAAGACAAGACAAATAACTGAAAAGAGAGATTGTTCATGTTAAGAGCACAGGTACTCGGCACAAGCTGTAAAATCGAATGAAAAATGATATTTGATAGCATTTTTGAATTGATGCTGACGTGCCCCCTTAATGGTATATAAATATTAACAAGATAACCAACTCGCTTTTCGAAAACGATAGCACTCATCTTCGCTATACCCCCTCAAATTTTATTCTCATAACATATCCGGCAGTACAGGTGTCAGTGGAAAGGGGAAAGGATAAGCTTTACAGTGGTGTATTACACGAACGTTGGGTGTTCTTGAGTTGTTCATGACTGGGAGAAGTCGCAGAAAAGGCCGAAAAACATTTAGTCGGACAAGATACTGTTCAGTGGAAAGTGGGTTATGAGCGACAATTCTACTATTTATTATAAATAATTCGAGGTTCCATTGTCTATGGAGGACAGATTCAAATATTAACCGTATACCTTTATTAATTTTCAATCTTGGGTTGACATTTATGCATTTCTGGAGTTTACATTTACCGTTTATACACTTTTTAGTCGTCACTTGAAACCTCTTCAGGTTGTTGGCATCCATAGATACGGCGACTCGCACAAACATTTTTCCCATTCTCCTGTTGGCTTGTTTTCATGTATGATTTCTCGGCATAAATAGTAGGCAATGGGATGTTTTTGTGAGCATCTTCCCTGTTATGGATGCCGTTAGCTTATTGAGTTTCCAAGAGAAGGTTAAAAAATGTATAAACGGCAAATGTGATCGCCAGAAATGAATAAATGTGGATCCGAGATTAGTAATTGATAAAGGTATACGGTTAATATTTGTATGTTTTGATATTTGGTATATGGTTTTCCTAATGGGGCAGATGCAAGTTTGTTCAAATCAGGACCCTCGGTTGATAGTTGTCAGTGTCAGGTGAGTGCTCTCAGGCCCCTTGGGGACTTTTGTATTCTATAAGGAGGGGGAGGAACCCCATGGGGAATCCTTGTCAAAAGATATTTCCCCATGTGGGTTTTTCCCAAAATGATAGTAATTGTCCAAAAGTTGTGTATTTTGTTTCAATGTCAAAGGCTATTAAATGCAGTGAGTTTTAATTTTTCTTTACCCCCTCGTACTTTGAGCTATTTTCTCCTCTAAATGATAGTCATTTTTAACTTGTAGCGTTTTGCCATGTACAAGAGCTGGTGTGAATCTTCTCGACTGAGCAATTATTTAAAGAGATATATTAAACGTTCGAAAGTAGTGTATGTGGTTTCTCGTGGTTGTTTATGATGGGTATGAGAGAGATTAGGTTCTGCCTAGCGAACTAGGATCCAACATCGCATATGTTCGAGATGGTTTGGTGTGAGTAGAATGTTGAATATTGGATAACAACCTCAAAGGTGCTCTCATTACTCGTTGTCAACGACTAAAACGCAGTGGGTTTTTTACTTATTTTTTCTTTTCTTATTATATAGAAAAAAAAAATATTTCAAAAAGAAATAACTAAAATTAATTTAAAAAAAAAACAAAGGGAAAAAAAGGATATTTAAAAAGCATGTCATTTTTAAAGATCAAAGATCCTAAGTTGAGAGTCGAGATGGTTCGTTAATTTCTAGAATTGAATATGGCAAAATGAATGGGCGACATCGAGATGAAATGAGAGACGACCAAGTTGTTCAAACCTGTGACAGAAACTCAAGAAGAAATGGAAAAAGAGATCATCAAAGAAATGAAACTCCTGAGAGAAACCAGGACACCTAGTTGCAGACCTTCTATTTACAAACCTTCTTATGACCCGATTTATGGTTACAGACCTTCTGGTCAACCTCGTTATACACCATCGTCTCCTGAATACACTATGACCGGACATCCTCCCTCTTCAATATCAGCACTTTCTGCTGAGTCCTTCTGAGATAGACAGAACTAAGTCTGATTCGGTATATGCAATATCGATGGTTACTGCGAGCACGATCGCCGACATGATGGTAGATGCCAGAAATATGATAACCGAAGATTATGCATATTTATGGAAGACAACCCTTATAAAAAAGTACCATGGTAAACCATGGTAAATCCCAAAATACCCTGGTAATACCATGGTAATACCATGGTATTACCAGGGTATTTTGGGATTTACCATGGTTTACCATGGAACTTTTTTATAAGGGAAATCCATTGAGCACGGACTCTGACTTCGCCAGGCGTGAGGGAGACGATGGCAATCTCTACATAGGTGACCAATAACCCACGACTATAATCTGGTCATCGAAGATTAAGAATATGAAGGTACTAAAGGATCGTGGAATCTGCTCATGCTAGCTAAACCTAATTATTATGAAGAGGAGGATCACCAAACTTACGGCGATCTCCTGGTTCAGAATAATGTCATGGGAAAAATCAACGATTTCAGCGAGACAAGATCGAAAGTGAGCAGAAGTTCACAGTGGAAGAATGTGATGAAACCCATATGGGATGTGAAAAAAGCATTTGTCAAATCGGTCACCGGAGAGGGAATGGCAATCACCACCATGATCATTCCTTGCGACCCCAATGCACTGCTGGCGAGAATGGATCTCTTGATGGCGTGTCAAGTAACCAGTAATACCACAGTGAGAAACGAATTGGTGAGCATATGTGACGAATTGCTGTGACAGAAGGGTTTGGATAGAATAAAGTACAAATCAATCATGAACACATTGAAAGAAGGGGAAAAAATAACAGTAAATAAAATATGAAGTAAAAAAATTGAATTAAATAAAAAAAAATAATTATTAAAAAAAATAAGATGAAAGATTAAAAATATGTTAGTGATAAGAATAGATGATTTATGAGATCTTACGTCTATGGCAGATTGAGTTTGCTTGACTCCATAATGGGAGTTATATCGTGCATTTTAATTCAGAAGTTGATAAGACCGCCACTGGCTAAATGACCAAAATTTTCAAAATCAGAAGAGATTCTAGCAAAAATGAAACTTGAAAATTTCAACAGGTTCTGGCATTGTGCCGATGCAGGGACTCGCAAAGATGTTGAACCGCAGTGGATCAGGATTAAAAATGGTTTAAAATAAGAAAAATTGAAAAACAAATTTTATTATATATAAAAAAAAAAAATAAATAAAAAAAAAATAATTAAAAAAACCCATAAAAAAACTGAGTTAAAGAAACTTGAAAAAAACTTTAAAAACGAGAATTTAAATCAAAGATTTATTGTGGAATGCACCAAAGACAGAGAGATCGAATCACAAACTCTTTCCTCAAAGCATAAAAGGATTAATAGTGGGAAAATCAAATTGTGGAAAGACAAATCGGATGATGAATCTGTTGTTGAGACCGGAGTGGTTGGATTATGACAGATTGTTTATGTATGACAAGAGTATCTTTCAACCTGAATACGAAATATTGCAAAAAAGCTCTGCATGCAAACTTACCAAAGGGCGTTATAATGAGAATCTTCAATTACTGAGACAAGCTCGAAAAATGTGCTCCATCGCTCGCAACAATCTTGCAAGAAACATCCAGAGAACTGGCAAATAATAAAACATTGAATGTGGAATGTGAGTTTTATGAAAACACGAACGACGTGCACCCAATCCTTGGAACTTGATTTCAGAGCACAGAAATCTCATGATCTTTGATAACATGATGTTGGAGAAACAGAATCTGTGTTGTTCTCTAACATCCAGCTGTAGTTCATGGCATAATAAACATTCATTTAACAGTTACAAATCAAAAAGTCTTTTTATTGGGGCGCTTCCAAATTACATGTGATGATCAATACAAAAATATGAATCGGTATATGAAACTCAACTCAACAACCGGGAAGAACCCAAACCCGGAACAATGTAAGTACACAACATATCCTCCACCATAAGATTCTTTGTGTTCAGTTATAACCTTGTTGGGGCATCAATCATGGTATACTGGTATAAAGTTTTAACATCATATAGAAAAAATTACACAAAATGTTTTGAATACAATAAAATGCACTACCTGTACAACACAAGGAGTCTGACGTAGACTCGATGATCACACGGGGATTATTGTGCCCCACCATGTGCAATCATCACACTGAATACATAAACATGTTCTAACTATTATTTAAAATTTCACAAAACATCAATTTCTTTGGTTGACGAACTGTCCTTTTGGGGTAACGTTTTGCAGGAGGACTAACAGGTGGTGGAGAAATGTCACTTGCAGTTGGCTCAGAAGCACAACTTTTATTTATTTTTAATGAAGCATTAGGTGAAGATTCATCTTTCTGATTTGATGAATTATCTGCAGATGATACCACAACACTAGGGCAAACATCTGTAGAGATAAATTCGCTTGTTGATGTGTCTATTAATTCAGTTTGTGAGGTAACTGTATCTCTAATCTGATCAACATGTCTTCGCCAGTTAACACCAGGGTAAATTTCTACAGAGCATGAAACTGGACCAGTTTGTTCACGAATGACCACCCGTTATCCACTCAGGTTGATTCTTACTATTTTTATAGTCCCTTGCAGACACTCTCTGACCCAATGAAAACTGACGACATTTAGTGTGTCTCTTTTCTCTCATGTTACTCTGCTTATTTTCAATATGGCGTTGCAGGTTTGGTCGAAGGAAATCTAAACGTGTGCATAAGGCACGATTCAAAAACAACATTGCTGGAGTTTCGTTGGTGGTTGACTGGAGTGCATTCCTATAAGCTAAGAGGAATTTTGACAGTTTCTTATGAATGGAACCTTCTTCCTTCCTACTAGATTTCATTGCCATTTTAAATTAATAATCCGTTCGAGTTTTGGGTGGAACGGTGCTGACGTTATAAGTTTAATTCCATTTGCTCTGGTGAAATGTTAAAACTCTTCAGATGTAAACTGTGGACCGTTATCGCTTACTATCTGACTAGGTATTCCATTACGAGCAAATATACAACGCAAAACATCGATTGTCTTTGCTGAGGTTGCTGTTTGCATCTGTACCACATCAGGCTACTTGGAATGTGCATCCACCATTATAAAAAAACATACTGCCAATAAACGGTCAAGCAAAGTCGATATGAATTCTTTCCCATGGTCTAGTGGGCCACTCCCATGGGTGCAGAGGTTCATGTTTCACTTGTTGACACCCCACACAAGCTTTAGTGAAAATCTCGATGTCCTTATCAATACCCGGCCAACACAGTTAACTTCGAGCCAGGGCCTTCATTTGACAAATCTTTTCGAAGTGATGTAGGTATTATTACCCTGATTCCCCACAGCAAACACCCTTTATGTACAGTCAATTCATTTTTACGGTTGTAAAAAGCACTGATTTCATGATTGCGAGGTTCATCATTCCAACCATTCATAACTGAGTTGAAAACAGAAGATAATACTGTATCTCAGTTAGTTTCACTTTGTACTTTTTCACATTTGACAGGCAAAGATTCAAATTGGGTCATGTGCAAAATGTCAATTCCCACATCATCAAGGTTGTCATCAGAAGTTTCCTCCTTCAAAGGCAGGCGTGACAGACTGTCGGCATTAAGATGTTTTTTTCTGTACTTTTGTACTCAATTTCATAATCCATTTAAAAATAATGCATGTCTCTGAAGTCTTGCTGCTCATGTGGCTGGTATAGCGTTGCTTGGATGGAATATTGAAACAAGGGGTTGATGATCTGTCACTAATGTGAAATGTCTACCAAACAAATATATGGCGAAACGTTTTACTCCCCAAACAATGCCTAAAGCTTCTTTGTCAATCTGTGAATATTTTCGCTCTGCTTGTGACAAAGAACGCAAAGCATACGCAATCGGTCTCTCCGATCCATCAGTCATTACATGGGATAACACAGCACCGAGCCCATGAGGGGATGCATCACAAGCAAGTCGTATGGGAAGTCTAGGATCATAATGTGTTAAAACATCTTCTGAAGTTATATGTTCTTTCACTGTGTTAAAAGCATTATCACAACTGTTATTCCAATTCCACTTCCTGTTTTTTTCAACAGTTCATAAAGAGGGTGTAATACAGTTGATAAATTTGGTAGAAATCTTGCATATTAATTTACTAAGCCCGTGAAAGAGCGCAAATCACTGACGTTCGAGGGCTGTGGTGCATTCATGACAGCTTCAATTTTTTTTTTAGTTTTGTGCAGTCCTTCACTATCTATTTCATGTCGGCAAAAAGAGACTCGTTTCTTGAAAAATTCACACTTCTGAAGATTTGCTTTCAAGCCATATTCATTTAGTCTTTGCAGAACAGCTTCTAAATCCTTCAGATGTTCTTCATCTGTTTTACCTGTAACAATCATGTCATCTATGATACACTTAACACCAGAGAGACCTTGCAGTACTGTATCCATCGTTCTCTGCCATATAGCAGGGGCTGAGTCGATCCCATAGACAAGATGGTTAAATCGATATAATCCTTTTTCGGTGTTAATTGTTAGAAGGTGTTGTGACTCACTGTTGACTTTCATTTGTAAATAGGCATGTTTTAAATCTAACTTGGAAAAATGTTTTCCTCCACTCAGTGCTGCAAAAATATCTTCTATCCGAGGTAATGGATACTGATCAATTTCAATCATGGAATTTACAGTCACTTTGAAGTCTCCACATAAGCGTACCGAGCCATCCTGTTTTATTACCGGCACAATCGGTATAGCTCACTCACTATAGTCACATTTTTCTATAACTCCATCTCTAACCAATTTGTCAAGTTCAGCCTCTACTTTTGGTTTAATAGCATAAGGAAGAGATCTTGCCTTGCAGAATTTTGGGGTTGAATTAGGTTTCAATTTGATGTTAGCCTTAATGTCTTTCAGTCTACCCAAATCATTCTTGAAAACATGTGAATGATCATTTAATATCTTTTGTAGAGCAGTGTTAGTAGTATGTAATGTGTTTTTCACCCCCCATTGGGCGGACCTCGGAGCCGGACCTCGGAAGTGACGTCATGCCACGTGACCTAGTGGCGCCATGTTGTGTTGTCATGGTAACCCGCGTGAGCGGCCATCTTGTGGCGTCATCTTTATAGTGATACATAGTGTGAGTGCGCATGTGCAGCGCGTGTTGTTAGGGTGACATGTGTTTCCGTCGTCCATTTTGTATACTGGAGGCCGCCATCTTAGTTTCTATGGTAGCACGTGGTTGCTATGTTACCCAATTTTTCTGCAATAAGACGGGGTATGTTTTGAGGGTGTGTTCGATTGAATCGGAGTAAACCTAATTACCACAAACAACCCTTCCAAATCACCAAAATCTATCCCAACTTTTACTATTTCGAATTCTTTCAGAATTCTCTGCTTCTCTCTATATATGCAATAGTTTTCCTCTACCTGGCCATGTTCCTTTGTTCTGGAGTATACTCCAGTAGCGTAGAAGAGCCTATTAGTTGGAACAGCTTTACTTATTATTACTATAATAAGCTATTCTGGTCTATTCTTGTTAGTTCTGACTCTATTCCAAGTACTCTCGTTGTTTCATATATCTAGATCATTTATAACCAATCAGATTGCTTGATTTCCCATAATCTCTATGCAGAGTTATCTCCCCTTATTACAACGAAGTCGTATCCGATTCTCATCACCTCTATATCCAATGGCCATATCCAATGGAATCCCATTTTTGGGAAACACCCGTGGCTATGGAATCCCTTTTTTGTCGTATGAGGCCATGAGGGCTACGTAAAAGCCCTCAATGAGTCCTCATTTATTATCCCTCATAGCCTCATTAAATTTTGAGGTTATGAGGACCATTACAAATCCCTCAATGAGGTATAATTTACTACGACTCTTAGCCTCATTTCAGTATTTGAGGATAGCTATGGCCTGGTATTGTATTATTCGAGGATACCTATCGAGGATACCTTTAGGAGAATCCCTTTTTGTCGTATGAGGCCATGAGGGCTATGTTAAAGCCCTCAATGAGTCCTCATTTATTATCCCTCATAGCCTCATTGAAGTTTGAGGTTATGAGAACCATTAAAAATCCCTCAATGAGGTATAATTTACTACGACTCTTAGCCCCATTTCAGTATTTGAGGATACCTATGGCCTGGTATTGTATTATTAGAGGATACCTATCGAGGATACCTTTAGGAAAATCCCTTTTTTGTCGTATGAGGCCATGAGGGCTATGTAAAAGCCCTCAGTGAGTCCTTATTTATTATCCCTCATAGCCTCATTGAATTTTGAGGTTATGAGGACCATTAAAAATCCCTCAATGAGGTATAATTTACTACGACTCTTAGCCTCATTTCAGTATTTGAGGATACCTATGGCCTGGTATTGTATTATTTGAGGATACCTATTGAGGATACCTATCGAGGATACCTTTTGGAGAATCCCTTTTTGTCGCATTAGGCTATGTAAAAGCCCTCAATGGGTCTAATGCAGTCTTACCAACCGCTTCCATGTTGTCGCCAAGGATCCAAGGCCATTACAGGTCTATGGCCTATCTGTCCTATCATTAGCTTCTACAGGAGTCTTGTTCCATTGCGGCCTTGTACCACTACTATTGGCTTCTGTTATTCTGCCCCATATCTCATCCATTACTTCCTAGCTATATCTATCTCAGTCTCGACTATAACATTGATCAAGGTTGAATCAGATTTCCCCTGTATACATATAAGGCATTTCGTTATTGAGATTCCTAGCCGAGTCCGTAAAATTTGGATTCCGTTTTTTCATACGTTTCGTCGGCCGGTTTGTTGGGCGCCATTAACCCTCGTAAAAGTGTATATGTGCTTGTGCCAACGAGACCCAGCAATGCTGGAACTTTCTTTTCAGGCGAAATACAAGATTAACCGTTCACTGTACGAATTCCACGATTCGACAGCACTATCAAAAATTTCTATGCGGCTTATTTTCCCAGACATTTTGTCGCGATCCTCAGTTAATAAGCGTGAAACGGTGCACGGGCTCTCGATCAAAATACTACAACGAGTGTATCGATTATAGGAGACGACACCGATCCAAATGGTTTATAGAAGAACACGACAGTTCAGAGTCTTTCGATCACAGTATTTGTGGGATTCGGCACATTCACGTCGCCAATGTGATGTTCTCTAACATCCAGCTGTGGCTCATAGCATAACAACATTCATTTAACAGTCACAAATCAAAAAGTCTTTTTATTCGGGCGCTTCCAAATTGCATGTGTTGAGCAATACAAAAATATGAATCGTATATGAAACTCAACTCAACAACTGGGAAGAACCCAAACCCAGAACAATGTAAGTGCACAACAGAATGAGTGTGAATCTTACTATGTTCAGGGACGTCACAGCAACGTGGACTGTTTCTATCTGTCTCAAAATTATTTCAGATTGCCAAGACAGACCATAAAAGAGAACACATCTGTTTCATCAAGATCTTAGGATCTCAAGAATCTCAATCACATTTATGATGATCACGTGGGCAACGGTATGAGCAAAAAGAGAATTCAAGATATTTTGTAAGTGGGTGTGGGATTTTGAACCTTATAATTTCATGGTCATCGATCTGATGAGTAGTAAATACCACAGGATATATATGAAGGGGTTCAACAATTTTTATATTTCGGACGATCGCAATTAACAATGAAATAAATAAAAGTAAAAAATAAAAAAAATGTATTGCGTATAATGTAAGAAATCTACAGATACCGATAAGTTGCAAAAAGTGCAAACTAAAAATAATAGGCAGATGCTTCACAACACTTGTAAAGTGGGCAGTTCGACCAAAAATTCGTCAAAAGAAGTGCATGAATGATCAACAGACTCATCAATAATCTTCCCTTCGAAATGCATCTACCTGGACATCAATTTATGGGATCTGGTACGAAATTGAACAAGAGTTTGAATAAAGATCTGACTCCAAAATCGTGGAGCAAACTTATCAATACGGTTGATTGAGCTGCCTACAGTCACGATCTCTATTACATGGGGCATCCTGACATGAAGACACAAAACGATGTGTGCGACAAGAACATATTGACAGATTTATAAAATATAGTCAATCCCACAATGAGTGAGAAATTTGAACGTTCTCTAGTCAGTAAGCTCATCGGCACGAAACATCAAAATCGGGATGGGAAAAAAGAAGCAATTCACTGATGCATTAGCGAACGAACTGCACAAGCCCATAGTGCACAGAGTTTGAAAGAGAAAAATATTCATCAAAGGTTTGGATTAGGTGTATGCACCCCCTCTGGTGGACATGCAACCACTGCCTAGACACAACAGAGGTGTGATATATCTATTGACAGTCATAGATGTGTTTTCGAAATATGGATGGATGAGAGCGTTGAAAAATAAATCATGAACGAGTGTGGCTGAAACTTTGGAAAATATCTTCAGTTCTTCTTGGGAAAAAACCTAAGAAATTGTGTGTGGACAAAGGTTGAAAATTTTACAATGTTCACGTCCGTCCGCTTGTAGACATCGAATCCACAGAAAATGAGGTGCGTGTGGTCAAACGATGGAATAGAACTATGATGGAAAAAATGCACAGATATTTCACGGAAAACTCGACTAAGAAATACTTGAATATCTTAGACGATTTGGTTAATGACTATAACACCAGGCACCACAGTTCCATCAAGATGACACCTGCGGAAGCTACTGATCTGTGAAACAAAAAGGAAGTCAATGCGAATATCTATCCAATGAGGATGGCAACGATAAAATGACCGACATTTGCCATGGGCTATCGAGTGAGAATTTACAAGTGGAAAAAACACATTGAAAAAAGGTTACACACCTAGATGGATGGAATAAATCTTCGTCCTCGTTCACGTGTTCTACACTGATTCCATCACTTACAAGATGGAAGCATTAGACTGTGTAGAAATCACGGGGAAAGTTTTCTGAACAGCAATTGCAAAAGACCGCATTTTAGAAAAAAGAGGACATTTTTTGTCACATATATAAGTAAGAAAAAAAAATTAAAAATAAAAATTAAAAAAATATAAATAATTGAAATTAGTGCGAAAAAAAGAAGAGGAACATATTAGACATAATGGAAGGTATAATAAGAGATGAAAATATTCAAGATTATGAAGTGCACGAATATTTACCTGTGTCGGTAACTAGTCTCAATAATAAAGGAGAGATAAGACTCAATATCAAAATGCAAGATCTCTTTCTCTATCCAAGTGAAAGCTATCTCCAAATAGAAGGATGTTTGACGAAAAAGGATGATCTTGACTTTGCAAATGACGATGCCATCACTTTAGCTGATAACGGCATGATGCATCTTTTCAACAGCATATCATATAAACTCTCAGGTCAAGAGATAGAAACAGTGCTTCACCCCGGTTAGGAAATCACAATGTTGGAACTTTTGAAATATCCCAATGATTTTTTCCAAATCTGAAGGACTCAATCAACTGTGGATGAAAGGCAGCAGCTCAGATGCGTCTGTCGACAATGATGGTGTGACCACGAGATTTAAACACCTCATTCAAGAGTCAAAGCCTAGAGTAATGTTCTCATTTAGGATTCCTCTGAAACACATTTTTTGATTTGCCGAAGATTACAGGAAAATGGTCCATGGATTAAAACACAATCCCATGCTAGTTCATAAAAATGACAATGATACGATCACAAGAGCTGCCACAAAAGGTGCATCTGAATAAGGTGTCATGGCTCATGCCACACATACTACCAGACGACAAGCAAAAATGAAATTCTTCAAGATCATCGAATCAAAAACCAGATTATTGGTGGGATTCAGAATGAGACAGTGTGAGGTCCCAAACATTCCAACATCGACTCAGTTCGATTGGAGATAGTCAGTGAAATCTTCTTCAGAAAGACCGCATTTCATCATAGTGGGATTTCAGATGGACAATATCAGATCTCGAGAAAAGCATCTATCTCTAATCAATCATTGCAACTTGAGAAATATGCATGTATTTCTCAGTTCCATGAGATATCTGGCCATAGATTACAATGACTCATTTGAGAGGAACGTCTTTTCTAGGATGTACGGCGATGCTGCTGACTTCAGATTGAAATATCATCATGTGGACAAATTGATAAGCAATCCAAACATAACACCCACCAAACACAAGATGCTCTATCTCCTTTTCATGTTTGATGTCAGCAGAGTGACAAACTCAAGAACACCATTCTGGACATTATGCTCAAAATGCAGTTTGATAGGAATATACCAAAGCAAACTGAAACTTTCACAGTTGTCCTATCCAACAGAGGGTTGACGTTTCAGTCAGATAGAAGTAAAATGTTTGTCATTCAAAAACTGAAAAAATTGAAAAAAAAACAAACTAAAAAAAAACTTGAAAAAACCTTAAAAAAACCTTAAAAAAAACTTTAAAACACCAAAAATTAAAAAAAAAATTTAAAAGCTTAAAAAACCCATAATAGACTTCAAAATACTTAAACATAAAAACATAAAAAGGGAAGTTTTAGAAATAATTCATAAAAACATAAAAAGGGAAGTTTTTAGAAATAATTAAAGTATGTAACAGACATTCTGCCCTTGCCTTCAATGGCACTCTTTCTTTTTGTCACAATTTCATCAGTTCTTCTCAATTTATCAACTGTCAACTTTTTACTAATTATTATTTCTTTTTATTATTTATTTTATTTTATTTTTTTATTTACCTTATATATATGTGACAAAATTATTTTCTCCTAAGTTAAATCATTGAGGATGTCTTGAAAATGATGTTTCGAAGACCATCTCTTGAGAACGTAGAGACACAAGTGTCTGCGAAACACTTGATCGTGCAGTCACACATGTTCCATATTGTAAAAGCTTGACAATTTTAAATAATCCATCAATTCTTCAGGTGGTGAGACTCCATAACTGTCGAAATAATAACTTATTCTCTAGCATTCTTGAACCATGTTACCCAATGTGTGCCATCGCCTGAAAAATGTCATCTAAATTCAAGCTTCCACATTCGTTGCCATCTCACGGTGTTCTGGGCAATGCATCTCTCAAAGACACACCACGAAAATGTTTTATTTTCCAACAGATCAATGTTAGACAGAGGTTTGTCATGTAAGATGACACCTTCTACCAATATGTTAGTATTTTCCATTTTTTAAATTTATTTATTTATTTTTTATTTTTTAATTTTTATTTTATTTTTTTTTGTTTTGTGTAAATTTTATTTTCTCAATAAAAAAAATAAAATAAAATAAAATTTAATTATTTCATCATGGATCTGTCTCTTCAACATTTTTTGATCGAAATTTAATCATTTTTCCTTTCATTTATTTCCTTCAACATTTCATTCATCTCTTCACATCGTCTCTTAAATTATATTCAATCCAAATAATTTTGTTGCCAAGTTCCATTTCGCACTTCTCTGTAGGCAACATCCCAAATGAACATTGGAAATATTTTCTTTTTCTTTTCTTCAAAACCCAATTTTTTTTACTTTTTGTTCTGTTTTGTTTTTTAATTTTAAAAATAAAAAGACATATTTATTTACATTTTTTTTCTTTGCTATTAATTATCTTCTAGATTTTCTATGTCTTTATCAATTTGCAATGTTGTGTATTTATCTAATCCTTCTTGATTTTGAAGAATCATTGACATCGTGAAATAATGACCATGAGCTAATGTTTTTATTCCATCCAATTGCACGATTCTCTTACCATCGTCAGCCGATAAGGCAATTTTATTGAATATTTCCATGTAGAGATTGTGCTTGTCGCTTTGAATTGTGTTCGTTGATTTGTACACTTCATGATTTTTGAACAGACATTTTTATAATCTTTAAAAGTGATGTCATTATTCACAACATTTCTTATGACACCTTTACATTTCTTAATAGCCCTCCCATATAAGCGCTAAGCATACAGTTTTTACTTTAAACCCACAAATTCCGTGATCTGTCTTCCTCCTGTCTCGTCCTTGAATTTTCCCACCACCTCATTCACATCCGATGAAATGTTAGATTTGTGATTACTGGGATAATTGCTCATGTCAAACCATGCATTGACATCTGGAGATGTGTCTCTGTAAAAATCTTTGGTCTCTAGTTTTTAAGACAGACTATGTGTGTCGGTTAACAACAGTTTGGCTTTTGAATCGTATTTTCTCTTGATGTATTCAAAATGGAATTGATACATCAACTGTTTGCTGATGTCTAAGATGCATGTTCTGAAATAAAACGGTTTGTCAAATGTCAGATGCGTATTTGTCATATGAACGGCCACTAGATTTCATCAAAGATGGTTTAATGTGTATAGTTAGGTTTTGAAATCATAACAAGACGAATGTCAGTCCTTTTCCTGTTTTCCCGTACACATAATTGTTCATAAGTTTAAAAAATCTTTCGGTCATGGCCTGTGTTCTCAAATTCAAGTTAAAATCTATGTACTTCTTCATCAAGGCTCTTTGTTGAATCGAATGACATGCTATATGTCGAGTGATTTCATGCCATAATCTACGTAGAGTTTCAGATTTTCAAAGTAGACTACATATTTACGTTTGTCACTTAAATTTGGAACGAGTTTGTCGACTTTGTTTTCTTTTAATTGTTCAAGTGCCAACAAATAATTGCTGTCTGGATCGGGATATTCTTGATCTACCTCCAGAAGACAGGGATAATGTCTCCAATTTTTCCATCTCCTCGCGATTCTTGGTCCATTTCAAATGTCCCGTCAGTAACGGATGACTCGTGGCCAACCATATAAATTAGGAGCGTCTAGATAGGTTATGTATTTATTCAGTTCTCTGGAACGGAATCCTTCTTCAATGTATCAATTGTTCGCGTTTGCGTATCTGAGAGATATCATCGACACTCTGCCTCTCACACCCTTTTATAACATGAGCAACATGTCCACATCGGATAATAATTCCAAGTGGATTTCAGTTGTCTTCAGCAATGCATCCCAAGCCAAT
Organism: Pictodentalium vernedei; assembly: GCA_031216915.1. NCBI lineage: Eukaryota > Metazoa > Mollusca > Scaphopoda > Dentaliida > Dentaliidae > Pictodentalium > Pictodentalium vernedei. The sequence goes on along the minus strand of CM062297.1, from coordinate 723,371,923 downwards.
CTCCCGGGAGCTGTGTAATACCAAGCCGGATCTAGATCGTAATGTCTCCAACACACGTCTGCCAAGAGAAGGGCGTCAGTCTTCAGATACAGATCGTGATAATCTCTCATGGATTTCATGTCGAATATTTTCCACACTTTTTGAACATGTTCATAATCGGCATTGGAAATGTCAGCATCATATAATTTTGAATAAAAATAATCTATGGAAGGTTGCATTGACTCATCAAATCTATGCAAACCATCCATGTAATCATGGGGATAGACATCCTTTCCTCAATACGCTCTCCAATTGGCGCTGTTCTCGAAAGTGTTCAGTCGTGATCTCGAATTTCTTCTTTCATAAATTGCCGCCTAGTTTCACAAGCCTAGTCAACATGCAATTTAAAACTATCTATCTATGAAACGTATTTCTCTCTTGATATCAAATACTGACATTTCTCTGTATATTTTTTTTTCTTTTTTTTTGTCTACGACTATCCATTTCATGAAATAAATGTATTGTTCCTAGCTCTTTGTGATGCAGTTTATATATTCTGCACTGACTTTACCGAGATTCTTCATGAACAGATATCTGTCATAACCCAACAGATCGTGAAATATCACTGGAAAGAACTCAGCATCTTGATATTTTAGATTACATCCATTCCCAGTCATATGCTATGGTGTAAAGTGAATGGAAACCACTATACGATACTTTACCCCAAGTGGAATTTGTAGAGGATCTTCCACAAGAAGTGAAATCTGATAGTTTAGTCATCTTGGACGATCTGATGCTCAATCCTGACGATCGAGGGTCCAGATTGCTTAGAGATGATAGTCATCACCGTAAGATTAGTGTCATGTGCCTAAATTTATTCTATAAAAACAAAGTCCACAGTTACAGTAGCTCTCAACACACATCACAAGATCTTGTTTAAAATTCATTAGAATAGTTCTCAGATCACCCACTTGGCAGCACAGATGTATCCCGGCCATTGAAAATTTCTAAGAGAAGGTTTTTAAGAGGCCACTTCGGTCCCATATGGTTACAATTTAATCGATCTAAGGCAAGACACCCCAGAACGTATGAGACTGACAACTCAACTGTTACAGGGGGAAATCCAGTATGTGTACCTCTGAAAGGTATAAAAGGGGAAGCGTGTCTGCCCTCGACTGTCGGAAGTGAAACATCGTAATTCTCAAGCTCTTGATTAAATCGAAATCTGTACTAGTCAGATCCATACTGAAACACGCTGTCAAAGATTTGGTCACATGTCTGTGTGACTGTGCCTCGAATACCTTGAAGAGGCAGTACCTCTGACCAACGCTCAGACAGTGAAACTCGTCCATCGGAGAGGGGGTTTCATGAATGCTCTTCTGCCTCCGGTATTATTGAGTGTGACCAAGTGTATATTGGGTTGATGGAATACGCGGGTGCGCGGTGGCTCAGTTGGTAGAGCTGCAAGCCGAGAGGTTCTCGGTTCGAATCCCACCTGCGGCAACCGCGTTGTGTCCTTGGGCAAGACACTTCATCTCCATTGCCCGCGTGGGGCACGGTGGCGTTGTGTACTAAGGTATACTGCACGTCGATGGTGCACTTGTCTTCAACCAATGCTAACCCTACTTGTGTGGAGTTGGTATGTTGGGGAGCTGACAGTTGCTCGTTGTTGCTCGGTGGTTCTCTCCGGGTACTCCGGCTTCCTCCACCCGTAAAACTGTCACGGTCATGGTTTGCCATTGTGCATAAATATGTGACCTTAAACACCAATAAATAAATAAATAAATAAATAAATAAATAAATAAATAAATGACGGAATACACAAAGAAGATGGCTTATGTAGAACCCAGATTATTAGAACGTCTAGAAGGCGTTGCGAGATAACCGAATGAAGTGGCTGCTTTGTCTTTGGATCGAGAAACAGGGATATTATCGATACCCCATTTCTCATGGCGACGAAAAGATGGCACTCTACAATCAAGTCTTACAAAGACACTTGGCATTTCAGCAACAGGAGGTGGCACATTGAACCATCAAAGTCGAGCTCGAGAAAGATAATACAGATCATGACACTTTAGATTCCATACCTGTGCCTATGAATAGAAAGGCAAAGTTATTACTAAATTGGATAAAAAAAAGATCCAAATATATCTTGGAATAAAAAGGGTGAAATGGTCCACAAAGGTCAAACGGTGGCAGCGTCTAATGTGGCGAATCTTCTCAACGATTTGCTTAGAAGATGGAAGCCAGTGGTTGAGTAGTATTCGCACAAGCCCTGAGAGGTAGTAACAAACCCCAAGAAATGGTTGGTCAGAAAGAACGTTGGCATTTTATGAGACAGTTGAAGACTAAATCGGAAACTAAGTTGGAGACAGAGACTAAACCGAAGCAACGAAAGATACTAAAATTGGTTATATGGACCAAAAAGGTAGAATAAATAGAGTTAACACTTGGAAAAGGTAGCCATGGACGAACTGTACTAACATCCCGAAGCCTCTGTGAGTTTGGGGGAGTGGACGCTGTACGTAGAGAGTCTAAGAAAAAGACCAAACAAGTTGTGAAATGGTTAGAGACTCAAAAGACAATTACACGCTTCATAAACCCGTACGTACTACATTTCTTAGAAAGAAAGTGATTGTTAGTGGTATTGATGTTCAATGGCAAGCTTACTTGGTGGATTTAGCGAATATTAGTAAATACAACGACGACACCACATTCCCGTTGACGTGTATACATGTGTTCAGTACGTATGATTGGGTAATACCCCTTATGAACAAACTGGGGAGTCAACGCTTTTATCACAATTTTCAAACAGAGTTGTATACCATTGAAATAACAAACCAAACAAGGTAAAGAAATTCTTAAGAGAATATTCCAGAAATTTCACAAAGACCACGAAGTCGAATTTTTCACGACGCATAACGTGGAAGCAAAATGTTCCTTAGCTGAACGTTTTAATAGAACTTTGAAACCTAAGATGTGTAAATATTTTACTAAGAATAACACACTGGCTTTTCCACTTCAAAAGTTGGTGAAATCTTATAATCACACTCATCATCGTTGTATCAGTACGGCTCCCGTTGCCGCGAGCTTGAAAATCAAGAGGAATTTGTGAAAAAAAGGAGCAGTATTTGCCGGGGATTTCATCGAAGGCAAAAATGTGAAACAAGCAACGAACGAGAGATTCACGGAGGCTTGTGTGGGTGCTTTGAACGAAGTGGTGGATGGCTCGAAGCTCCCCGGCAAGAAGAGTATAAAAAGAGCGCACCACGTGGTGCAAGAAAATCATATCGAAAGAAAGAAAGCGAACGGTGAAGACGCCAACAAGGACACGTTGTTGAGTTATGGACCAGCTACCAAGAAGTCACAATTGGCTAATGCCTCATGATACAAGGATACAGCCCGACACGTGGACGATCTGGCAGAAAAATACGAAGGGTTTGTTATTAGAACGAAGTTCAGAGAAAAAAGTAAAGTTGTGGAATGACTGGAAGATTACATTTGGACATGTTTTTCAAACACGTTACTTGTTGAACGGAGTTAACATCTATTTTAAAATGAACAGGTCCAAAGACGCCTTCGCCTTGATGGGTGATGCCGAAACCTACAAAAACAAAATTCTAGACGTATCCGTGTTCGTGTGTAAAAAGAGACTTCATTCGTTTGTATGAACGGTTCACGAAAAAGCACTGGATAAATCAAAGAAAAAATATTCTATCGATCAAGTGGAAACTAAAGGGTTTTCGGTGCAAAAAAGAAATCTGAGCATTACACAAGACAATTTATTTTGGGGACAGCTAACAAAAAGCATCGTGCTGGAATGCGTAGACAAGTGTGCGTTCAATGGAAGTTTTGCATCCATATAACCTCAAGAACTGCAACATTAATTACCTCGCTGTGTATGTGGATGGACAGCAGATTCCTTCCAAACCTGTACAACCTCGAATCGATCAGCAAGAAGTGGCCAAATGTTATGCAACCCTGTTCCAAGGGTTCAGTACAGACGTACGAGAAGGGGGAAAACCACATTAGCAGAGAAGAGTACATAAAGGGCTTCACACTGTTCGTCTTCGTATCATTTCATTTCATTTCACCTTTGGACGCCAAGGTGAGAACACGGATCAATTAACAAGCCGAACTTTACAATGGAGATACCATTAAAAATACAGAAAGTCCTGTCAGCTCTAAACGTCTCTCGCCCACTTACTTGGAATCTCCAAGTAAAGGGCGAGAACGTCCAACTAACTGTGAACTTTGTGGCCGTAGACAACCAATTATCACCTTCGGACAATGGTAGTACCTTTCGTGAGAGGTTCGTCGCTCGCACTGGCCCTTACCAGAAGGAGTCAAGACCAACAGCCACCGAAAAGAAGAAAAAGAAAAAGAGTCCATCCACCAGACGCTGAGATTTCAGACGACTGGAAGAATTCCTGTGTTTGCGCGTGTTTTGCAAGAAATACATTATCAGAGCACAGACCAGTGGCTTTGATTGCAACACAGATCCAGATCACAGAGAAAGGTGAACATTGGGTGGCTTTCTTTGGAAGTCATCATGACGCAGAATACTTTGATTCCTAGGGACTACCACCACAACACAGAACATTCGAGAATTTTCTGAAGAATCATTCCAGATATTGAATGTTTAATACGAGACACATTCAATGATCGTTACCAATGTGTGGACAGTGCTGTTTATTTATCTGAAATATCGCTGCTGCGGTGTACCGATGGAAACCATTGTCAACATGTTTACTGCCGATCTGATGGACAGTGATGTATTGGTTGCTGACATCATAGATGAAACCCGCCATTAGATGTCGGTCCCTGTATTAAAGACTATAAAAAGGGACTCCCTCTGTTTTCAGCTCATTTGTGCGTCGACCACCGACGAAGAAAGATGTCCACGAATGTTACCGTCTTCAAAATCAACAACGCATTACAGATTCAACTGTTCAAGAACGACTTTGAGTTCCAAAAAATCTACCAAAGGAGCTAAGCAGTTTCCTCAAATATTTTTTTCAAAGATTTTCCCAAGTTCTCAAGTCACTTGTCTAATTCTGTGAGGATCTCGAAGCTGTTATGGTCTGGAACCAGTAGTGTTCAAGCTGACCGGTGCCAATGTAGCCAATTGCACTAAAAATTTTGATTTGGCACTAAAACATCTCCGTTTGGCTAAAAATTTGACAACAAAAACTCTTTTCTCATGTAATTCGGAAATGTCACTAAAGCAGTAAAGAGAACTGTTGGTGATAAAACAAAATTAGAATTCATTTTATAACTTGCCACAAAATGAAATCTAGCAATTAAGGCGGAGACAATAATAGGTTTTTACGCTGCGCCCAGTGGTTGCGTCGATAAAGAAAGGCTGACTAGTCAACATGATTTACTGATAGAGGCTGGGGTCACAGACAAGACAGAAAATAAGCAGACTGTCATCTGCACAATGAGGTCCCCAGAGGGTGAATTTAGTGATGCTACCCTTCATACCAGGGTAGCATCACTAAATTTACCCTCTGTGCGCCTCAATCTGAATCAGGGTCTCAAAACTAAACAGAAAGAGGTACCCAGACGATAAATTGGCCCACCGTATGGGATAGCATCATCAAATTCACCATCTGGGGACCTCATTCTGCAAATGTCAGACTGCTTATTTTCAGGCCTGGTGACAGGTCACAGACTAGTATTTAGAAAAAACATTAAGGGTTACTTCTTAAGTCACGTTACTTGTAGTTGATTGATATTCAAGCCGCTTTTATGGAACATGATATATGAACCTTCAGCTTTACAAAAACCATCATTAAATTAGAAAAATGCTTAACACCTTCGGTTTGTTTAGTACAGTTGGTCAACATTAATTACGTAATTAATCTGTTATTATCTGAGTACATGGGGGCGCGGTGGCTCAGTTGGTAGAGGTGCAGGCTGCAAGCCGAGAGGTCCTCGGTTCGAATCCCACCTGCGGTAATCGCGTTGTGTCCTTGGGCAAGACACTTCATCCTCACTGCCCACGTGGGGGCACGGTGACGTTGTGTACTAAGGCGTACTGTACGTCGATGGTGCACCTCTCCTCAACCAATGCTATACCTGCTTGTGTGGAGTTAGTATGTTGGGCAGCTGACAGTTGCTCACCGTTGCTCGGTGGTTCTCCCCGGGTGCTCCGGCTTCCTCCACCCGTAAAACTGCCATGGTCATCATTAGCCATTGTGCAGAAATATGTGACCTTAAACACCAATAAATAAATAAATAATAATCTGAGTACATCAACATGTGTTGCCATATTTTAGAACGTTGTTCAACCTGTTGAGTTTGGGAATTAATTGATCGATGGTTCACTTGCCGTCAAACACTTCTAACTCAACTTATGTCATCTTAATAAGCTACAGAGTCTGACAGTTGCTCACTCTGTGGCTCTCTCAGGGTACTTAGGTTTCTTCTACCCATGAAGCAGCTCGACACAATATGACCCTGGCTGTTGAACGTGTCGTTAACCCTTTGAACCAAAGTAAATACACAAACAAACATCACTGCCATCTCATTCTCTCTTGCTACCCAGCTTTCTACACACATGTTTATGTTTCTCACCGGCCTCAAGTCAGTAAAACCTAACAAAAAATAAATCATTCTGAAAATGAATCATAAATGCATGCTAGATTCAGGGAAAGGAGCTGACTTAAAACCAAGGTAATTAATCACCTTATTCAGTGCATGGCACAGAAGTACCCACTCGTCAACAAAAAATAAATCATTCTGAAAATGAATCATAAATGCATGCTAGATTCAGGGAAAGGAGCTGACTTAAAACCAAGGTAATTAATCACCTTATTCAGTGCATGGCACAGAAGTACCCACTCGTCGCATCAGAGTTTGGCACCAAAATAATTATTTGGCTAAAAAATATTCAGGTTGGCTAAAATTTGGCACCATACAATTCTGGCACAGCGTAAACACTGGGAACCAGTCTAGCTCTTAAATAGTCAGTCGCCTACGTCAAGATTCACTCGCCTGGAATATTTTAGTTGGCCAGAAAAGCGAACCCTCGGTTCGCTTTTCCGATCAACTGATATATTCCAGACAATTGAATCTAAAAGTACAATAAACATTCATTTTCTTTGAATTAACACAAGAAGTCTTGCTGAATCGAGACTTGATTTGAGCAAATCGTAGATGACATTACCATTAGTAATGAAGACTCACCATAGCTATAGCTTTATGATCATCCCGCGTAGTTCCACGAATTGTTTTAACTGGTAGAGTGTTAAATTATTTTTAGCCATCAAAATGTATTCACATAACTTTGCATTGGCACTCTCCCATAAATTGTAACAAGGCAAATTCACACAGACGAAATAATTTCACTTTAAATAGATATGAAGCACATCCACAGAATATGGAGTGATCAGGCTGCGCAACATGGACTTCTAAATAGAGCCCAAATCAGCACTGTACTAGTTAATATCTTGATGGTTTCAGTGTGTATTAAATACGCATTGGTGGAATATCTATAACTAGAGCTCGAAAGAATATCTGTACATCGGTATATCTTTGTGAGTAAAGGGACATCGCATTGCACTAACGATCGTTTGCACGAAAACTACACGTAAAGTGGGTAAACAAACAACCCACAACAACGTCAGTTCCGTAAGGAATTAGACTGGAGGCCTGACAACATGGGAGTTTCTATGACTTTTTCAAAGGTGGTCTGTTTTCCAAACGCTTCATTGGCCCGGAGTTCTAGTTTTAAAATTCAAGCATTTCTTGGAACCTGTACCAGAGGTTTTCCTTGTGGTCAACAGAGGATCCGGTTATGGTAACCATTCCCAACCCGATCTTGTTTACATTTTTGCTCAATCGCTAGCTATCTTTTTTCCAATTTACAAACCTGCAATGACAGTTAGCCCTTAAAGCCTGGGAAAACTTTCCCAGAAATAACACAACCTATATGTCCCGTGGCTGTCGACGATTTCTAGTAATGTCTTGGCTGCCTATTTAAGCAACCAATGCTAAACTATAAACTACTGCCAGGGGTACTATATAATTATCTAGAAGATGTCTTCATCACTCAGTGTAAGAAACCAGTTCTGAGATGTCAAAATTTGCTTCAGGTCGAATGAGGCCCGAAGCGTTGTTCAGTTTTGATAGACAATCACTAAAGAAAGTTGTTGAAAACAACGGATAAACGTCTGTTGTTAATTTTAAAGAATTCCCTATTTTTCCATCAGCAGCACATTTCCCAACTGAACGGGGACCAGGTTGTATTTCCAATGTCGTCAGAAAAATATCTGTGTACGAATATTGATTAGCGATTTGAGGACGAGAGAGGAATGAATCTCTCGAAACTGTTATCAGCACAGAAATATATGCGAATTTTAACAACCAATAAGAAAAGGGAGGGCTAATAAAAAGCCGAATTAATTGTTCGTGTCTATACCACACTAGTCTAAAAACCGATACATCTAGAGGTGAACCCGAAGGGTGTGTCACTTTGAAATCCGTGTAAATTTCCCCACACCCTCCGAATTCACAAGGATAATAAATTTATTTTGTCACTGAGTTTTTTCAGTTTGAATAAAAATTTCAGTTCAATAGAATAGGAATATGATGGATCATATTATAAATTATTGTGATGAATTGGCGGTAACATGGTCTGAGGTTTGCGGCTGGGAGCTTATGTTCAACCGAGACGCGAAGAGTCGAGATTGAATATACGTTCGTAGCCGCAAATCTCAGACCATGTTACCGTCAACTCATCACAATAACGTGTATGTTCCAACACAACACTACCCATAGCTCAAAACCTATATCGTGAAACACGAGAGGCATATTTACTAAACTTCTGATCGTTAAAAGTTGCCTTGTTCAAGGCAACTTTTAACTATCACAGATTTAGTAAGTAAACCTCTCGTGTACCCACGACGGTACTGGATCTCATTCCATCTTAGTTCAAATCGTAAATCGGTTTGTAATTTAAACAACGCTTCATCCGGAATACCGTCTGCTGCACGTGTGAAACATACAGAAAATTGAAGCATCTTGCTAGTAACTTCGTTGGTGAAGCAATTACAAAACGGGCGACGTCATTTAAAATATTTCGCGCGGTGACGTCAGACGGTAACATTTGCGACTGGAGCCGTAGACATAAAAGAAACTACGTCAGCTCTCATCCAATTAGAGGGCGAGGATTTTACTCTTATCGGAACATAGTTTGTGTCATTACGAGAAGTATCAAATAAAAATAAATCGTTTGATAATAGGCTCTTTGGAAGAATTAATGGGTACCTATATGCTGAGGTGGTATAAATAACTGGGACCTGTAAATTACCAACTCTGAAATAAATCCGAATGCACCATTTCCTTTTATGTTCGAAATAAATGACCATTGGGTTCTAAACTTGCATATTTTGATTCCAGTTAGAAAATCCCATGGAGTGTGGTTTAAAAAAATCACAACATTTCTGTTTGAAATGGTCACAGAAACAGATCAAATGCCGCAAAATCTACTACCATGGGGTATGAAATTTCCAAATGTTGGTGGTTTGGGCCTTGAAATTTCTAACTATTAAAAGTCTTTGCTTGGACTGGGGAGGTGAGACACACGCGGACCCATGTTGCCACCAACCGGGACTACTCCGGCTTCGTATGCAAACTGCTATTGGCTGGGCGTTATTACACGAATAGGTATGGTGGATTTTCGGACAGGTTCCCCAGAGAAGTTCTTTGAAACAGAGCCTTCTGGGGGCACTGGAGAGTTCCTGCCAATCTCTACTTAAATTAATACCGTTAATGCCTTGCCATCTCGAACACTGTAACCCAAACAAAACAATACCTTCAGGCAATTAGTTTAAAAAACATAAGTAAAGTTTCGGGTGATTGACAGCCGAGTTACACACGAAGGTCCATCAGCAGAAATGTCGCTTGAGATTCCAAATAATGTTTCTCAGAATTCGATTGATCTGGGGGAAATTTAGCCACTTGACTGTATTAATAGGCAACAAATTACTCCACCTGTACTACATTAACGCTTTAACTAACACGATTTGAAGGCGACTCGGGCACAGATTTTCTTGAATGACAAAACAAAAATTATTTTTTCGCTTCCAAAACCTAGCTTATGAACCCTCATTAGAAACAAAAATAAAGAAAACCTTATATTTATATTAAATGACGACTTCTGTGAATAGTGCTGGCCGGATATGCCGTAACGTTACGCAAAAGGAAAAAACCTTTCGCCTTTCGGTCTGGAGCCTCTCAGCAACTGAAGTAGTCTTTCAAATACAGATTTCAAGAATATATTGGTTTTGCACTCGCCAAATCGTTTCTGACAACCCACCGTCCCCACTCAGCCGTGGCTGCGCATTATGATACGATAATTTGCCCTCTGATGGTACACAGGCCATCCGCCAATGCAATGGTTTGTAGTAAGTTAGTAAACTGGAAAGTGTGACAATTAGTAATAATAATATATCGTGGCGATAAGCGACAGAACCTAAAAGAAAAAGAGTATTGAATTAAAACAAAATAAAAAAAACAAAAAACAAAACAAACTACAACTTTACCAAAACAAGTATGTGAGTGTAACTTGACGAGTCACGAGGCAATCCTCACTGACTCAGTCATACCCACGTACCTGGTAATGTCAGTTTGTGACCAAAATTAAAAGACCACTGAAGGAAATGCCTTTCGAAAAAGGTAGTTTTTACTTCTGGACTTGAATGATTCAAGTGATTTACTATTTTTATGGTTATTGGAAGAGAATTCCAAAGCCTTGGGCCAGCAACCGCAAAGGCCCTATCACCAGCACTAGTAAATTTAGATACGGGCTGAAACAAATTGAGTTGACCTGATGACCTTAGAGACCTCGGTGGTTTATGGATGGTAAGCAGATCGGACATGTAGGATGGTGCAGATCTCGAGATACACTTAAACACCAAAAGGACACCAAAAGGACAATTTTAAATTGAATTCTTTGCTTAACGGATAGCCAGTGTCACCTAGGATCGTGTTTTCTCGAGTCTGGATTCACTGACATGAATCACTGGATTCATCGGTATCCTCCACCAGTAAACCAGCCCGACAGACACCGATTCGGAATCCTGTATGTGTACAGTCGCCGTGGACTGGTCGTAATCCACGTGTGGCCAGTGATATCCATGCATGCATGCGTTTACCAGGTAATAAAAATCATCATCATCAAAATTTTAATTAATGAAGAATCGGGTTGTATCCGGTGCTTCACAAATTACATTTTTCATGATTATTCATATAATTAGTGTTTGGAATCTAATATTAGCGCGTCCTTGGAAATAATGCCCACCGGTGGAAAGTGACCAGTCCATGGCGGCCATAATGTAGTTAATAGGGATCGCAGTGACTCGTTGCTTAGAGTATTAGACGGCAGATGGAAAGATACGACCCGCGTCATCTGCATTGTGTCCTTGGGCAAGACTCTTCATCCCAATTGTCCAAGTGGAAGCCCGCTAGCGCAGTGTGTTAAGGCTACTACACTTCGATGGTAAAATGGCCTCAGCCGATGCCAACACTGCTTGTGCCGGGTTAATACGTAGGAAAGTTCGAGACTTACTCGCTGCTGTTCGATTGATGTTTCTTGGCTTCCCCAATAAGGAAAATTGACCGACACGATACAACACTAGCTGTTAAATGCGTTGTTAATCCACAATAAATAAATACAGGGGTGCCGAAAGCACTTCAGGGCGGGGGGGGGGGGGGGTCAGACCCCGGGAAAACGGCATTTACTCGCACTAGCAGCCTCGCCATGACATGTCGATGCATGCATGTCTCGAAGGCCGAAGGTCTAAGATGGGGGAGTTTGAGAGGAGGTGCCCCCTCCTACCAGGAGGAAGGCACCTCCTCCCAAACTCCCCCAGCTCCTCCATTGAATTTTAAAAGCTCCGAAAACGGATTTGGAGTGTATTTTATCTTTACTTAGAGAATAAATCATTGAAAAAAATTGAGTGACGAACCTGGGAAGGGCATTGTCTGCCCCCTCTCGCCCCCGTGGTCCCAAGGCAGGGAGGGCAGCTGCTCACTCTGCCTCGTGCACCTTGAATAAATAAATGAATAGTTGTATAAAAAATATTTTCTATTGATGAGGGTCTCTCCCAGGACACATTTGAAGAGAATTGGACATAAATAACGCAACTGGAATTTATTCTGGGCATCCAGTTATCTTAATTCTAACATGCACTCGGGAAATGCTAATGTCGTGCAACATTGCAGTACGTGCTTAAATATGTCGTAGGATAATAACTAAAAATGATTACCTGGCTCGAGGTGGACAACGCGGATTGTCTCCAAGGAACCCATGTTCTTGCGAGGCGTTAGTCGGTAGAGACACTGGTTCCGATGAGAGGCTATTTGCAGTGTCTACAATACAGCCTTCGTGGACTGGTTGTAATCCATGTGTGTGGCACTGATGTCCACGCATGGGTTTACAAGGTAATAAAAATCATCATCAGCAATATTTTAATTAATGAAGCACAGGGTTGTACCCATGCAGTGCTTCAATAATTAAATTTTTGATGATTATTCCTATAATTAGTGTTTGGAATCTAATATCATTGCGCCCGTGGAAATATTGGAAACAATATAATTCGCCACCCCATCTCCTCATTGCTCTGGCTTTGACATTGATAGGTTCTTAACAGTTTACAGCCATTGTGAATTTATAATGGCAGAAAATTGGATTGCCGAATTGGTATTCACCATTCTCTGTATATAGGCCATGGGCCATACATTCAAATGCTGCATGTGAATGTGCACTAATTGCGCAGTACGCAATTTTTTGTATGAAGACATGTTATTAACAGTACTTGAAAAATATAAAATGTTTCATAGTATAAAATTGCACATAAATGAGTAAACGAACCCGAAGGCACGCCATATCTTCCACCTATCGAGATACAATGCGTCCGTCTCCGCGTTGAACTTTTTTGACGTAACCGTAAATATTTATAGAAATGGACGGCGTCTGCTCGCTTAACTTAATCGACGTTGATGCAAAAGAACACATAATACAGTCGTCAGAGATTAGTCTGAACAAGATTAAGACTTGCGTCAATAGATGGGTGCTGTGTGATGGTGATGAGGGAGATATTGCCCCTTCAATAGTGGAAAGTTCGGCGATAATTTGCCGAGTTTATACTATCACCGAAGGTGAGTGTCTCAGCTTAAAATTATGTTGGTTCCCATCCCAAAAGCGTTCTTACTTTCTTTGTAAGCTCTCCATTCCAATTTTGTATGCCCTGATTAAGTATAATAAAGTGCCCTTCGATCATTTCATGTTCACGAGAACGGGCGAAACAATTTCAAAATGAACTTTCTTGAAATCCACGTCTAGATTGTTTTTTTATTTACCCGGAATCGGAAACGGATGTTATCTATACACAGGGCCGGTAAATTTGCTCGTTGTCTTTCGTTCTATCGTTCTGTTTTACTGTGATATATTTTTATTTCAAATGAGTTCCATATACCAATTGCCCACCCTCCTCTCCCCACAATTTACATGAAACTTTGATACATTCAACACTCTATGCTCGTGCAGAAATGGCAAAGCATTGCAAATCGATTGCGGATCAGAACAACACCATAAGAGACAGAAAGGATCTAGATAAAGCATATACCAACAAATATGAAGAGGATATTACGAGTGTGAAGAGCACGATAGAATCAATGTGTAATCCTTTTGAGTGTCACCAAGAATGTCTCATCAACATTTCCACTGGCAGTATTGCTTCAGCCGATATTTCAACTGATTGTCAGCATGCTCATAATGTCGGAGAGACTGCATTCACTGATTTCAGAGAGGCAAACATCTTAGGTGGTAAGAATATATTTGAAACCATTAAATCAAAGAAGCTAAAGACCTTTACTCATTCTCTGAACGTTGTGTCTGTACCGCAGAAAAAAACAAAATTTAACCCTGAAAGCTAACCCTGACATCTTAAGGAGAATGATACTAGCTGGCAAATGTGATGATTTGGATATTTGCGACATCCTGAGTTACAACTTGACACCGTATCCTGCAGCATTTAGTGGCTTTGATGGGAAAATGAATAAGACAAACAAATCTGTGCTTATGCGATACATTCAAGATCAGGTTCCAGAGGCCACTGTTACAACTTTACCAAACGGATGCTGTGTTGTAGTCGACGGAGTGGCCATCATTCAACATCCTCGTGACATGTCAGAAACATTCAGCCAACTTGGGGAGAAAATACTGGTGAGAATACTATCGATTGCACAACAAGTTCCTGATTGTTGCCGTGTTGACTTTGTTACTGATAGATACCCTGATATGAGTATAAAAGGAGGTGAAAGGAAACGTCGGGCAATTGAAGGCGTGAACGTTGTAAAAATTCTAGAAGGAAATCAGAAAACCCCCAAACAGTTTAAGAAGTTCATATCCTGTGGGAAAAATAAAGAGGAGCTTGTAGAATTTTTGTTCAAAGCGTGGACAAGTTACGATTGCCATTCCTTTCGAAATTACACCATCTTCATAACACATGGGAGCAATGCCATTCAGTTAAACCATCTGACGGGTGCATCATCGTTGATGAAGTTCCAGAATTAAGATGCGATCACGAGGAAGCAGATAGCAGAATGTTTTTACATGCAAAACATGCATTGCGTTCAGCCAAGAATGTTCTCATAAGAAGTGCCGATACAGACGTATTTACCATGGCAGTTTCTCTCTATAACCAATTCTTCCCTTCTGTTATTTTTTACGAGCTTTCGCAAAAGACTCGCCCATATTTGACGTTAACGTGATAGTAAGTTCAATCGGTGAGAAAAGGGCGAAAGCTCTTATTGGCCTTCACAATTTCACTGGATGCGACAGTGTTAGCTGCATACGAGGGAAATGGAAAATTCGTCCACTGAAGCTAATGTGGAATTCTGATGAGTTGTTATCGTTGTTTGAATGCCTGGGCGAGACGTGGGAGATGCAGATAGATACTGCTACGTTAGAATAGTTTATCTGTCATCTTTACGGACATAAAACCTCACATCATGTTAATGAAGCAAGGGCTGTAATGTTCCGTCTACTAAAGAAAAAAGACAGTTTACCACCAAACCTTGATTCTCTCTGTCTACATGTAAATCGTGCGAATTATCAGACTTGCAATCATAGGAGATCACTACAGCCCAAAATTGGTGATCCTAATCCTATTGACCATGGGTGGGTGACCGAGGTTGACCTGACTCCACAGTGGAGTACAATGTCGTTTGCACCTGATTATCTGTTAACAGATATAAAGTGTAACTGCAAGAAAAATAAATGCGTTGACAAATGTTCAGGTAGATCACATAAGTTACCATGCAACCAGATGTGTAAATGTGAAGATTGTGGTAACCGGGATACTGTTGACCCAGATTCTAGTGATTCATGTGATTCTGATGATGATGTTGATGAATGATGAGGATATTTGATTAAGTTCCATGTACAATATTATTATTAAAAAAATGTAATAAGTTACTCGTTAAAGAGAATAGTTCGCTTCATGGGGTAGCATACTATATTTCTTCTAGGGTTGCGCCGGAGGGGGTTAATGATCTCAATTTTTCTCGGAAATGTGCAAGTTTAGATGATGAAACATTTCAAATTCTAAAAGAGCACATATTTTCACCCCTAAAAAATTAGAAACAATGTATTGCACAATTAGTTCACACTCAGATGTGGGATCTTTTTGATATTACGGCCCATGGTCTAATATGAATACATGCGTACCTTTGGTGAAACATTTGTTAGTACTTTTACTGTCCTATTCTTCAACAAGCTTACGAGTTTCATTCTGCGAAACATTCACGGGCCTCTTGTTTACAGACTCCATAAGGGAACGCGAATGTCTTCTGGCATTGGGAAGTTAGTCGCTCCACTTCGGTTTTTCCGCGACGCGCCTTCGGGATGTCTCGATAAGAGCAGTAAACATTGCAAAAAATTGTGTTGACCGGTAATGTACCACGGGCGGGGAACATTGCGAAATAATTAACAACACCCTGTGGAAAACTAACACAGTGTCTCAGAATGAGGTATAATTCCAAGCCTGACATCGTGTTATCTCAATTCTGAAATGCATTCGAGAATTGCCAATGTCGTCGGGTGCGCTGTAATAGACCGACAAACTAAAATACGTCTGAAATGTGTTCTAATGTTATGTTCTTTCTTTGTTCATAATTTCAGGCCGCAACATCATTCCTTGTGACGCTCCCAAGAATTAATGTCAAGTATTGGAGAGATTTACAGAGGAAATGGGATTGAAATTTGCTTGAGGCATTCCTCCCACATATTCTAGCTGATACGATCTTTCCTACATATGAAGCACAATGTTTACTCCGATGAAACGTTTCCGACAGGCGGGCTTATAGAGGCTTGTTCCCCCAACTCCACGGCCACCATCCGAAGGGGTGTCGTGAACGAAGATGGCATATCGGTCGGTGTAAGACTGATTTGTCCCGCCCGTTATGGCTCTAGTTCCGACTGACTAATATTAATATTCCAACTACATCATCAGCAGCGTAGCAAGGAAATAATATGGGGGTGGGGGGGGGGGGGTGTACATTCTAGTTGACAAACCAGGATGTCCGTCGCTAAAACAGCACGAGGCTCCCCGTACCCACGAGAAGAGGTGTCTGGCGCACCTCTCCCAGGGAAAGTTTTCAAAATCTATTGTTAAAATAAGCGATTTTGTGACTTTCGCGGTAGTTTCAAACAGGATTTCTCTACACCACAAACCCATCCGATATTGAATAATATCACACAACCTTTGTGGCGAAACGATCGTACCACAGGCTGTTGGTACGTCACTGGGTTTTCTGTTGTTCGATAATACCTATTAATAGGGTCGGTTTTGCAGTGATATATTCGTCAAAGAAACTTAACATATATACGTGCTAAACAAGATGATGGAAGACTATTTAACCCTTTACCTAACATAAAAAGCAGCCGACACTTGCAAAAAAAATTCTTGAATAACTAGTTTTTTTTGTTTTTTTTTCTCAAAAACAGAAGTTATGACCCCTCGTTGGAACGAGCTCGACGAGCTCGTTCCAAGGAGGGGTCATAACCTATGTTTTTTAGACAAAAAATGAAAACATAACGAAAATTAATTGGCGATGTTTGAGAATAGCGCTGACCGGTTTTGGCCGTCAGGTTGGGTAAAGGGTTAAATCGGACGAAAAATTAACCCTATCTTTGGCAATTTATTATTTTTGTTTTTTTTTTGGGGAGGGGGGAAAAATAACCCCCTTACCCCCACGATTTCTACACCACTGAACATTTTTAAGGCATGCCACAGTTGAAAAAACGTAAAAATTTTTGGAAATTTATTTGTGAATTAATAAAATAAATAAAATATACATGTAGTAATCGTGGCGTAACTTCTTATTCGATGAACACGTACTATACCGGTACTCCAAATTGGTACCCCAAGGGTAGAATCGGGTAGGCCTACTACAGACCCGCCATTTGTATGTCCGACTGTGCGTTTGACACAAGACAAAGTATCAATTCTTGTCTTCTGAAAAAAGCATATGATTACCAGCAAAGAGAATTGATCTCTTTAGACTCCAATCTTGACGAAACATGTCTCATAAGGAAATTATAGTTACGCCACTGACCATCCGATCAGCCTCGAAATTAAGTATAAACGCACAAAAAGCAATATTGAAACACTACTTTTCGAGGAAGAAAATGTGAAAATGTGAAAGGTTCAGAAATGCCTGTTCACACAAAACCTTAACGTGAAGGACATCAGGCGCGACAACTCGGAAACCAGTAGTACAAATTAAATTTCCAAGTGCACAACATTCATTCAGGACTGGAGGGCGTACATTATACGCGGACTTGTTTGATCAATGGTAATTTGATAAACAATCACCTGTTTATGTGAAGACTCTTAGCTTTTGATGTCAGCGCCCCCAAGTGGTGGATCATTTCACTGGGCATCTATAAAAATCATGTGACCGATAAGAGATGGTGAATTGAACTCGAAATGGCGCTACGGGAAATTCTTAAATGTGTTTTTCTTATTAGTGTGACAACTTTTTCACTTAGCGTTTCTTTGGAGGAAAAATATCCCAAAAAATTGAGAGACCGAAGCGAAGATATAATAAAAGCTCAAGATGAAGAGGAACCTTTATTAGCGACAGACATAAGAAGTAGTAAGTAAACTTACCTTTATTTGTTGCTTAAGTTTAAACAATTTATCTTTAGTAGGCGTATTTATTGACAAAGTAATTATTTTAAGCGGATTAGGTGCCGATATTGTGTAACATTAAATGAATCAATAACACAGATCTACTAGTTTCAGCAGACATCGTTTCAAATTCACTGGACCTGGTCATCGGGTGGTCTGTTATTTATTTATTTATTTATTTATTTATTTATTTATTTATTTATTTATTTATTGGTACTTATCCCTTTACCAAACACGAAAGTCATACGACACTTGCAAACAAACATCTTGAATAACTGTTTTTTAATTTTTATTTTTGCATCAAAACATAGCTTATGACCCCACATTGAAACGTGCTCAATGAGCTGATTCCAAGGTACGTTTTGAGACAAAAAATGAAAAAAATAATGAAATTGAATGGTAATTTTTGGAATAGCGCTGGCCAGTTTTACCGTTACGTTAGGTAAAGGGTTAAAGCCACTTTCGACAGCCAGGGCCACCTCCTTTCGAACAGTTTTACAGACAAATGGAGAAAAAGAGTGTGCAATTCAAAAACCTGTGAAACCCATTCATGATATATAGTAATGTCACGGAGTATTGCTGAGCTAATAGAAAAAAAGAAAATTATCAGAAAAACATAACCTTTACGAAGTTCCCAATCAGGTAATACTGCTGAAGGTGTTTGTGTTATGTCATTTACCTGACTGTAGTTAGGTTATGTAAACGTCAGGTTCTACCGTCTGAAACAAGAAATGGAATTTTTAAAAAGACTTAAATGTTAAATCATATAGTAACTGGGGCAGGTCACCGTACCCATTAACCCTTTACCTAACGTAACGGCCAAAACCGGCCAGCGCTATTCTCAAAAATCGCCAATTAATTTTCATTATTTTTTTTCATTTTTTGTCTCAAAAACATAGGTTATGACCCCTCGTTGGAACGAGCTCGTCGAGCTCGTTCCAACGAGGGGTCATAACCTATGTTTTTGAGACAAAAAATGAAAAAAATTAGTTATTCAAGAATTATTTTTGCAAGTGTCGTCTGCTTTTCAGGTTAGTTAAAGGGTTAACAAAGAAGACTCCGCTAATGAACTTTGTAATCGACCCAATAATAAACTGTGAAATCAGTTGGGTTAAAAATTAACCCAAATCTGGGTTGAGTGAATAAGAACACAAATTTTGAATATAAGCAGAATATGTCGCCAAATAAGCAGGATATATATATAATGAGTTTGTACATTAATAAAATCTCATCGTCAGTATTTCTCAGAAAGGTCAGACATATTGACAAAGCTTCATATATGGTAATTAAAATGGAATTTCTAGCCGCCCGTATATCAATAGCAAAGTCTTTCGTTTTTTCTCCAATTTTCAGTGGCAAAGAGAATTTTCGCTGCCAGTTGGCCGCTGATAGTGTGTTTTTAAAAAAAGATTTAATGGGATTTAATGACACTTTCAAAAGCCAGTGTCATATCATGTCGGACAGTTTTGGGGGTGGAGGAAGCCAGACTACACAAAGAGAACCACCGAGCAGTGGCGAGTAAATGTCAATCTCTCTAACTCACAAACCGGGCACAAGCAGAGTTAGCATTGGTTGAAGGTGTGTATAGCATCGACTGCAGTGCGCAGAAGCACACAGCACTACCGTGTTTCCACTTGGGCAGTTAAGATTCTGTGTCTTGCCCTAAAACACAACACAGATGACGTGGGTCAGGATCCAACCTACGACCTTTCGATCTGAAATCCAATGCGCTAACCAATGAGTCATCGCCCTCTCTGACTTCTTCGTTTACTGGGTTTAACGACACTTTCAACACCCAGTGGCACATCGCATCAAACAGTTTTTCGGGTTGGGAAGCCCGAGAGAACCACCGAGCAGCGGCAAGCAACTGTCAGACTCTTCAACTTACTAAGCCGGTACAAGCCTAGTTATCAGCGGTTGAAGGAAAGTGCACCATTGACGCGCAGTACGCGTTACAGCTCCACCATGACCCCACATGAGCAATCGGTATTAAGTGTCTTGCCCAAGGACAGCGTCAGGATCGAACTTCCGATATCGATTTAAAATCCGTTGCTCTGTGCTTCTCTCCGGCTTCCTCCAACTATCCAACCCGATATCACCCCGGTTGTCATTAAACCCCAATGAACAAACAAATGAAGATTACAGGCCTGAACAATTGTTTGACCAGCCACAACACAAAACTTCTCGCGTGTGGGAGTGGGGAGAGATCGTCACCTCTCCGTACCCTGTATCTATATCTCTGTTCCTAATTTTGACAAAATGTGAAAAACGGATATCTAACAAGTGTAATTATTTTCTTGATGATAAATAACAAATGAAACTTATTTTTAGCGTGAATGGACCCCCAAGCAAAACATCTCCACACTCAAGTTTCCGCCGAAATCATTCATGGCAGAACATTCGCCCCTTACTTTTCGGTTGACTCAAGCATCTGCGACACTGAAAGACAGATCTTATCAAATGAAGAACACCGAAGAAGCTTGACCAAACGTAACAGTTATATACGTCCAGCGCTATTCACAAATATTGTGGGGTGTGGGGTGGGGCGGGGGGCACTTAATTGCAGTTCTTATTCAAATATCCCTGTTAATTGAATATAATTCCAAACACCAAACCATTTACCATACCTTCAGTGCAAATGTGACCTGTTAACTGCATGTAGATTAGTACGTAACCTCCTGTTAATTGAATAAAAAATCTTAAAATACATGTATATCAATGAATTATGACAAGCACTGAATTCCCCTTCGTTAAAAGATTTATTTGGCTGCAGTACATAGATCTATTTGGCCACAGTGCACCCAATACAGACATTTAATGATTTTAATCTGTTATATCCATGAGCTCTGTCAAACAAGGTATAGTAAAATAAATGTTCACTTTGACACTAGAACATAAGAAAATGACGAAATACCTGTCAATTGAATACTCCTGT
Source organism: Pictodentalium vernedei (assembly GCA_031216915.1). Taxonomy (NCBI): domain Eukaryota; kingdom Metazoa; phylum Mollusca; class Scaphopoda; order Dentaliida; family Dentaliidae; genus Pictodentalium; species Pictodentalium vernedei. The sequence continues at coordinate 723,350,800 of CM062297.1, read as the reverse complement.
TAGCTGAATATTTTTCACAGGCAAAATGGCTATTTATATTTAACAGGATTCCACTATATCACCATTCGCCTTTTATTATTTCCTCAATATTTGCCTCCAAAACATATACCTTGTTTATGGAGCAAACAATGGACATTTTTAGTTGTTCAAGATTATTTCGAACAAGTGTCGTCTGCAAGCCGAGTTGGGAACAAAGTGTTATAAAGAGAAATTACCATTCAATTTGTTCCGTCCTTCACTGTATCACGTCTTCAGGTGATACACAAAGCCAACAGTGCGAGATGACCCTGGAACGTCGGAATCATTTCTAACGAGGACTCTGGGGTGGGGGGGGGGGGGTTGGGGTGGGGGCACGGTCATACAACGGCGCCACCACTCTGATATATCAATGATTACCCCTGCATGTGTCTTAGTGGCATGGTGTTGGAATATCATGCACAAAATTATGTTTGCTATTCACGCACCCCAATATTGAGAAACATTTGCATTTTTGGCTCCACATTTAACAAATTTCATTGTTTCGGTCCGATGGGGAAATTTGTTAACCATTTTCAGGACATCAACATTTTTTTATTTTAATTATTGTTTTTTTTCAATTTTTTCAAATTTGTTTTTAATAAAACCATATCATGTCTTTCTGTCGTTAATACCACAATAAATAAATAAACTTCCAAGCCTCATGGGTTAAATAAGGAGCCAAAAATGTGCATTTTTCTCGACTTTTCAAAGTCTGTAGCAGCGAAAAATCAAACGAGGGAATCTTTGGTACATCTTAAAAGTAAATAGGATGTGCACCCCCTTCCTGCTAATTTCCAGTAAGATTGTAATGACGAGTTGTAAAATATAACATTGGACTATACTCTCTTTATGTCTGTCTGTCTGCCTGTCTGTATGTCTGTCTGTCTGTCTCAGCTACGTCTGGAAAAAGTCTGGAACACGCGCCACTTGTATCCCAGGTTCCTACATCCCTGAGATAAACATTGCCTGATAAATGTGGACAATAAACCAACACCGACGGTCGTGGAAACCCACTCATCGTATATCAGCGACCACCACCGACTTGTACGCTATCTCCTTTTCGGTTGATAAAAATCGCTCTTTATATTCACCTCTCATTCCACATTTTAGTAACTGTTACGACGATAAACCGATGGAGGATTCCCACCAAGCACATTGAAATCAAGAACCTTAATATATCATTTGTAAACAATCGGCATGATTATGTTACACTTTTTTGTCGGATGTTTGTGAATGTAAAAGTGGAAACCTTCTATTACCAACGTCGTGGATACGACAACCTGCCTTCAGCAATTTAGGATGTCTTCCTTGAATGTTCTGACGCACTTATCCCAGTTTGTCAAAAATAATACTGCAACTTCTGCCATGTGCTGGTTTGCCATAGTCCTCTAACGAGGAGGCCTACACCAACCCCGACCTCGGTCGGGTCATTTCGTCCCCGATCTCCCTCTTAATCCCCCCCCCCCCCCAAGCATCCAGAGCAAGCTCTTTTATTATTTCCCACATTGGAGATTTCGCAATCTCCCCAACTCCAATATTGACCCTTTGCTCCATGTCCGCCTTCGAAGTCATCCACTTATCTCCGATGTTTTAATCCTATTCTGCTGCTAGTTTCTGAAGAAGTCTCTTTCTACTAGACATTGTTTGGGTATTCTAAAACGAAACATTCCAAGATCTTCGTTACTCCCAAGCTGCACATTTGTCACCCTCTTTTCTCACCTTTCTCGATTTACCCCCTCAACTCCAGTGGCTTTGATTTCACTTTGAACAGCAGTGATCCCACCCAAAGATCCATTTAGGTAGTTCGCAAAAGCTGATGCATCACTTCTACTTAAGCTGTCAGTGGCATTTATCTCTATATCAGCATTTCATTCAACAAAATTAATACAAAGCAGATTGCGAATAAAACACATTGAAAGCCAATGTAGATGGTAAAGTTTATCCACCAATCGGCAGACATATGAGTATTCATTGCACGCAGTTCTTCGCAATGCCGGATGAGGAGAACTGTGACTTGTTAACAATTTCTCTTCAGGATGTTAAAATTGGAAAAATGAGGATTAAAACTAAGTTTTGCCAACAGTATCTCGAAAACGCAGTCGTGATATGAAGAGAGCGAAATTCTGCTCTTTCTGCTGGTTTTTGAGGTAAATTATTCGCAGTTTCACAGTTTGTTGAAAATTTCGTTCTGAAAAGTGTCATACCATGTATTGTTTAGTGTTTGTAGTAAAATGTATACTTTATTGCATATGTTAAATTCTGCTAATACGACAAGTGCTTTTATATTCAGTTTGATAACATTTAAATGCACACAACAAGTGCGCTATAAAAATGACATAACATGCAGTAAGTAAAATAATATAGATATCTCTAGTCTGCCTTGGTAAATCACAAGGGACACGCAAACACGAATTTGTTTCCTCGACTCAGGGAGCACGGTGACTCACTGGGTAAAGAATGGGAGGTCCGCGAGATCGAAAGATTCTGCCCCGAGGCATCTGCGTTGTGTCCTTGGACAAATCGCTTAATCCTAACTACCTAAGCATAAGAATGATGGCACTGTGTGCAAAGGCGTACTGCATGCCTAAGTGAGGACGTAGTGGCGTTGTGTGCATAGACACACTGCACGTCGATAGTACGCGCGACTTCAACCTATGCTTGCAGATTATCGGTTGGTTAGTCGAGATATCAGCCGAGGTGACCAAATGTGATGTTCCGAGACCAAATGTGATGTGAAATTACCAAGGACTGATATGTCGGCCGAGATTAAACTGACAAAGTGATAACCTCTTTATTTATTAAACCCAAACAAATAATTCAAAAATGTTCTCCGATCTGTTACAGTTTCCTGACAGTTTTATTGTTGCTCACTCTTTTCATAAAGTCCGAAGCGTCCTCTTCTCCTTGTTCAGTGGAGAAGCGCGACGTTCTGGTACTGAACTATATCTCTTCTCCCGCTTCCGCAAATCTCCGCTAACGACTGGGAATCTACAGCTCTTTTTCTTTATCTCTTTATCCACCTAATCTTTACTTACTCTAGCTTGGTTCATTTAAGCCGAGATCGGCCGCATATCAGCCGAGTTTGGAATCATATCTGCCGAGCTTGATAATGGGTAATTCTGGAAAAAGAAAATCGTATCTAATATTTTATAACCCTTATTATGCGGCGTTATAATAAATCCGAGAGTGTGATAGTAATTCGCCATTTCGTCCCCTCAGTTCCAATGTGTTCTATGTGCCTACTGGCACATAGAACACATTGCAACTCAGGGGACGATTTGTGTCTTTGGGCAAAACACTTAATCCCAACTGCCTAGGTGGGAGCATGATGGCTCAGTGTTCAGAGGTGTACAACATGCCTAAGTTTGGGCACGGTGCTGCTGTATACATAGAGGTTATTACCATTATGTGGATGTACAAAATATGTATCCGAGTCGAGCTCCGGGTTCTAAGGGCAGATCATGACGAGTCGAAATTTTATCTTACAATATAAAGGGGGTAAGTCAAGAATGTAGACGAATATATAACGAACTATTCATTCGTACGGATGAACAAAAAGAAAAAAAATGGAACTCACGCAAAAGGAACGTACTTGTATCCGACCCCTGATACAAACATCTGTATCAGGGGGTCGGATACAAGACAGTTGCGGAGTTAATACAGACAAAATACATGTTGATTGTAAGATAAACGCTGAGATCGGCCGCATATCAGCCGAGTTTGAAGTCATATCTGCCGAGCTTGATAATGGGTAATTCTGGAAAAGAAAATCATATCTAATAAATAATAACCCTTATTGTGCGGCGTTATAATAAATTCGGGAGTGTGATAGTAACTCGCCATTTGTGTCTTTGGGCAAGACACTTAATCCCAACTGCCTAGGTGGGAGTGTGATGGCCCACTGTGCAGAGGTGTACAATATGCCTAAGTTTGGGCACGGTGCCGCTGTATACAAATGCGTACTGCTTGTCGGTGGAATACACGTCTTCAACCGATACTAGCCCTTCGTGTGCGGGGTAAGGAATTCACGGCGTCCTATACTTAGTCGCCGCTGTTTGGTGGATTCCTCCGAACTCCCCCACCCTTAAAACTGTCCGACACGATATACCGCTGGCTGTCGTTAATACCGCAAAAAAAAAAATAAAAAATAAATAAATTTTCTCGACTCATGGGTTAACCATTTACCTAACGACTCGGTCGAATCCGCTTCCGCGATTTACAAACTGAGTAATTGAAAAAAGAAGTACTCTATCAAAAATTTCAATAAAACCATATCATGTAACCTCCTCATTGGAACGAGCTCGACGATCTCTTTCCAATGAGGAGTCACATGATATGGTTTTATTGAAATTTTGTGAAAAGAGTTTTAAAATAATGATTAAAACAACACATTTTGATATGTTGTCGTGGATAAAAAATCTGAACTTATGCAGCTGTGGCGAACGAGAAACGGTGGATCATTATTTTTATCAATGTAACAGATACACATCGATACGACCACATACCCTTGGCACCAAGCAACACTACATTAATACTGATATCGTACCGTACGGATGTGAACACTACAGTTCTCAAATCAACAAATCCATTTTCAATAAAGTTCACGAATTTAAACTTCTGACCAAACGGTTTGACTGACAATCCACCCTCCCTCAGGCCTGGCATTCATAAAAATGCTAAAAATCTCTCCCCTCGCATGGCCTGGGGGAGAGATTAGATCTCCTCAACTCAACCTTACAAAAGCTAAAAGTGTCAAAATTAAGTTTTTCTTTTTATGAATTCTGCCTTGTGGGTTTTGTACATTTTATTTGGTGCTGCTAACAAGGTAGTCTCTGTGAGACGGCTACACTGCCCCTCCCACACCTCCGGGCCTTGCCGAGGCCCGGAGGTGTGAGAGGGGCAGTGTGACCGTCTTACAGACACCACTACCATAGCAGAGATCTGAAAAGATGTGGGTTTCAGGAAAAGGCTGTTATGATCATAATTTTTTTTCTAAGGCGAGGCGGGCTAGTTTTCGCCCTCCTTAATGTTTTTAAGGCAAGCATTAGGCGAGCGAATAAATCGCTCTCCTGAAAATGCCAGGCCCGACTCCCTACCAACTCACTCACTACTCTCAGAAACTTCGAGGTGTACCACCTGACAATAAAGCACTGGCCACTGAAAATTTCTGGGTCTCTTCTCTTCATTTCTACACTGCCGAACTCCTATTCTTCTTCTTCACATTCCATATTATTTTCTATTTCTACTACTCTTAATTCAGAAGACAAAATATATTTATTAACCAATGGCAAAATGCCAAACTTCTTGTTCTGCTGATATTACCAAATGCAATATTATTACTCAATGGAGTCAGCCTTGTATAAGCTTCCAGCCTCCTGCTGAATCCATTTCTTTGTTATCTGTGCATAAAATATCAAAGTGATTTGTTTTCGTTCGCATGCTATTGGAAATAAATATTGTTTGAACTAAACTAAATTTTGATATCGTGTACGTTTGGTAAAGGATTAAAGGACATGCGAAGAGTTGTTGTATCTGGCGGATAAGGTATGTTGGGTGCAATTCATAACAAGCACAGAAGTTATCGATTAAAAATTTCACGACTTTTTGTTTGTTTAGCGGAAACGGTACCTCACTGTGCTTGACAGTTTATTTCTTCTTCCGCTCTCCGCAAAAATTACCAACACGACTTCGAGTTTCCCATGTCGCTTGCCTTCAAAATGGAGACTTCACTCCAACTGTAATCATGAAGTATTAACCCTTTACCCAACGTAACGGACAAAACCGTCCAGCGCTATTCTCAAAAATCGCCAATTAATTTTCATTATTTTTTTCATTTGTTGACTCAAAAACATAGGTTACAACCCCTCATTGGAACGAGCTCGTCGAGCTCGTTCCAATGAGGAGTCGTAACCTATGTTTTTGAAACAAAAAATGAAAAAAATAGTTCTTCAAGAATTTGTTTTGCAAGTGTCGTCTGCTTTTCGTGTTAGGTAAAAGGTTAATCCAAATTTCATTCCTAGAATTTCATTGCAAAGTAGGGAGGTTTGTTTATTTGTTTGTTTATTGGGGTTTAACGACACTTTTAAAAGCCAGGGTCACATCGTGTCGGTCAGTTTTACGGGTATATGAACCCGGAGAACCCGGGGAGAACACAGAGTAGCCACGAGCAACTGCGATGCTCTCCAACTCTCGAGGTCTGCACAATTAGTTATCAGCAGTTGAAAGCAACTGCACAATCGACGTGCAGGTGGCCTTTGTGCCCTCGCATGAGGAGTCGCTCATGTGTCTTGCCCAAGGATACAACCAATTACCCCTGGTCATCGTGGAATGTCATTTGTATAATTTCATTAGTTTACACCTCGTGCATATTGTAGAGTTCAGGATTTTTGGAGGGGCCGGTTGAGATTTGGGAGGGGGCAAGGCTCCCCAACCTCCCCCATCCTGACTACGCTATAGGAAACGACAGGTGGATAAAAAATCTGAACTAAAACATTTAATTTTCTGCCACCAAAACATAGGTCATGACTAGGAATGGTGCACGTACTTCCCACAGAATGGAGCTCGTGGTCGCGGGGTAGGGGGGGGGGGGGTGGGGGTGAGTGAGTGTGTGGGTGTGTAGATACTCCACGTCTAACCCCAATAAAGGGGTAGTTGTGGTGCTAGGCCTCCACTACAGAGTTTACTTCCTCTCACCCCATGGAGATATCCCAGACTCATGGCCCTTCATTGGAACGACCTCGACTAGGAAGTCTTTAGCTACGTGTGGGGCAAACATTGTAAAAAAATATGATGTATGAATGGTTATTTTTTTAATTAGGGACGGCCAGAAAATTCCACCGTTATGTTCATTAAAGGCTTACCGTTAAATATTTCTTCACGAAAAAATGTTAGTATTGAATTAGAAATGCGCGGACATTTCCCCAGTGGACACCTCTCGAGGCTTCTTTTATGAAAAGCTGACATTTTCCAGGCATTTTCTGATATATTTTAATTTGTTTTGTGTTAAATTTGTTATGTTTTTGTTTGTTTTGTTTTCATAATAGTTCCAAATGCATAGACCACAGTTTGGTAGTGACCCCCTACTTTGTTTTCGAGCCGACGTCTTTAGGTATCAGGGAACTAAATATCTGAATTAGAGTTACCTACCGGAAATGATGCAATCTCCAAAAATAAACAGCCTTGGAAGAATATATTGTTTCAATAAACGTTTGAAAGTTTCTGTTGGCATCTTGCATTATTGTTGAATATTTCTGATAAAAAAGAGGGTGATTTGATGACCTTTGGACCAAAAAATACAATTTACTTGTGTGTTTTTGTAGGGAATTCCCTGAAATATATGTGCACGTGACCTCTACTTCCTTGCGTGTCAGTTTTTCTCTCTTATGTCTTGCATGACCCTCTATTCTCGGGTGAGAAAAAGTAGCCTGAAGGGCTATACTTGACAAAGATATTTGAGTGCCAAAATTAAAGTGACCATGACAGTTTTACGGGTGGAGGAAGCCGGAACACGCGTAGAGAACCACCGAGCAACGGCGAACAACTGTCAGCTCCCCAACATACTAACTCCACACAAGCAGGGTTAGCATTGGTTGAAGACAGGTGCACCATCGACGTGCAGTACGCCTTAGTGCCCAGCGTCACCGTGCCCCCACGTGGGCAATGGGCGTGAAGTGTCTTGCCCAAGGACACAACGAGGTTGCCGCAGGTGGGGTTCGAATCGAGGACCTCTCGGCTTGCAGCCTGCACGTCTACCAACTGAGCCACCGCGCCACCGTGTCCATATGGGGCAACGTCATGTAAGGAAATGTCCGGCGTTCGAACAGGACACCACCAAATATAAACAGAGTGTTGAGAAAATTATATGGTGTTTGAGAAGCGTCACGTTTATTAGTTCGCAGTCGATAAAAACTTTATGCTCAGAAATTGCGGTCTTTAAACAAACGGACCCTCGATTTCATGATTTTCGTTTTTCAAAGGTTCGCAGGCCTGGCAATCTAGAAAATTAAGGAGTGCAAAACAATTGCCTTCCTCAGATTGCTTGGGAGTGCAAATTGCACATGGGATTTTCAATGCAAAAACTTCTATGCTAGTTTGGTTATATTCACTTGAAGGTATTAATATTGTGACTGGAAATCTATACTACAGTCAGCTACATAGTGGGAACATTGGCACACACATCTTCTCATTATTAAAAATGTTGCATTCAATTCTTATCTAACTATCTTCTACACTTAAAATCTATCGAAATGCGAAACAGAGTGGGTCATGAATTATTGCAAGTCAATGCAACATTGACAAATCGTCCCCTGAGTTCCAATGTGTTCTCTGTGCCAGTAGGCACAGAGAACACATTGAAACTCAGGGGACGAAATAATAATAGATTTCAAAGGCCGTCCCAAACAGGTCTGGCATTCCAGAAAATCAAGGGGTGCAAAAAATTGCCCTCCTCAAGTTTTTCTAGGTGTGCAGTAGGCGTGCAGCACTCCTGCACTCCGAAAGAATGCCAGGCCTGGGTTCGTGACGACACAATCGTATAAAGGTGTTCTGAAGTTTCCCTTCAATAAATTATATTCTAGTTTTCCGCACATTCATACATTAAAAATACAAGTCACTGATCTTTATATAGTCTTTCCCATTTACTTGCGCGTACCAAGATAACTAATTAGATAGAAGACTATAAATTATCTATTTATCCCTTCAGACTGGCGATAAATTAGCTTCTGTACAAAGCATGTCACAGTTGATACAATGTAACAACCTGGTACCGAGAGATGCCAGGTACGGTGACTCTGTGAACTCTTCCCCATAGTCTCATTGAAGGAGACAAACATCATTAACCCCATACACTTAATGACATGACCGAAGCATTCTCCATACCATACACAACAATGTTTTTCTGATGATTTAGCTATTTCTGATTTTTGTCTGAGTCTGTTATTATCGTCGATTGGTGTGGGATGGCTTGGGGAACTCTCACCAGAGCGGGGGGGGGGGGGGAGGGGGGGGGGGGGTGGAGGGGAGGGGGTATTTGGCCCAGACATGAGGCATATTCGGAAAGCCCATACATGGGATTAACATACTGAAGCGAGTTAAATCAGATAACATTCCGGTGACGTCACTTTTGAACTTAACGAATTTCGACAATTAATTAACTCTATCTTTGTAATTTTTTTTTGAGGGAGGGTGGAGTAAATACCCCCTTCCTGACCCCCACGGTTTCTACGCCATTGACCATATCATAATGCTATAAATTCGTAGTTGTTTCACACACGGTCAACATATTCTCAATAATCTACGTCAACATACCCTGAATAATGCTAGAGCGCTATGAATCTCGAATTCGGGTCGAATCAAACCCTGAATCGAATCAGTAAAGAGTTTCTAATCGAATCGAACCTCGAATCGAATCGCCTTTTCAAATTGTAGATATTGTACATTCGCACAACCGTAAATAGTGCCAGTCTCCACTCAAGCATTGTACGCAACGCCAGATTTTCTGTTTGGGCAACTGAACTCAGTAAAAAAAACGGAATATTCCAGGCCGGATTCAAAGTAGTTTCGCAAGCGGAACCTCCATGAACTCTTCTTCCATCATCAGGTCTCTTGAACAGGAGACCTGATGACAGAAGAAGAGTTCAAGAGGAGAGACACTTGGTAGAATTTTGATAATATTTCGGCGATTCGAAAAAAATTACGAATCAGGACGACGGGAATCGAACCATTGGAACGATTTCGAATCGAATAGAATTTCGAAGCATCGTTTTATTTCCATTCGTTCTAATCGAAGTGAACGATCCGCATTTATGTTCCACATACCGACCGATCACAGGTGTTATCTGTTCAATACGAGTTACGTTTCTCTTATTGTTTGTCACAGGAGACGAATAAATAACACGTGCTGTCCCCATTTATTCTTTGTCAGTTACCCAATTAGACGCGTTACATACTGAACGAAGAATTTTCTTTCAACCTTTTGCACAACACAGCTTAGTTGTTAAAAACTGTTAACACCTTATCCGAAGCATACTGCTCAAATGAAACACGATCTGCGGAAAATTGTATATCAACAGGTCCGTTTTAGTTGAAGCAACGTCCATGAATCAGATCGGAAAGATAATGCTCTCCAATGCCAACCAGTAGACAGAAATGTCTCCCTCACGCACAGTCCAGCATCAAAATGGCCTTCTTATGGCGGGAGGGGGGGGGGGGGGGTTGTATGGTGTACAAATATACTGGCAAAGATACTGGATACTGTTGGTCCAATCCCACTTCGCATTTAAATTTTATTTGGAAAACAACTGGAGGAACACGTGTCCGGTGTGCACTATACGGTTTTCTACGTCCTTGGTCGACACGATGCATCGTTTTGAGTCGCCAGTCTAGTAACTTCGTTGTATTACCTCAAATGAGGCGTCAGTATACAGACTGTCCATCCCTTTGTATTTTTCGAATTACTGTAAAATACTTCATTCTTCCGGTCCCATTAAGCTACTACACGCTAAAATCAGTTGGGTTAATTTATTTATTGATGTTCAAGGTCACATATTTATGCACAATGGCTAATCATGACCGTGACAGTTCATTTCACTCAACCCAGTTGATTTGGGTTGATTTTTAACCCATATATCTTACCTCCATCAAGTTTATGAGAATTTCTGTGTATAAAAAATCAGTCGAAATCTATATTCGACTGCCTGAGTGATCTCCCGTTAATAATTCATCTTTCAAAATGTCGGCAGAGGATAACCGTTTCACTTTAAAAAGTAAGGATTCTATCGTGTTTTTTTTTCGTCGCATTTTCTGGTTAGGTAAACAGAAAAAGTAGTCGACAAGGTATATTCATTACATTTTGTTTACATGGGTTGCCCGAAAGAAGGAAACCACTGACGCGAACAAACTTGTCACGGACAATTATGATAGTAACTCTTCCTTGTGGTACCGTGTAACCAAACTGGTCTGCCATCACTACGAAATCACGATTAGTGCCCCCCCCCCCTTCACCCTTATCCCCACACAGAATGGATGTAAGAAATGTTACTTCTAAGCAGCTAGAGACACCAACAAATTGGTTACATGACATCCTGTTCCGTAACCTTCAGCGAAATGATCTCGGAGTGTAAACTCAAAACACCAAGAAAGTGGTGAAAATACCGGACCATGCTCTCTAACACTAATAAAATCTGATTTAAACCGTCACCCACGAATTCGACATTTAATTTTAACATTCACTTTCAAAATTTCCAGTTATATTTTTTTAGACAAGGGCCATGCGAAGCTTCGATTCGATATCGTCATACTAATTCGACTCACGCCGATTCGGAAATTTGCGAATCGTTGGAATGCTCTCAATTCCTTCCAAGTGCCTCCTCTTGAGCTCTTGTTCAGTCATCAGGTCTCCTGCAAGGAGACCTGATGACAGAAGAAGAGTTAAAGGAGGTTCCGCTTTCGAGACTACTTCGATTCCATCTAGGATATTCTTCTTTTTGTTTGATTTTCCCAAACAGACGCGTCACCGCATATAGTACTTGCGTGGAGACTAGCAATATTTATGATTGTGATAAGGTGTAAAATCCACATCTTAAAGAGCGGGCGAGATTCTATTCGAGATTCGATTCGGGTTCGATTCGACCCGAACTTTGAGATTCTCGGGGGCCCTATTTGTGACCTGAAGAAATGAAAATTATTGCAAAATATTTTGTGACTGCATTTGGCTTAGAGTAAGTCGGAGGGCAACGTTGAGTACTGTTGGACACATTAATCCCTTTAATTGCTATAAGTTGAGTAATATCTCACACCAAGCTTCCACAGTCAACAAAAATGGTCGGTAGAAATGCTAACATTGAAAGTAACTTAGCAGACCGCTTTGATCACTGGTATTAATTTAAATTCTTCGGCATAAGAAGTTTGACAAAACAACATTCTTGCCTATTTCGGTCACAAAAAGCCAAGTCCTTCAATGAATCAGCGTCCCTAAAAAGAGAAACTCGCCGGAGTTTCTAAAAATGGATTCTTCACGCCTGTTTTCTGTTTTGAGCTTATAATCTGACATTTAACTCTGGATTATGGACGTGCTAATAGAACCGAATGAACTTTACGGACATGGGATGAGTGGGATGTCGTCATTCTAGGGTGAAGTCAAATAGCACATGCAAACAAAACATTGTCTCTGTCAAACCACCATAAACGAAACAGTCCTTCTCGGAAGACGGGCGCGTGCGCAGTTGAGCCTGGTAGCGCTGACAAATCCCAATTAAAAAGCGCGAAATATCAGGGTCGTAAAAATCAGGAGTGTATAAGTACGTGGAGAGGGGATTGTAACTAAATCACCCGGGGAGTGGAGTCATCACCCAAAGCATCACTTTTCAAATTATGTACACGTAGACAAAATACACAAGCAAAGTTCCAGCCAATGGACCTCCAGGTATAACCCGGAGGTCCACTGGTTGGAACTTTTCTTGTGCTTGCTTTGCTTTGCAATTATTGCTTGGGTGGAATCTCCACTCTGCGGTGATTTAGTGATAACACACTCTCCACGAACTGAACATGATAAAAATAATAGAACATTGTTTTCTTCCATATTTAACGAAACATCTTAATTTGATAAAAAATGAAAAAAAATCTTTTATTTTCACATTTTGTTTTCAATAGAAATACGTAGAAATATATATGAAACACCAGTTATTCAAATATTTATTTCGGCTGCGTTTATTTCTTAGGTGAGCAGATGGTCTTCTTCCAGGCACATCTTCAAAAGTGCTCGTTCTTCTCGTGCACAAGTGCGCCGGAAGTATCCGAGGACAAGGGTATCAAAAAGGACACTCGACTCGGGCTGTGAGTTAACTGGTAGAGTGCTGGAAGCCCATATTTGGGCTTTATTCTGAAGTGCAGGTGTCACAACTTAAAGGCTTCGTATTCTGTGTATGTGCTTCATATTACTTTGGAAATAAAATTATTTAGTCTGTGAGTATTTGACCTGTTGTAATTTATGGGAGAGTGCCACAAGGCACTCTCCCATAAATTGTAACAAGGTAAAGAGACATGGACAAATTTGGATGGCCAAAAATAATCTAGCACTCAACCAAGACCTGAAATTTAAAAAGGTGCTATAAATTGTAATGTGACATTCAATAGTACTGACATTATATATATTGTCCCTTGATAGGAAGAAGCCCTTTTTTGTCAATAATAGTTAAAATATGTTGTAAATATTCAGTTCGCGTTGCCACGATAAATGCACAACTCATCATCAACTTATTAATTTTTAGCAGACATCAAAGTGTATTATTTAAAAAGCACTCGGAGATTGCGAGGCGTCGGAAAATTGAAAACCTTCGAGGGATATTTTGTTGTTGGGCACTGGATATTTATAGCAACTTCCGCTCCAAGATGGCTGTGATGGGGACGCTTTTTGTAGGCGAACTATGAGCATTCCGGCAGTCCACTTGTATACATATCAGTGCATTAACGTTTTATCGTACAATGAGCCCAGACCTATTCACGAAAAATGCCACTCAGATTTATTAGTTTTTCAATATTTCCCACCAGAAATAGCTTATGAGCCCTCAATGGAACGAACCCATTCCAACGATGGATAATAAACTATGACTGAGAAAATATTCCGTTATTCACTGAATCTTTTTGCAAGTTCCGTATTGTCTTCTAGTCGTGTTATGTTAATAGTTGAACTGATTGTGCGTTCTATGAACACATTATAAGTTACGGGACGTTTAGCTGGTGGATAGGGTGTCATATGAGGTGAAGTGAGAACAATATTAGGCGAGGCTTTAGCTGATCCTAATATTGTTGTCGCTGAGCCTCATCTGACACCTTATCCGCCAACTATACATCCCATAGCGTATTTATTATGCCAACCTACTTAGTGTTTTCAAACGACTTCATGTTTTCGTTAAGTTTTACTATCGGCATTCATTTGTCTACAAAAGAAGATGAGTAGAGATGCAATGCAAGTGGAGCAATCTAACTGCTCATTGATCGCTAAGAAAATTATTGATTTATTACCCCCGACATTTTGGGCGCATTTACAATTCTGCCTGCTTTACTTTGCTTTGAATTGAAAACAAACTTTCTATATTGCCAATTTGACGAATTCAGACTACGATTTTTGCGATAAAAACAAAATGGCGCACAGTGACACTTAATATACCACCAATATCGGTTTATTGAATTGATACGGAGGTCACTGTTATGATTACTGTCGATGTATTCTTCATTACTCGGTCACTAGTTATGACTTGGTTAATCTATCCGGCTTGCGTAATATTGTTATGCATTGGGGACGTCTTATTGCGGATGTGTGAAAAATACAGTAACCCCCTTTTCTCGTTTTCAGTGCCATGATCCATTTTATAAGGACAATCGTGTAGACTTGATGTAACAAATGAAATGCCCCCACTGTGTTACAGACTGAACTGTTTCCAACAACTTGTATCCAGCAATGCACTTTTATTTTCTGATCTGCTCAAGTTTACCCTAGTACAAAAAAGTTAAAAGACAATACAGTCTTTCGTCGTGACATAATTTTTCCTTTGTAAAAATATCTGATAAAAATAGAAATTACCAACTATTTATGGTCAAATCAGGAATTTAATCAAAAATATGTAAAGGCGACATCTCAAAGAGGCAAATATCTTATTACGATGATGTAACATTAATGCGTAGAAAATAAGGACATTAACTTGCAGGTACATGTATATACATTTGATTGTCCACATGGGGGCACGATGATGCCGTGTACTAAAGCGCACTGCACGTCCATGTTGCGCATGTCTTCAACCAGTCTAACCCTGCCCGTGCCGCAGTGCGGAGTTACGATGTTGGGGAGCTGACAGCTGCTCGTCGTTGCTCGGTGGTTCTCTCCGGGTCCTCCACCCGTAAAACTGTCGCGGTCATGATTAGCCATTGTGTAGAAATATGTGACCCTAAACACAAATAAATAAATAAATAAATAAATAAATAAATAAATAAATAAATAAATAAATAAATAAATAAATAAATATACATTTGATGATCACAAGGCAGATTTTCGACTATCTTATCTCGAGGATGATTCTCGTGCGAGTGCACGTCGCACGACTTACTCTTCTTGCTGCAGGATATAGGTCTTCTGTAATTTCAGCGAAATTGATGTGTACTCTGTGGAACGTTACGTCAAAGTTTAGTCTTGAAGTTTAAAATTTATCCTTCCAAGACAATAATGAAGCTAGAATAATAATTCCACTCGGAGGATAAAATAGAAAACGCAGAGTGAATATGTGCCTGGTTCAGTTAGAATATATTTTTACTGCAGTATGGCAGGCTCACATATGCATTCAATTCTGGTGTGCGCTTGTGATCTCGAAATGGGCACTTTGGCCAACTAAACATTCTTTCACCAGAATTAAGGGGAATCGTACAAGGGTTCAGGGACGCCGGAAACACGGGGGTGGGGAAGGGTGGGGTGATGTGGGGTGTAAAGGGGCAGCTGTCATACCTGCCTCTGGACCACGGGAGCGAGAGGGGACAGAAATGCCATTCCCAGGTCACCACTCAATTTGTTCAATGATTTATTCTCGAAGTAAAGCTAAAATACACCCCCAATCCGTTCTGGGAGTTTTCAAAATTCAGTGGGGGTGTTTGGAAGGAGGCGCCCCCTCCCGGGGGGAGACACCTCGGGCCTTCAAGACATGCATGCTTCGCCATGTCATGGCAGGGCTGCTAGTGCGAGTAGATGCCCTTTTGCCGGGGTTTGACACCCTCCCCGCCCTGAAGAGCTTCCGGCGCCCCAGTATTTATTTATTGTGGACTCGCACTCTCAAGGCTTGCGACAGTTTTGTGACTTGGACGTTTCCCAAAATCGACTTGGTTTATCTTGGTTAAAATAAACTAAAATTAAAAAAACAAATTAGGCCACACAAAATAAATTAATTGATTCTCAGGCATTTTTTTTTCAAATCAGTGAGGGAGGGAGGGAGGGTTTTAGTTTTAATTTTTCTTTTTCTTTTGCAAAAAGTGAGCAAACATGGAGAGGATTTCAGCTGTCTGTTTACACGCAGAAACATAGAAAGTGCATATTTATACAAATAAATTCAATTTCAGTTTGAAAAATAAAACATTTCCCTAAAAACAAACTGTTGGTACTGCAATTCAAAGGCTTCATATTCTTTTGATCCTCTAACTATTATCTTTGAAGTAAAAATATTTAATCTATGGGGATTTGCCTTGTTACATTTTTTTGGGAGAGTGCCTGTGATTACAGGCACTCTCCCATAAATTGTAACAAGGCAAACATACTGGAGACGCAACTGAATAAATATGCATCAATCAAAAAATGTAAAAAGTTTCGGGTCTCCCTGAGTTTTGTACCAATATATTGGAAGACACTGAAAGGCAACAAAAATGTCCAATTAGGGAATTCAAATTCAATAAGGGATTGCCTGAAAATCAAAACACTGTTTTTTAGACTTAGTTCTAATTTGAATCCACAGACTAGTCAATTTTCGACCGAACAACAGACAACTCCTCCACCACTCTGATAATTCTCGCGGACAGAGTATTTAACCATTTACCTAACATAACGGCCAAAACTGGCCAGCGCTATTCTCAAAAATCGCCAATTAATTTTCATTTTTTGTCTCAAATACATAGGTTATGACCCCTCGTTGGAACGAGCTCGTCGAGCTCGTTCCAACGAGGGGTCATAACCCATGTTTTTGAGAAAAAAATTGAAAAAAATTAGTTATTAAAGAATTATTTTTGCAAGTGTCGTCTGCTTTTCAGGTTAGGTAAAGGGTTAAACTAGCAAATCGTCTAATCATTAGTTAAAGGGACAGTAAGCCGCCAGTTTGAAAAAGATATGTTGACCATTCAATAAATCCAAAATTTCCGTTATGCAAAAAGTCCCTCATGTTTTGTTTTTCATTCGCATGAAAGCGTCCGATTCGAATATATAAATCAACTTGAAGGCAAACATGTATCGGATATTTAAAAAAGCTGGCAGCAGTTTTTCAGTCCGAACTGGTTAGTTGATCACTCACGGAAATTTCCGGCACAGGACAAACTGCAATATCTCTTATGTTTGGAGTGATTTGCTTTTGTATTTATTATAGTAAGACTGTGAAATCCCTGTTTTCACGAAATCGCCAGTAAAGTTGTGTAATTATTGTTCATCTCAGGGATTTCATCAATTTTCAGCATTTTATTGGAATTTCATAGAATCCCGAAGTATTCCATGAAATTTGTCTGAAAGATTACTGCTGGTGATTTCCTGAAATCGCTTGAATATTGGCTATTTAGTGGTCAACATGTTGAACAACAATCAACAACAATATTCAAATTGTGCTTTATGTTTATAAGATAAACAATTTTTTAGCTTTACTTGACAAAGTCAAGATAAGCTATTGCCAACACGCGTGCGGAAGTCTGTTAGTCTGTGAGTCTGTGTGTCTGTTCAAATTTTCCTTTAGCACAGGCTACACCCCGTTGTTCTTGTCTGATCGTCACAAAACTTCATATACAGGTTTGGGGTCATGTCTAGATGAGCACGTCCCCTTTTGGTCGCGATCGGTCAGCCGGTATGGCTGCCCGAGCCCAAAACCCGAAAACCATTAGCACAGTCTACAGGTCGTATTTATGAAGGGATTTCATTGTAACTTGGTAGGATGCCTCTGTATGATGCCCAGATGAGAACGTCCCATTTTGGTCATGATCTGTCAACCGTGATGGCTGCCCAAGCCCGAAACCCCAAAACGTTTAGAACAGTCTGCAGGTCATATTTAATATGGAGGGATTTCATTGTATCTTGGTGGGATGACTCCGTATGATGTCTGGATGCGAACTTCCCCATTTGGTCGAGCTCTGTCAACCGTGACGACTGCCCGAGCCCAAAACCCAGTCTACATGTCATATTTATGAAGGGTTTTCATTGTAACTTGGTAGGTTGACTTCATATAATATCGAGATGAGAACGTCCCCTTCTGGACGCTATTGGGCAACTGTGACGGCTACAGAGGCCCAAAGCCCGAAAACCTTTAGCACAGTCTACAGGTCATATTTATGAAGGGATTTCATTATAACTTGGTAGGATGACTCCAAATAATGTCTAGATGAGAACGACCCCTTTTGATAGCGATCATTCAGCCTTGATGGCTGCCCGAGCCCCAAACCCCAAACCCCAAAACCTTCAGCATAGTCCATAGGTCGTATTTATATAAGGATTTCATTGTAGCTTGCTAGGTGGACTCCATATAATGCCAAGATGATGACATCTCCTTTTAGTTGTGATTGGTCAACTGTGACGGCTTCAGGGGCCCGAAGCCCGAAAACATTTAGCACAGTCTACAGGTCATATTTATGAAGGGATTTCATTGTAACTTCGTAGAATCACTCCAGATGATGCCCAGATGAGAATGTCCCCTTTTGGTTGCGATCATTCAACCACGATGGCTGCCCGAGTCCAAAGCCCGAAAACCTTTAGCACAGCCTACAGGTCATATTTATGAGGGGATTTCATTGTAACTTGGTAGGGTGACTTCATATAATGTCTAGATTAGAACGTCCCCTTCTGGACGCGATTGGGCAACTGTGACGGCTACAGGGGCCCGGAGCCCGAAAACCTTTAGCACAGTCTACAGGTCATATTTTTTAAGGGATTTCATTGTAACTTCGTAGTATGACTCCAAATAATGTCTAGATGAGAATGTCCCCTTTTGGTCGCGATCATTCAGCCTTGATGGCTGCCCGAGCCCAAAACCCAAAAACCTTTAGCATGGTCTATAGGTCGTATTTGTGGAAGGATTTCATTGTAACTTGTTAGGTTGACTCCATATAATGCCTTGATAATGACATCCTCTTTTAGTCGTGATTGGTCAACTGTGACGGCTTCAGGGGCCCGAAGCCCGAAAACCTTGAGCACAGTCTACAGGTCATATTTATGAAGGGATTTCATTGTAACCTCGTAGGATCACTCCAGATGATTCCCAGATGACAAGGTCCCCTTTTGATCGCGATCATTCAACCATGATGGCTTCCCGAGCCCCAAATCCGAAAAACTTTAGAACAGACTACAGGTCGTATTTGTGAAGGGATTTCATTGTAGTAGAATAACTCTGTATAATGTCCAGATGAGGACGTCCCCTTTCAGTTGCAATCGATCAACCGTCATGGCTACACAGGCCTGAAGCCCGAAAACCTTTAGTACAGTCTACAGGCCATTTCAATGTAACTTGATAGGATGACTCGTTTTGGAATAATTTCACTGTAACTTGGTAACTTTCATTGACATATGTTGACTGTGAGGGGCACATACATTAACTGTGAGGTCATATTAACCCACCCTTCAGCTCTTTAGTACAGTGTACACCTCATACTATTTTTATTAAAAACATAGCGTACAGGAAACAAAAATTAACATATTCCCAATTATCACAATTCTTGTCTTATTTCATAATCCTTTCATAAACATTGAACATTATCCTTTTCATCAAACACAACACACAGACAAGTTAAGCTACAGTGTCACTGACACTACACTTTCATTGGAATAGAACTTTTGTCAATAACCTCTAGAAATTCAGTAAAAGTAATTTGCTTCTAGAGTTCAACTACCCCTTCCCCCCCCCCCCCCCACCCACCATAAGATTACAATTTTTATTACATTTTTGAGAAAATCATAAATTTCACAATCTTATTTGGGATTTCATGCAAGCCCCAGTCTCACAATCGTTCATGCAATTTCATCCGTATTATCGTTGTCGATAATTGTGTTTTGAGTTTTATCGGAATCATAATTAAAAATAATACAAAGCTGTTGATCTAATAATCAGGCCTGAAAATAAGCAGTCTGACATTTGCAGAATGAGGTCCCCATAGGGTGCATTTGAAGATGCTATCCCATACAGTTTGCCAATTTATCCTCTGGGTACCTCTTTCTGTATAGTTTGAGACCCTGATTCTGATTGAGGTTCACAGAGGGTAAATTTAGTGATGCTACCCTGCATAACAGGGTAGCATCACTAAATTCACCCTCTGGGGACCTCATTTTGCAGATGACAGTCTGCTTATTTTCTGGCTTGCTAATAGTGCTAACTGCTGCGTAAATAATGCATAGTTGTTGTTCCTGGTGGTCATTCATTGGGACAAGAGCAATGGGGAAATTAGAAATCACGTCTATTTAGAAATTGTGTCACTTCGTTGTTCACTTCCGATGACCTTCATTCAGGTAACTCCGATTATATTTTAGATAGATAGATAGATAAATTTATTCAACGGTAAAGTCAATTACAAAAAATATAACGTTGAACTATAAAGAATTTACAGCATTGAATAATTGATTCACCGTTGGGAGATGCCATAGCCAGATTGGCTGTCTACCTGGCATCTCCCGACAAAAATATATACGTAGCTTTACAGACCATTTTATTGTATCTCTATACAAACTCATCTGCATCAATGTTTTTTATACTGAATTTAAGTAATTTCGTATTGCTTCTAATGGCTTACAATTTACATCCAGTGTTTTTTTTACATGCACATTTACATACAAAAATCAAAATCTACTGAGAGTCGACATTTTTTTCAAATTGGTGGCTTATTGTTCCTTTAACTAGAAGATGGCATTGAGTTGAGATGCTGAGATGCACCTTGACGGAGCTTACCATCTTTTCCTAAAAAAAAACTAGAGAGCATTAAGGGGTGGGGTTGGGGGGGGGGGGGGTTGTATGCCTAACGAAAACGCTCTTTATTGGTTGATTGCATGTCACTCACTACGTTAGACTGTTTAACAATGCTCTTTTTGAAACGTAAATAAATTTCTCTTGTGGGCGTGACTCAGAAGAGTCAGTAAGAAATATATGGATAACCTTAATCACCCCCCCCCCCAAAAAAAAAATCAAAAACAAAACAAAACAAAGAAACAAAAACACTCGGAAGACTGACCCAAAAGTCGGAGCATCATAGCACCCCCACCTCCCACCCCTATGGGAATTCCAACAATAAAATATGCTGTGACTGCAAAATTGAGTGTAGAAGTTTCCCAATGGGCTTATAGTTTTGGGTCTCTAATTACCCGGCTTTAAGCTACTATGGGAATTCCTCTAGCAAATTTTGGGGTTCACCGCGCCATTTTTGGGTGTTGGGAACAAGGGTGCCAGAAGCGGGAAGGGAGCTAGCCCTAGATACATGGGAACAGAATACGTTATTCTACCAATCGGGACACTTCGGTAAATTCGGTTTAGAAACTTACTAAAAATCAAGTTTGCTAATCTGATATTCCAGATTTTTGTTAAAACAAATTTCTTAGATTTACCATTCTTACCGTGGAGTTTTGTTATTAACCCTTTCACTGCCACGCCCCTTTTATCCATATATGGAGTACCTCTATGCGTTCCTGTATGTGAGAAAGTTTAATAAAATTTATGACGCACTTGATACTCTATAATCTAATAAATTGTTGGAAAAAGCTCTTTGAGCCCTTTCCAACAATTAATTAGATGGTAGGTTTGATCTTTACACACCAGAACGTACAGATAATCATTATAAAATAGGTGCCAATAGTAGTTTTCGGCAGCGAAAGTGTTAAAATAGATGCTGACGGTTTAATGTTATTATTGCGCACAAATCAATATGCCAAAGGCGCAAGAATGAGAAAGCAATGACAGCAAACGTAACTTTAGTAAAGAAATATTCACGGGAAGAGTAGTTCCAGTCCCACTGGTGCTTTAGACAGTGCCATTAGTCTCACGTGACTTGACCAGAAAAAAGTTCAGATACTGTCTCCTAGTATTCTTCGAGGTCGTGATCTCGGTTAGAAATGTTAGTTTTCAGGCGTTTAGTATTGTCATAGATTTCGACAGTATATATCAATACTTTAAAACTAATGACCTCGGCTCACGCCTCGGAAGACATTGGTTCCTAATGGAGATACTCTGCAATGTTACCCTCAAGCCCGGCCATTATTATTTTTGTTGTACCGAATGGTTTTATCACCCCCCCCCTCCACTAGTCAGTAAGCGACGATACTTCCATGAAAGGTGTTATAACATCTTAGGATACAATCTGCGCCACATTTGTTGACTCCGGGGGAGATAGCTGACTCAGACACGAGGCATACCTTTCCCCTCGTGTGATATTTCTCCATCCCACCACCCCACATCATTCGGGGTTCATAATATTCTCTATTTACGATTCCCCAGGGACTCAACATAAGCGATTATACTTCCATGAAAGATGTTATAACATCTTAAGATATACTCGGCACCACATTTGTTGACTCGGGGAAAGATAACTGACCCAGACCCAAGGCATGCCTCGGGCCTGGGTCAAATATTTTCCCCTCGGTGTTAGATTTCTCTATCCCCACTACACACCACTCGGGGATATAACAGGCTCGAAAACAAGTCTTTGTAGCTTCTCTGCAGTTACTCAACCTGCATGCATAAATAATGAAATGACAAGGAAAATATTCATCATCATTTGCTTTGAATATATGGCTTACTGTCACGAATTACAGAGCACGTCAGTGAATAGGTTAAATGAAATGAAAGATAGTTTATCATAACTGTCTATGGTTCATAACAACCTTGCACCATCTCAACCCTGGTGTGTAAAACCGCGAATTTATTATTCATTCTGTGTCGTAAGTCTATGAAAAAATATATGGCCAGCGACATATAAACTTCTAATGAAATATCTCTGACATCGCGGTCGAGACAAAAACCGTAACTCTCGCCTGATCTAACAAAATAACGTGTTCGAATGGATTGGTGAAATTATGTTAAAGGAACCATCTCCCATATTTACCTCACACGACGTTAGAGATTATGATCAGAACTCTCTCCACCGAACCACACTCGAACCGTTTATTCGAAAATGGGGTCGTCGATGTAGGAGAGAAGTGATATCATTTGAAAAGTCTAAAAATAATTTCATAGCCCATGAAATGGTTTACCATTATTTTATTTGCTATAACTTATTTCCTGTTTTGAATTATAAATGTCGTGTTTCAGTCCAATTGGGAAACCCGGCCAATCGCAGACCCCGTGAGATTCCGCAACAATACTATGATCTTTATTATTGGGCAGTATCCGGGAAGAGTACTTATAACGAATATTGCAAGACTTCGAGTTGATTAGGCCTGTATTGTGTCCAATGGGAGTAATGTAGTTGCCACCGCGTAGGGGGGTGGGGGTGGGGGGGGGGGTGAGGGGGGCATATACTGTCTCCACTGGCCACTATATACAGATAGACAACGCCAAGATACGCATTGATAGTATGGTCGTGGTACACGAAAAATAGGATCAGTCTGGAAGACATTGGGAGAGAAGAGATTTTAGGGCTTTTCATGTGGACTTTTTTCTCGTTCATTATCGAATGCCAGTCATAGAAAGTTTGAATTCTGCGACTTGTTAGTGGCTAAAAAAACAAGGAATCAGAAAATATGATTTGTACGTAATTCGAAAAAAGTTCCCGCAATAACGAGCGGATAATTTATTACGGACAAAGATAGAAAGGTACTCTTAATAAACAGAGGATCTCGAATGAGTCGCGCTTTCACATGAAATTTCTACTGAGGCTCAGATCAATGTTATTGAAGGCTGTTCAGAAATTTCACTTCAAATCGTGACGAATTTGAGATTCTTTTCATATCGTGTGTAATTTAACCTTTTACCCAACGTAACGACTAAACAGACTGCGCTATTCACAAAAAAAAAACAAAAAACGCCAAAGAAATTTTATTGTTTATTCAACTTTTGACCTCACTGGAAAGAGCTTGTCAAAACTTATGCAAAAAAAGAAGTTTAAACTTCCGAAACCAACTCACTTACAACGCTACGACGCCGTCCTCATTCTCGTATTAGGCGTGTTGTCCCATTCCCACATTAGGCGTGTTGTCTCATTCCCGTATTAGGCATGTTGTCTTATTCCCGTATTAGACTTGGTGTAAACGACATTTTCCGGAGGGAGCTATTTGTTGTTGATTATCTGATGAACACACCTCTCTGTATCAATCATTTGCAAACATCGGATTCCATACTATTCGTAGGGGTAACGGGTTTGGTCAAGGTGGTCGACCGATTTGATTATCGAACAGGTTGCAATGCGATCCGGAAAGAGTAGAGAAGTCTTGACAAGAGGAAGGGGTATCTGACAAAGTTGTTTGAAAGTAGGAGAATTATATGTACAGATGTTCATGGTGCGATGATTTCGCGTAAGTAGTAGTGTATGTTCCCCTACAGGTACAGGTTGCCGGATCTCATTGCCGGATCTCATGTGACGTCATAGTCACGTGACTTAGTGGCGCCATGTTGTGTTGTTATGGTAACCCGCGTGAGCGGCCATGTTGTGACGTCATCACCATAGTGATACGTGGTGATAGTGCGCATGCGCAGCGCGTGTTGTTAGGGTGATACGTGTTTCCGTCGTCCATTTTGTATACTGGAGGCCGCCATCTTGGTTTCTATGGTAGCACGTGATTGCTATGTTACCTAAGGCCTACAATAGGATAGGGGTATGTTCGGTGGGTATGTTCGATTGAATCGGAGTAAATCTGATTACCACAAACAACCCGACAATCCCCCAAATCACCAAAATCCACCCAAAATCACCGAAATTGACTTTATTTCCCCAATTGATTGGCTTAGCACGTAGTGCTATAGTACTGAGAGGGTATCGGGGGTGCATTCGACTGAAGTGGAGTAATGTTCTGGCTTAGAATTCTCCCAGAATCTCTTTTTCG
Source organism: Pictodentalium vernedei (assembly GCA_031216915.1). Classification (NCBI taxonomy): domain Eukaryota; kingdom Metazoa; phylum Mollusca; class Scaphopoda; order Dentaliida; family Dentaliidae; genus Pictodentalium; species Pictodentalium vernedei. The sequence continues at coordinate 723,326,052 of CM062297.1, read as the reverse complement.
ATCTCTATCCCATGACGTTTTTTCCCCTATTAAGAATAGCACGTAGTGCTATAGGACAAATTTACCCAGAATTCTCTGCTTCTATCTATATATGCAATAGTTTACGTCTATCTGGCCATGTTCCTTTGTTCTAGAGTATACTCCAGTAGCGTAGAAGAGCCTATTATTTGGAACAGTTTACCTTATTATTGCTATATTTAGCAATTTCTGGTCTATTCTTGTTAGTTCTGACCCTATTCCGTGTACTCTTGTTGTTTCATTTATCTAACTAACCAATCAGATTGCTTGATTTCCCATAATGCAGTTATCTCCGTTGTGTATAACAAAAGCCTATATCCAATGGCACCCCAATTTTAGCACCCCTTTTTGAAAAACATATGACCTTCGGCACCCCTTTTTGTCATATGTGCTTATGTGAAAAGGCACAATGTGACACAATATGCCCTATCACATAGGCACATGCTTTATGTGCCAATATGTGAAAAGGCACAATGTGACACAATATGCCTATCACATAGGCACATACGGGTATTTGAGGATACCTATAGCCCAGTATTGTATTATTTGAGGATACCTATCTAGGATACCTTCTGGAGAATCCCTTTTTGTCATATGTGCTTATGTGAAAAAGCACAATGTGACACAATGTGACCTATCACATAGGTACATGTTTTATGTGCTTATGTGAAAAGGCACAATGTGACACAATATGCCCTATCAAATAGGCACACACGGGTATTTGAGGATACCTATAGCCTAGTATTGTATTATTTGAGGATACCTATCTAGGATACCTTCTGGAGAATCCCTTTTTGTCATATGTGCTTATGTAAAAAAGCACAATGTGACACAATGTGACCTATCACATAAGCACATGCTTTATGTGCCGATATGTGCTTATGTGAAAAGGCACAATGTGACACAATGTGCCCTATCACATAGGCACATACGGCCAAAATGGGATTCCATAGCCACAGGCGTTTTCGAAAAAGGATTCCACAAATGGGATTCCAAAAAAGGGATTCCACAAATGGGATTCTTTTTCCATCTTGTCGCCAAAGCTCCACCGCCACTACTGGTCTATGGTCTATCTGTCCTATCATTAGCTTCAACAACAGTCTTGTTCCACTGCGGCCTTGTACCAGTACTATTGGCTAAACTACCATCAATTACTTCCTAGCTATACCTTCGCTGAAGCTTTCAAAATGTTCCATCTGATTTCCCCTGTATACATATAAGGCATACAGGCCGAGTCCGTAAAATTTGGATTCCGTGATTTGACATATACAGTCGAGGCTATGGAAAGGGATTGATAACACCCAATTATTATTACAAGAACCTGAACAGAGACAACCAGCCACCACAAAACCACAAAGGTACAGATCCAACATAACAAAGTGAAAGAATGTCAAACTAGTTCGATCAATCCGACTAGTTTGACATTCTTTCACTTTGTTATGTTGGATCTGTACCTTTGTGGTTTTGTAGTGGCTGGTTGTCTCTGTTCAGGTTCTTGTAATAATAATTGGGTGTTATCAATCCCTTTCCATAGCCTCGACTGTATATGTCAAATCACGGAATTCAAATTTTACGGACTCGGTCTGTATGCCTTATATGTATACAGGGGAAATCAGATGGAACATTTTGAAAGCTTCAGCGAAGGTATAGCTAGGAAGTAATTGATGGTAGTTTAGTCAATAGTACTGGTACAAGGCCGCATTGGAACAAGACTGTTGTTGAAGCTAATGATAGGACAGATAGACCATAGACCAGTAGTGGCGGTGGAGCTTTGGCGACAAGATGGAAACGGAATCCCATTTGTGGAATCCCTTTTTTGGAATCCCATTTGTGGAATCCTTTTTCGAAAACGCCTGTGGCTATGGAATCCCATTTTGGTCGTATGTGCCTATGTGATAGGGCACATTGTGTCACATTGTGCCTTTTCACATAAGCACATATCTGCACATAAAGCATGTGCTTATGTGATAGGTCACATTGTGTCACATTGTGCTTTTTCACATAAGCACATATGACAAAAAGGGATTCTCCAGAAGGTATCCTAGATAGGTATCCTCAAATAATACAATACTAGGCTATAGGTATCCTCAAATACCCGTATGTGCCTATGTGATAGGGCATATTGTGTCACATTGTGCCTTTTCACATATTGGCACATAAAGCATGTGCCTATGTGATAGGGCATATTGTGTCACATTGTGCCTTTTCACATAAGCACATATGACAAAAAGGGGTGCCGAAGGTCATATGTTTTTCAAAAAGGGGTGCTAAAATTGGGGTGCCATTGGATATAGGCTTTTGTTATACACAACGGAGATAACTGCATTATGGGAAATCAAGCAATCTGATTGGTTAGTTAGATAAATGAAACAACAAGAGTACACGGAATAGGGTCAGAACTAACAAGAATAGACCAGAAATTGCTAAATATAGCAATAATAAGGTAAACTGTTCCAAATAATAGGCTATTCTACGCTACTGGAGTACACTCTAGAACAAAGGAACATGGCCAGATAGACGTAAACTATTGCATATATAGATAGAAGCAGAGAATTCTGGGTAAATTTGTCCTATAGCACTACGTGCTATTCTTAACAGGGGAAAAAACGTCATGGGATAGAGATCGAAAAAGAGATTCTGGGAGAATTCTAAGCCAGAACATTACTCCACTTCAGTCGAATGCACCCCCGATACCCTCTCGGTACTATAGCACTACGTGCTAAGCCGATCAATTGGGGAAATAAAGTCAATTTCGGTGATTTTGGGTGGATTTTGATGATTTGGGGGATTGTCGGGTTGTTTGTGGTAATCAGATTTACTCAGATTCAATCGAACATACCCACCGAACATACCCCTATCGTATTGTAGGCCTTAGGTAACATAGCAATCACGTGCTACCATAGAAACCAAGATGGCGGCCTCCAGTATACAAAATGGACGACGGAAACACGTATCACCCTAACAACACGCGCTGCGCATGCGCACTACCACCACGTATCACTATGGTGATGACGTCACAACATGGCCGCTCACGCGGGTTACCATAACAACACAACATGGCGCCACTAAGTCACGTGACTATGACGTCACATGAGATCTGGCAATGAGATCCGGCAACCTGTACCTGTAGGGGAACATACACTACTACTCGCGTATCCAATATAAGCATTTAGTCTTTTGAATCTTTGAAGAAATTGATATACAGAATAAATGCCCAGTTTACCCCTCGAATATGTTAAAAAGGACAAAGTTCGGTTTACCGAAAACTCCGCTTAGCTGAATATTTTAACTGGTAAAGAAAGTCTATTCAATTCAGTGCAGAAAAACGATCGAAATATTCGGGAACAGGATTATAGAAACACTTCTTCACTCTTCTGCCACACAACCATCTGAGCAGTAGGCAAAGGTGTCGGCGTGGGCGGGGCGGAATAATAAAGTGACCAGAACGTTGTGGCATATATAAAAATCAGGATGCGGAACGTACATCATCATCTGTCCATAGTCAAAATGATGGGGAGGTTTTTCTCACAGACTCAGAGAAAGGTTTCGATTCTTGGAGTCCATTTTAAATAGTTCATGGATACTGCATAAACCGCACAGATACAATTCCTGGGAATCCCGTGTCCGATTAATATGAACTCACAAATCATCGGAGTTTAACTAACTCTTTGAACCCTTGTTTCCTGGAATTGTATCGCCTTTATGTACACTTGCAGTGAGATGGGTCAGTCCAATATCAGTATGCTGGGAGGATAAAATAATAACAGCAGTCTGCAGCAGTCTGACTGCAGGCTGCAGTTATCATTTCATCTCCAATGCCTCGTGTATAGACCTCTTATAATAAGCCAAAAATTGGACGAAATTATGTCTTGGGCAGAAAAATCGGTCTTACGAGTTCCAAGGGGTAAACACGACCAAAGTTTGAAGCGCTTTCGAAGCGTTTCCGTTAATTTCTTTACACAAAAGATCGAAGTTGGTCGAGTGTGTGATTGAACTACAAGGGTTTGGGAGTCAAATAGGTCGTCGGGTGTTTCAAGTAATTGATGAAGTGCCGTGCGCTACATCAAATGCGTATGTATTTAAAAAAGTGACACATATGAATGAAAACATAGTCAAAAACTTGTCTGTTTTGAGTGGGTACAACTCCCGAGTTATGACATGCATACATGTCCTTGATATTTATATCACGATTGCTGCGTGTATTCAGCGTTACCTGTCATTCACGTGATAACGTCAAACTGATTCGTAACGACCAACCAGAGGCGTTCTGACATTGCGTTGTTACATGTAGGTCGAACTCCACAAGTGGTGTATCTAGCACATTTCTCAATGTCTGTATTATATCAGACTGCCAAATTTGACATTTTTGTTTAAAAAAATCAGCTTCAGTCACTTAATTCAGGTTTAATCGTGGTATAAATGCAGCAAAACCGATGTAGAGTACGGCGGACAGGAATCAAATACCCTTGTTAGGAGTTTTTCTTGATTTTCACGCGCTCCTTCGGCGTTCCTCAAAGGCAAGAAAAACCCCAACTCGGGTTCTGTCTTTGATACACAGCGGGATAGCCACGAGATAACAGTAGGAGGTTTCCCTCCATGCCTTAACTTTATGGGCTCTTAAACTTTTGAAATGTACAAACGGAATTCCAGTTGGCATGGAAGTTACATTTTCCCGGTAAAGGTCCGGGAACGCTTCAACTTAGCATGAGCTGAAATGAAGTAGGGGAAAATATTTTGTCCAACCACACACCACACTTCATTTTTAGATTGTCAGAACCCCGGTTGATACTGCACATATTTCATGAGCAGCACGCGGTCGGCTTAGCAAATACCACATTCTCTGAACGCCAAAAAGAACTTGTCTTTCATGTTTGAAAACATGTTAAAGTAATGACACGAATCATTAAATTAGTTCTTCTAAATTGTGACATTATCTGTGATTGTTCCTCAATATGTTAATATATTGAACTCTGAACAATTCCCTACTGACAGTGAACAGTGATTTCTGCGTCCGTACGAGGTTACGACCACGCACCGTTGAAATTACAAACGATTTTGATAAATGCTATTGGTAATAACAAATCCAATCTCGCGACAGACCGACCATTCACGGAATACAGATATTGACAACTCATCGACATTTTAGGACAGGATAGTAACCCACGAATGAAAACGCATTGCACTGTTGCTTGGTATAGTATTTGACCTATTCAGCAGGAGAGAGAGAGAGAGAGAGAGAGAGAGAGAGAGAGAGAGAGAGAGAGAGCTATTGGCATCAGACCCTAATTTTTATCGCGTTATGCTATGGTCCCTTTGCCCCTCCTACCTCCCACACATGGTAGGTACCCAAGGCATTAATTTGGGAAATGTTTAAAGAAAGATTGCCAAAATGGGTAACCGATTGCCTTAGGTTCACAGTTGGCACTTATTTTTAGTATAAATGGTCCATTGCACAAGTAAAAAACAAGATCCGATAAAAATCAAAGCTTCCGACAAAATTGGAGGGCCAGCTTCTCCGGCTGTGTCACTACTGTTCACTGTCTTAACATTATCGGCTTTCCCTGGAATGAGTTCTCCAAGGAAGTCGCATACAGTTTGGTTATAATATCAGCGAGATATTATTAACATTTAACTGTAGAAGATGCAGACGAGATGACCATTTGTTCTCAAATAACTGACTATTTTTTCCTTTCAAACTATTGTTTGTGGTCTTATGTTCGCGCTAGTCCGAGAAAGAGTCATGAACCATGGTGTGAAAACAACTGAATGTCAGTGTCTGCACTTAGAGCTAAGTAAAGTGGTTAAACCAATTTTGAAAGACCATTGAAACGTTTCAGCCCACCCTTAAAATTTATTCTAGCAGCAAGGGTACATTATTGGATCGGGCCTAGCTCCAGTAAGGAGACCTTTCGCTGTTGAGATTTACTGGTGCACGCAGTGCTCCAGCAATGCAGACGATGTTGCAGACAAGTACAGGTGTTGATAAACACGTTGGCGAAAGGTGTTTAGAAGATTGTTAGATAAAATGCCATTGGACAAAACACCATTTAGGATAAAACACCCTTAACGCTCCTAGGATAAAATGCCCTCAGGATAAAAACTTCTCAGTGAAAATGCATGGGTGGACAAAATGCTCTAAGAACAAATCCACTCACGACTGTTATAATATCGTCCTTTGAGAAGTACAAGTCTCCATCTGCAATTCTAATTGCTAAACCAGATGGCACCTTGTTACACTCAAGGGTCGATATATGAGACAAATGACATCAGCGCATCATTCAGTCATTTAATTCTGGACTACGATTGAGGCCATTTCATCCAAAGGGCATTATATCGTAAGGGCGATTTTTGTCTATCCTGCCTATTCACCGGGGCATTTTATCCTAAAGGCATTTTGTCCAAAGGCATTATGTCCAGATACTGTTTAGAAACATCGGTCTGAGTACATATTGGTATGAGAATTACCGTATTAAACTACGTTTGGCAATGCCGACCGATATTTTGTTCAGTCTTGGAGCAAAACCGAGAAATCGATATTTGGTTCCTCTTCACTACACGAGAAGACTGTTGATTTATCACACACGGTAGTCAAATTAATATGTTTAACCGGCAGCCGTAGAACGGAGGTTAAAGGTATAAGTCAGCCTTAAAAATTGACTCCTCCAAAACAAGGTAATTTTCGACATGGACGAAACCATTTTGCAAAAGAGGGTATTAAAGGGTTAAATGCGTTCGTTCTGAAAAAAACCCAACTTAGCTTCACTGTACAGTACAACCGCCGTGCACTGGTCGTAATCCAGGCGGGCAGTGAATTTCACGCATGCATTTACCAGGTAATAAAAATCATCATCAGCTAAAATTTTAATTAATGAAGCACCCAGTTGTACCCGGTGCTTCATTAATTAAATGTTTGATGATTATTCTTATAATTAGCATTTGGAACCCAATATTATTGCGTCCATGAAAATATTACTCCCCCCCCCCCCCCCATCCCAGTGGAAAGTGACCACGGCGGCCGTACTGTACATGATACTCCGTCCTAAGGTTTCATATGGTGAAACTTTATGCATTAACCTTTACCCAACGCAGACGATATCAAAATTTATTATTTTAAATATAATTTTTTTAAATTTTTCAAAAAGTTTCAACAAAACCATATCATGTGACCCCTCACTGGAACGAGCTCAATGAGCTCGTTCCAATGAGGGGTCACATGATATGGTTTTGTTGAAATATTTTGAAAAATTTAATTTTTTCAACTGCTCAATTTGGATATTACGCGTCTGGATGCGGGCGATTCGTTAGGTAAAGGGTTAACAGTCATTATGATAATATTTATGGAAGAAGTAACGACAAGAGCTAATTTACTCCCCATCCCATGAACTTACATGGTCCTGGTCTGTAAAAAGTTTTTGTCTTCCATCTTCTTTATCAGTGATTCTTACTTTCGTAATATACCAAATTCTATCAACAATCGAGGGAGATAGTTCATAAAAAGTTTGAAAAACCACTGTGCTGTGTATTTGTGTATTCTGAATTAAAATCTCTTTCACAGCTAAATCATTGAAGAAGGCTAACCGAGGTATCCAATCAAATGCGTAAATATGCATTATGGCATGATATTGTGTAATATTCATTATGGCATATACAATATAGGCAGTCACACAAATTTATTTTTGATTCAACTGTGAATGCATGTTGGCAGTCCAGTTCCCAATCGGAGTCCGCATAATACTGAAGTAGCATTCGGGTCCAAATGTCCGTGTGTGCTGTCGATGGGAAAATCGTGGGTTATTCAGAGTTTTTAGAACAGACTTGGGCTGAATGTAATCCCAACCTCACTATAACTGCCATATCATATAGTCTAGTTCATTGCATGAACTGACACCATTCACCATTGTTGCATTAATGCAATGAACTGAATCTATGAATTCTAAATACCTATTTATAGTATGTGGACTAATATAATATGTTGAGAAACATCCGATTTGTGCTGAATAATGATAGACGAACATGATTAGATCGTAATACGGCAACGTAGAAGCGCCCCGTGTTGTTGTGAAAATAATCTGTTTAATCAGATTAGTAATCCGTTTAAACAGATTAGTAATCCGTTTAAACCGATTACTTAATCCGTTTAAACAGATTAGTAATCCGTTTAACCAGATTAGTAATCCGTTTAACCAGATTAGTAATCCGTTTAAACAGATTAGTAAACCGTTTAAACAGATTAGTAGTCCGTTTAAACAGCTTAGTAATCGTTTTAGACGGATTTGTAATCCGTTTCAACAGATTATCTACACGGATTTGATTGGTTGATTGTCACGTGGTATATTGTGACGATATAGTGTGTGACGTAGTGAGGTCTCACCGCACAGTCCACATGGCTTTGAGGGCTATGGGCTATGAGATGAGGCCTCAGCGCAAAGCCGTCATGTCATCATAAGACTGATCACTAATAATTGAATAAGGCGATCACTTCTGATCAATTCCCCCAGATGTGGACATTACGGTTATGAGTTGAGGCCTCAGAGCCACGAGGGGTGTGAGTTGAGACCTCATTGAGGCCTCTCCTGATGGGCCTTCTATACTCAGTCGCACTTCCCCTTCTTAGAGAATCCCTCTCCGCCCCTAATCTCACCCACTCTACCCAATGATCGGTGATCAGTGAACTGTAATTGCGGAACACCAAGTGATTACTTGGTTAGCATTATAACTCAGATGAATCGAAGAGTCGTTCAGGGAGTCACTCGCTGGGGTCACTTGTAGATTAATCATCGGCTCGATGACATCGAGTCGTTCGGAGTTCCTTCTCGAGCAGCTCCCCGCTGACTCCCCGGGGAATTGCTCTACAACATTTAACACTTGGTGATCGGTGATCAGTGATCCGTGATCGCAGGACACCCGGTGATCGTTTAGTGATATTATAATCCTGACGAGTCAGAGAGTCGTTCGAAGAGTCACTCTCCTTGATCAGGCCGTTTGGGAAGAGTCCGTGGGTCAAATATGGGGTTACAGGCATCGCAGAACCTCATGTGAGTATAAAGACCGATCAAAAAAGGACTCAGTGAGATCTCCACTCACAGTCATGGCGATTGGTCATCACGTGATTGTGGGACATCCTGTGATCGCTCAGGTATCATTAAAAGTTGTAGAGCAATCCCTCGGGGAGAGACTCCTTGAACAACTCTTACAGATGAGCAGCGGGGAGCTGCTCGAGAAGGGACTCCTCGAACGACTCGATGCCATCGAGCCGATGAGTAATCGTGGAGAGTAGTAGATGGGATTGGGGATCTCATGGGGGATCTCATATGTGACGTCATAGTCACGTGACCTAGTGACGTCATGTTTGGTTGTCATGGCCGCCCGCGTGAGCGGCCATCTTGTGACGTCATTCCCATAATGATGCATGGTCCAAGTGCGCAGCGCGTGTTGTTAGAGAGATACGTGTTTCCGTCGTCCATTTTGTATATTGGAGGCCGCCATCTTGGATTCTATGGTAGCACGTGGTCGCTATGTTACCCAAAATCTTCTTATAGGACAGGAGTGTGTTCGGATGGTGCGTTCGATTGAATAAGAGTAATTTCCTGATTCGTAGAATTACCCAAATAAACTCGCCAATCCCTCCAAATCACAAAAAAATCACCCAAAACAACCAAAACGAACTTGGTGAAGCCCCAGATTGGGCTTGTTTCCCAATAACAACTGTGTTCGTTTGTACCAGAGTAGTTTTCTAGTTCGGATTTTCCCCAAATCCTCAAATAGAATCACCCAAATAAACCCGACAATTCCTCCAAATTACCAAAAATGCACCCTAAACTACCGAAACGGACTTTGTTTGATATGGAGTCGTCCCTCATTCTGAGCTTATAATCTTACAATAGTAGCACGTAGTGCTACATGACCATTCCTTTGTATAACAATAATTTTACTTCGTAGAATTACACGAAACAGACACCCAACAGTTGTTTTATTTGGCGCAGATTTCAAACTAAATCATCGGCTTCTACCTTTGTATCTGCAAGCTATGTTATAACCTCCCCCATCTCTTTATAAAGTATTCCGACGACCCTAGACGTGGTCGTAGAGCAATTAGTTTTTTTGGTGTCCGTACATCCCTTTACACCCTTTTCAGCTCTAGGAAATGGGGCGATGGGCGACGAAGAGTAAAGATGTCTGTCAACAACGGTACTCAGATTCAAAGATGACTTACTACAGATCTTCAAGAATGATGCTGAATTCAAGCTGACTTCCCAAGAACTGACCCAATTGAATCGTGTGGTAGATGAAGCCAAGAGAAGAAATCTAGATCAGCAAATATGTGCTGGTGGAAAGAAACAAAGATGTGTGGATACTGGCCGATTATTAACTACAAACAAGAGAACAAAGGCAATTCCGAACGAAACTCTTTTCACTCAAACTACGAAGAAGAATGAAGATTCAAGGATGGGCCAACTTTCAGACCAAAATATGAATGCCGTTATGAAGCAGCCCTCATACAAGAGAACGATGCCAGCTCCTGTCAAGAAGGAAGTTTCAATTACGAATCAGTCTGAAGATTCAAGGATGGATCAAAACAAGATCAAACCAAAGAAGACTGAAGGTCAAAAGAAGAATGAAGTTGCGAATCAGTTTGAAGGCAAGACCATGATGCCAGATCCCATTAAGAACAAAGTAACCACTACTAAGAAGCACGAAGACAAGAAAGATGCAAGACAAAAGATCAAAACAACCAACAAGGTCAAGCTACCAGTGTTCTGCCAGCTAGCACACAAGGATATAGACAGAGTCAAAAGATGGGAAGAAGCTCCAACCAACACGAAGATGAGATGGTTATCCTATGAGAGAAGTCAGAAGACGAAAGATATAGAAAAAGATGCCTGGACCATTTAACTTTATAAACTGCATACTCGAATAAAAATGAATGAAATGTTATATATTGTTGTTTTTTATCAACTATCCCAACAAAAGTATCCGGATGTAGCTTCAATTACTCGGGTGTAAAAACCCTTTTGACAAGAATCCTCTAAACAGTATCCTCCAATAGTACATCACCATATCATAGGTATCCTCCAGTACCCGTATGTGCATATGTGATGTACTCACATTGTGCATAAGTATACAAGCACATATCGGCTCGTCCAGCATGCGCCTATGTGCTACATGTAATGTGTCCACTAGAATATAAACACGTCCTGGGTGGTCGGAATACTTTATAAAGAGATGGGGAGGTTATAACATAGCTTGAAGATAGGTAGGTAGAAGCCGGTGATTTAGTCGGAAATCCGCGCCAAATAAAACAATTGTCGGGCTGTTTGCGGTATTCTACGACGTAAACGAGGATTCTGAAGGAATCAGAACCAGTATAGTACTCCTATGTAAAGGAATGGTTCTATTATTGGGTAAAAAGCCAATTCTGGGGCTTCGCCAAGTCCATTTCGGTAGTTTTCGGTGATTTGGGGGACATTGAAGGATTTATTTGGATAATTAGATTTAATCTTGTACGGAGGAATATACCTCTGTCCCATAAGAAGGTTTGGGGTCACATAGCAATCACGTGCTACCACAGAAATCAAGATGTGGCCTCCAGTATACCAAATGGCCGACGGAAAGTCGTTTCACCCTAACAACGCGCTGCGGATGCGCACTAAAACCACGTATCACCATGGAGCTGACGTCAAAAGATGACCGCTCACGTGGGCTACCATTACAACCAAAGATAGCCCGTGCTAACTATATTCTAAATAAAGTAAAAACTATACTTCCACACGAAAGTTTAAGAATCCTGTATTTTACATTAATACAGAGCCACCTCACGTATGGCATTCATGCGTGGGGTAATTCCAAGCCAGTAAACAGACTTTTAAAAATGCAAAAGCGCTCCTTGCGTATTATAAACAACAAAAGATATAACAGTCATATTGACCCCCTGTTTATTAAGGACAGAATACTAAAAGTCACCGATCTGTTTAAACTCCATGCATTGGTATTCGTGTTTGATTGGAAGAAAGGCACGCTTCCGCGAAACTTTACCAACTTCTTTAGTCAGAGGGATGACCCATCTATCAGAAGAACCAGGGCCACCGGTTTGCTACAAATTAATAGAACAAAGACAAAATTGCTGGATAAATACCCAATTTATAACTACCCAAAACCGTGGAACGACCAGGATCTAAGTGTAAGATCTATTGATAGTAGACAGATCTTCAAGAACGAAATTATTTGCCAAATCCTAAATTCTTATTTAAATGACCCATCATGTAATAACCCTTACTGCCCTGATTGTTCCGACTATTAATGGTATACATCCGCAGGTCAGATCTCGCCTATCTCATTTCCTTGGTGGTTACAGCAAACTTCTAGAATGTTTAAATTGTACTAAATTTACTAATATATACTGAATATATACTTAATATACTATAAACTAATTAATTAGCCACCATGAAGGATGAGAAACCATTTTCTTCAGTCGCCGGGTCCACCCAACACAATCTTTGTAAAATAGTGTTTGTTTGTTTGCCTCTGAATGCGGTTGCTACTACTGCGGGTCTAGTCTGAACACAATGTCGCAATTCAACTCTCTTGTACTGATTTGGGGGGGGGGGGGGGGGGGCAAGTAGACAGCCAATGTGGCTATGCCACTCCCAGCGATGCACTTATTATTGTATTCATTATTTATATATTTCAGTATTATTTTTTTGATGTATTTGTTATACTACTATGTATTTTCTATCTTAACGTGCATCGTGAATAAATAAATAAATCAATCAAAACCAAACATGACGTCACTTGGTCACGTCACCATGAGATCCCCCAATGTAGGTTGTTCCCCACATCTTCTACTACCGAGTAGTGACCCCTGCGAGTGACTCCCTAAACGACTCTTCGATTCATCTGAATTATAATATTCATCAAGTGACCTCTGCGAGTCCCGCAATTACGGATCACTGATCACAGATCACTGGCTAGAGTGGGGGAAGATTAGGGCCGGAGAGGGGTTCTGGAAGAAAAGGAAGTGCGACTGAGTATAGGAGGCCCATTAGGATAGGCCTCAATGAGGTCTCAACTCACGGCTCTCGTGGTTTAGAAGGCTCAACTCATAGCCGCAATGTCCACATCTGGGGTAATTGATCAGTAGTGATCACCTCAGTCAATTATTGTGGCATCATTAGTGATCAATTTTCCTATGTGACGACATAAGGGCTATGTGCTGAGGCCTCATCTCATGCCCATAGCCATCAAAGCCATGTGAACTGTGCGGTGAGACCTCACTCAGCCAAATACTATATCATCATAACAGACCACGTGATAATCAACCAATCAAATCCGTGCAGCTAATCAGTTTAAACGGATTACTAATCCGTTTAAAGAGATTAGTGGTCGGTTTAAACGGATTAAGTAATCTATTTAAACGGATTACTAATCTGTTCAAACGGATTACTAATCCGTTTAAACGGATTATTAATCTGTTTAAACGGATTACTAATCTGTTTAAACGGATTACTAATCTGTTTAAACGGATTAATAATCTGTTTAAACGGATTAAGTAATCGGTTCAAACGGATTACTAATCTGTTTAAACGGATTACTAATCTGTTTAAACAGATTACTATCACAACAACTCGTGGTGCTTCTGCGTTGCCGTAAGATCGTGTGTGCATTTCAAATTCCACACCGAGTGAAATGGACGGCTATGAATAATAGATGACATAATTCTTACTTGCTCAACATGAAGTAGTTATCGTCTTCCGCCAGACTGATGGGCGCATAAATAAAGGGGAGATGAATCGGATTGTAAGCCGGGTACAGATTTCAACAATTCATGTACGGTATATACACAGCTTACTCGTGTTCTCTTAAATCCAATAAAATTCACAAAAGTCTGCATTGATAAGATATTATAAGTTACGGGATGTTTAGTGGTCGGATATGGTGTCATGTGGGGCGAAGTGAGATCAATATTAGGCGAGGCATTAGTGATCTCACTTCGTCCCACATGACACTATATTCGATCACTAAACATCCCGTAACGTATTTATTATGTCAGCGGACAAAATCCAGTATGCCCTTTAATTAATCCGCCCGGTAATTTATTTTCTCATTGGGCTGGTTTGCATCTGGAATTCTCATGATAATCGAATGTCAAGTGTGATCACACCGGCCATCCGGAAGTTTACAGTGTTTCGATTTACATTGAGCTATCGGATGGGGTTATCAATTGAAATAAGTTTCTCAATTTGGGGCACATATTATAAACAGATTATCTCTTTTTGTTCAAGTGAGTTTAATGAAACTTTAATCCCATTCAACGGACAATACAGAACATTTGCTGTTAAATTGCCCTTTTTGAGACGAGGCGGTTGTATTTTATTTCAAAAAACAATATGGTGGGCACTCTCCTAATATTGATTTCATATGAGGTCACCGATAACGTCATCATCGACCTGATATAGCTTCATAGGTCGCCACCATTTATTCACGCTGATTGGCTGATCTCAAGAGCTGACATAATAAAGACATATATTACACCAGCTTGTATTGAATCTGTGTTTTCTACCATAATGAACGAAAATATTAAAAAATAGCGTGATTATAGGTTATAGAGGATATACTAGCCCCATTCGATGTTACGGAGGGAGTGGGTACCCTGCTTCTCTATCCGTACGTCCGTATAGATTTTTATTCTGCCTGCCGGATAGATTTACCAATGAACGGTCAAAACTAGTGACCGAGGACTGAGGGATAGACATACAATAATGTTCAACAATGGCGCCCATTTTAAATCAATATACCGACTCTGGGAGTATATTAATTGTCATTGTCCACCATTTTGTTTTTATCGCAGAAATCGCAGTCTAAATTCGGCTGAATGGCACTTTTAAAAGTTTGTTTTCAGTTCAAAGCGTCGGAAAGCAGACAGAATTGTAAATGCGCCAAAAAATATCGGAGGTAATAAATCAATAATTTTCGTGGAGGTCAATGAGATGATGGATTACTCCCGTTGTATTGCATCATTAATCGTCTGCTTTTGTAAACAACTGGATTTGGATAGGAAAATTTAGCGAAAACATGAAGGTCAACAAACACTTTATAGGCTGGCATAACAAATACATTACGGGACGTTTAGGTAACGCATGTGGTGTCATATGAGGCTCAGCGAGAACAATATTAAGCTCGGCTAAAGCATCGTCTAATATTGTTTTCATCTTTGCCTCATCTGACACCGTATCCGCCAACTAAACTTCCCTAACTTATAACAATCGTCCCTGCGTGCAATAAGGTGCTGTATGTAGATACAACCTTGTTGCACCCAAGGGACAATATTATCTGGTATTGGAAGACCTTCATTGCACTGTTAACCTTTTATCTAACACGAAAGGCAGACGACACTTGCAAACAAAATTCTTGAATAACTAATTTTTAAATTTTTTGCATAAAAAACATAGCTTATGACTCCTCATTGGAACGAGCTCGTTCCAATGGGGTGTCATATGCTGTGATTTTGAGACAAAAAATGAAAAAATAATGAAAATGAAATGACGATTATTAGCTTAACTTGACATAGTCCAGATAAGCTATTGCCATCACGCGTGCGGAAGTCTGTTAGTATGTGAGTCTGTGAGTCTGTAAGTTTGTGAGTCTGTGAGTCTGTTTCTGTGAGTCTGTTCACATTTTCCTTTAGCACGGGCTACACCCCGCAGTTCTTGTCTGATCGTCACGAAATTTCATATGCAGGTTTGGGGTCATGTCTAGATGAGAACGTCCCCTTTTGGTCGCGATCGGTCAACCGGTATGGCTGCCTGAGCCCAAAACCCGAAAACCATTAGCACAGTCTACAGGTCGTATTTATGAAGGGATTTCATTGTAACTTGGTAGGATGCCTGTGTATAATGCATAGATGAGAACGTCCACCTTTGGGTATGATCTGTCAACCGTGATGGCTGCTCAAGCCCGAAACCCAAAAACTTTTAGCACAGTCTGCAGGTCATGTTTAATATGGAGGGATTTCATTGTAACTTGGTAGGATGACTCCTTATAATGTCTAGATGAGAATTTCCCCATTTGGGCGTGATCTGTCAACCGTGACGACTGCCCGAGCCCAAAACCCGAAAACCTTTAGCACAGTCTACAGGTGATATTTATTGAGGAATTTCATTGTAACTTGGTGGGCTGACCTCATATAATGTCTAGATGAGAAAGTCCCCTTTTGGTCCTGATTGGGCAACTGTGACGGCTACAGGGGCCCGAAGCCCGAAAACCTTTAGCACAGTCTACAGATCACATTTATGAAGGGATTTCATTGTAACTTGGTAGGATGACTCCAAATAATGTCGAGATGGGAACGTCCCATTTTAATCATTCATCCTTGATGGGTGCCCGAGCCCAAAAACCTTTAGCATAGTCAAAAGGTCATATTTATGGAAGGATTTCATTGTAATCTGTTAGGTTGACTCCATATAATGCCTAGATGATGATATCCCCTTTTGGTCGTGTTTGGTCAGCTGTGATGGCTACAGGTGCCCGAAGCCCCAAAACCTTGTGCACAGTCTACAGGTCACATTTATAAAGGGACTTCAGTGTAACTTCGTAGGATCACTCCAAATGATGCCCAGATGAGATTGTCCGCTTTGGTTGCGATCATTCAACCATGATGGCTGCCCGAGCCCGAAGCCCGAAAACCTTTAGCACAGTCTACAGGTCATATATATGAAGGGATTTCATTGTAACTTGGTAGGCTGACTTCATATAATGTCTAGATGAGAACGCCCCTTTTTGGACACGATTGGGCAACTGTGACGGCTACAGAGGCCCGAAGCCCGAAACCTTTAGAACAGTCTTCAGGTCATAATTATGAAGGGATTTCATTGTTGCTTGGTAGGATGACTCCAAATAATGTCTAGATGAGAACATCCCCTTTTGGTCGCGATCATTCAGCCTTTATGGCTGCCAGAGCCCAAAGACCTTTAGCATAGTCTATAGGTCGTATTTATGGAAGGATTTCATTGTAACTTGTTAGGTTGACTCCATATAATGCCCAGATGATGACATTCCCTTTTGGTTGTGATTGGGCAACTGTGATGGCTACAGGTGCCCGAAGCCCGAAAATCTTGAGCACAGTCTACAGGTCATATTTATGAAGGGATTTCATTGTAACTTCGTAAGGTCACTCCATATGATGCCCAGATGAGAATGTCCCCTTTTGGTTGCGATCAGTCAACCATTATGGCTGCCCGAGCCCGAAGCCCGAATACCTTTAGCACAGTCTAAGGTCATATTTATGAATGGATTTCATTGTAACTTGGTTGGTTTGACTTCATATAATGTCTAGATGAGAACGTCCCCTTTTGGACACGATTGGGCAACTGTGACAGCTACAGGGACCCGAAGCCCGAAAACCTTTAGCACAGTCTACACGTCATAATTATGAAGGGATTTCATTGTACCTTGGTAGGATGACTCCAAATAATGTCTAGATGATAACGTCCCCTTTTGGTCACGACCATTGAGCCTTGATGGCTGCCCGGGCCCAAAACCTTTAGCATAGTCTATAGGTCATATTTATGGGAGGATTTCATTGTAACCTGTTAGTGTGACTCCATATAATGCCTAGATGATGACATCCCCTTTTGGTCGTGATTGGTCAACAGTGACGGCTTCAGTGGCCCGAAGCCCCAAAACCTTGAGCACAGTCTACAGGGCATATTTATGAAGGGATTTCATTGTAACTTCGTAGGATCACTCCAGATGATGCCGAGATGAGAATGTTCCCTTTTGGTTGCGATCATTCAACCATGATGGCTGCCCGAGCCCAAAGCCCATAAACCTTTAGCACAGTCTACAGGTCATATGTATGAAGGGATTTCATTGTAACTTGGTAGGTTGACTTCATACAATGTCTAGATGAGAACGTCCCCTTTGGACCCAATTGGAAAACTGGCGGCTACAGGGACCAGAAGCCCCAAATCCTTTAGCACAGTCTACAGGCCATATTTATGAAGGGATTTCAATGTAACTTGATAGGATGACTCGTTTTGGAATAATTTCACTGTAACTTGGTAACTGTCGTTGATATACGTTAACTGTGAGGGCCACATACATTAACTGTGAGGTCACATTAACCCACCCCTCAGCTCTTTAGTACAGTGTACACCTCATATTATTTTTTATCAAAAACATAGCACACAGGGAACAGAAATGAACATATTCCTAATTATCACAATTCTTGTCTTATTTCATAATCCTTTCATAAATATTGAACATTGTCATTTTCATCAAACACAACACACAAGTTAAGCTACAGTGTCATTGACACTTTCATTATGAATAGCACTGGTCGGTTTTGCGGTTATGTTGGGTAAAAGGTCAAGTCGTTTTCAATATTACTTTACTTCGGTGTGTACGGGAAGAATTTGAAATGCTTCATAACACGACACATGATCTTATTATCAGTTAATCAAAAGTCCGGCACCTAGTTATGTATAGATAAGTAGCAAAGAATTGAAAGAATTAAACGGGCTATGTAATTTGCGGTTGCCTATGGCATTCATTTCACTTAGCGAAAATATCCGTTTGGAGTTCACCGATCCGAATCGCGAGGTAAGTTTTCACACCGATGTTGATAAAGATATATAAACTGCTCGAATCTTTCATCAAAGATGTAAAGAGACGGGGAATTTACAAAACGCTGAACAGGGTTGAAATACTACGCCGTGAAGAATGCTCAAGTATGTTAATACAAGAATTTCTTTTGAATAATGCAAAACTAAGAGTCGTTGTTTTCTGCGCTAGAGGGACGTATTTACGACTGCCAAACTATACACTCTATTTCCTTTTGATTCTGATTGGAAAAAAACCCCTGTTAGTAAAGGACGAACTGATTTTGAGACAAGGACGTTAACTCTGGTGGGTTTTGTGTGGTCGTTCCCCACCCGCCACCCAGCACCCCCCATCCCCCCCTTCCCAAAAGTGCAAAATAGAGATGATAGCAGTGACAATAAACTTAGCAAGGATAGGAAGACCGGTAGCAGCAACAGCTTTGTTATAGTAGTGACCATCGGCGATCAATGTTCTAATGGAATACTGCTTGCAGATTTCCTTTCACAGAAACTCTTTCATGGTTATCTCTGCGACTGTACAATCCTTTTTTTCTATGCTGAGTAGAGGAGTGAAATTGCTGCTGTCATTGCTCCCTAGCTCATTCGACTAGTAAGAAACCATACATATCAAGAATGGTAGATAACTGTGTATGGAGTTTTAGTGATAGGACTAAGGTGCATAGCGAAGTGTGACTGAATCTACTGCGAACTGGTCGAGGGCAGGGTCAGTGGTAGCCAGGACTAGACAGAAAGCTATCGTCGAGGGTAACCAACTCGAGGATTCGAGCCAAGGGTAGGTAAAACATGTTGTTTGGGGGTAACTTTCAGTAGTTATCGAATAACCGGAAACGACTTTTACCAACCCCTGATTAGAGCACACGCCTTACCCGTATATTACCACAAAAGAAGTGTCAACTAAAGATTGAGAGCATTTCTTTCTCTAAACTAGTTATGAGGGAATGGGGTAAAAAAGGGGATATATCCTTTAACGGCGTGCATTGCACGGGTCAGTTTCCCCCCAAAAAAGGAATTCTGTTAGTGTTAGAGAATCTGATGCCACGAAAATTATATTTAAATATTTATATTCGCATGTTTAAATACAACAGTTCGATTTAATAATCTTAACTTAGAATTTTAATTTTTTCTTCCCAATCATAGATAGTTCCAATGAAGGGTCAAAAGCTATGTTTCGGGAGAGAAAATAACTAGATTTGAAAGATGACTCTTTTGCGCGGCTTTGGGAGACGTTTGACGATTTATTTGACAGAGAGGTTACCTCGAAGCAATCTTCTCCTTCAAAGTGTTCTCGTATCTGATGAAATATTTTCCGAAGTCCCTTTGGTAAGTCACGTCTATTATGAGCGAGACAATTTTAAGCCTGAATCCTGTTTAGATCAATATCATTTACCAGCGCCTGATTACTCCTTGTGATTTATAAAATTATATTCCTCAGTTTTCATGGAACTGGGAGCGGGAAACTTTTAACCCTTTACCCAAAGTAACGGCAAAAACTAGCCAGCGCTATTCTCAAAAATCGCCAATTAATTTTCATTATTTCTTCATTTTTTGTATCAAAACCAAAGGTTATGACACCTCGTTGGACGAGGGGTCATAACCTACGTTTTTTAGACAAAAAATGAACAAAATTAGTTATTCAAGAATTTTTTTTGCAATGTTGCAAGTGTCGTCTGCTTTTTATGTTAGGTAAAAGGTTAAACAGAATATCCGGGAACCGGGGAATTCTCGCTTTGATAAATCGCAATGATAATTATAACTTGTTTATTACAATTACCATTGACATTTATGAGCGAGATTTTCTCGGTTGGCAACAGATATAAAGCAGAACGAACTTTTGACGTTCCGTAGTGAGCAATATAGTTGTGGACACGCGCAGTTCTAAATACTAATCATGCTCACTTCAAGGTCCCCGACGTGAGCATTAGTATATAGAACTGCACGCGTCCAGAATTCTAGATGGTGAAAAAAAAAATAGTGAAATCATCTTTTCGAGTTATCGAGGATCTACCAGAGAAAAAGCTATGAAATGTAAAGAAAAGCGCAGATAGTTTGGGGGAAGGAGGGGGGGGGGGGGGGTAAACACTACCATTGCTGGGCTAACGAACACGCCATTCCCGTTTCTGTCCTGCCCTTTTTAGAACTGCGTAAGGTAATTTTAAGTATTGGAACTAGAAATTCCTGATCTGGAAGTATATCCTGATTACACCACTAAAGGTTTCGTGACATATCAGAGACCGATTGATGGGCCAGTAAATGCGGAGTTTCCACAGGCACTGTGGGTATTGTTCTCCGGAGGAGGAAGGTAGATAACATAGGGAACAGCAGATTTTAAAGGTCTCGTTTCCTATTAAAAGGTCATATCCGGGGTCATTGGATATCCTAGATCAAAGATCGGTTTTGGACCATGGGTGTGGATTTAGTAATCAATGCTCATTAATGGTGATATGGCCAAAATAATCTGCTGATGCTCTTGGTTCAAACTCTATACAGTCAGGTGCATTTCAGTTGGAGGTCAAGGTCACACAGGAATGTTTAATGGCAAATCCCAATCTGTTTGAGAGCTGACATTTTCAGGTGACAAATGGGACAATTTTTGTGTAAATTTCCTCTGAGAAATCATTTAAAAAAAAAATGATTTGGAAACCCATATGTGTTTCCTTTGTCAAAATATTCATATGTTCTAAACTCCTCAGTGGTGGAATGAAGAATTCCTATAACATAGTTTTATCCTAACTAATGCTTGAAAATTTGAAAGTTTACCCCTAAAGCCAAAACGTTTTGCCTATTTTGACCCATTTTTCGTGCAATCAACTGCGTCATCCGGCTTTGTGTATTTGAATGATGCACTAACGATACTGTGAGATTTTGATTGTGTGTTGTTTTCTGCACTGAACGCCACACTGGAAAGCTTTCAGAAAATGGATGCATTATGAGCATTCTGAATAGGGGTGGTTATTTCCACCCGAAATACCCTTGACCCTGTTAATGAGAAGTTGTGAAATTTCTGAGAAACAGACATATTCAGCTGAATAACCTTACGGGCTGTGGGATTAAATTATTACTAACAGTCCTTACGGATACAAACGGAAATCTCAATTTGTAGCAAGCAGTGTTACATAGAACAATGATTTTAAGTAACGCAATTTGAATGAGATAAATCTACCCCATGTAATAGGTT
Source organism: Pictodentalium vernedei (assembly GCA_031216915.1). Taxonomy (NCBI): domain Eukaryota; kingdom Metazoa; phylum Mollusca; class Scaphopoda; order Dentaliida; family Dentaliidae; genus Pictodentalium; species Pictodentalium vernedei. Next base: position 723,304,242 of record CM062297.1, on the reverse strand, counting down.
CCACACATCACGGACGTTTTCGACATTTCAAATAGAACTGTTTTCGATCTGCATTTAATGGTAGCTGGCATCGGCGGCAGATTTTTATATTTTGTTTTGAAAAGACCGACAGTATGATAAAAGTGGGATCCGGACAAAAGATCCACCGGACAAAAGTTACTCGGACAAAAGATCCCTTGAAAAAGATCCGCCAGATAAAAGGTACAGTTGATTTTGCGGGAACCGCACACAAAAACCTAGCTCTATTTCATCATTATTTTATTTTTACTCATGCATTCATGCAACAATAATCTTTCAATCCATCAAATCCTCGCATGCTGATGGCTGATATTCTTGCCAAGGATACAAAATCCCTTGCCCCTGAGAAAAGTATAATTTGGGCGCATTTAACCAAATTTCTCCCCTGCAAATTGAATGAAATTATCGACCAGTGATTTCTTGAGATAAATTCAGATGTATTTTTATCAAATCTAGTCATGGTCGTTTCACGTCAAACTGGGACATTAAGGCACTCCTTGGGGTCAGCGACGTCATACTGCATTGATAATACATCGGTGCTCTTTATCTTGCCGTCTCTTTCCTTCAGTTGAGAGGCCGCTATTTTTAAGTGATCACAACTTCTTTGCCCCTCCTCGATTTATTTTGATATGAAAGCAAGTTGAATTAAACATTTTTCATTTGACAATTATTTTGAGTTTGACGGCAAAGCTTGCCTTATTCTTTTGTTATTTCATTTTTTTAGTCCATTATTTGAATTTTTCTGTCGGTTTATGTGCAGAATCTGCCATGGCCGATCGTTGTTTTTTCTCACTGAGGTACGGATGTGAAGTTGTTAGGGTAAGTCACCGTCTGATAAATGTGGCATCATAATCAGCTGCTGCAAACTGTATACTTATGGTCTTCAATCGCGGCTAGATTTGGATACCAATTTAGTCTTGAGAAGTCACAAATATTGTGTAGAGAAATATGTTCACCCGAAAAGCATCAGTCAAGCTACATCAAGCAGAGGTATTCCTACCGAGGCGGATGCACCACCCGAGAAAAGGTCAGGGCGATGTCAGGCACAAAATGTGGTTGCTTTCAAACGGCATTGTCCATTTTGTGATTGCAGTTGTGATGTGACAAAAGACCCTAGAAACCCAAGTAGTGAATCTTGGAACCAGCAGTAGTTCATCGCAAATGGGTGAGATACTCCGGGTTTGTGAAAGGCGAAAAGATAAATGGGAGGGGGGGGGGGGGGAGTTAGGTTAAGGGTTCTATGTGCTATGAGTGATTTGCATGCGGCAGGCGCTAGAGCTATATTTATAAGTGAAAGATCTGTAGCGTTCATCGACGCTACCAGAACAGATTCAAATCCCGATGCCCAAGCTTTGAAATCGGTGGTTTCTTCCATCAAAGATGACCATTCCCTTATCTGGACTTCAGTCGACGTGTTCAAATTGTATGGTGAGTGTGGGGTACTTGTATTTCCCGTCAAGTTTTTGTTGCTAAGCTTGCTGAAAAGTACGGCAACGGCATTTTAGTCCTTTCCTCGCCAGGGATAGCCACGATTTTAGCGTATAGATCGAGGGCTGGATCGGCTCTACGAATTACACAGGATCCAGATGATTATGATGCCGAAACGCAGTGAAAGTTTTGAAGAAAAGTATACACGCCGAAATAAAGGATATGGATATAAATCGAAACGTTAATCATCTCGAGCTCAACTTTGACAATATATCAGAGTTTTCAAGCGGGACATTGCTGGTTTTTCTGGGTAGCTTGTCATGGAAATAAGCAACATTGTAACATCACTGGTACGTGGAATCCCAAATTGGGCTTGCTGTTATGATAAGGGATTCTATAGACTTCATAAAAACGACGCATGACTTCTGAGTAACATGCTCCTATGATGAATTGTTGCGTTTCATGAAATCGCCAGCAAATACAGCGGCTAACAATGTTGACTTCACACCCATATCTAGTTCTGACGGTGAGCTAATACAGGTAGTGGTAGATAATTTCGATGCTGACATTGCATCTCAGAATGGAAAACGTAGAACCCATTCTCTGGCTGTTCTCTGGCTGTTTTGTTAACTCAAGCAAATAACACGGCTCAGTCGAAACACAGTCGGATCCCGCGACTTAAAAAGTCTGAAATGTCAGAGACTATTGACTATCAGTTGGATGTTGTTCGTTATCACGGATAGAAACGCCCAGATATGCCTATTTCTTAAGCAAAAAGGTGCATCCCGTCGACAGAATTTACCAGGTATAACACTCGTATATCTCGTGAGTCTGGAATGTTCCCTGAATGTCGTACTAGAGCCGAATATCTCCCAACCAATGATCGACATAACACCAACCGATCCCGAAACTATTGCGACTGCTACGAAAAAGGCCCAACAGTTGACGCTGAATCCAGGACAGAACTTTACAGCTGATAACACCTGTATAAAATCGCCATACACTAACAGGTATTGTGTATCAGCCGCAGTCAAACATTGCATTCCGCGAAATTACGATGCCACCTTAAACGTGGCTATTTCAAATTGCTCAGGACTGCCAGACGTCCAGTAAACTGTTTCGTAGTTTAGAGATGTTACTCTTACACATTCCATCGACAAAAAAACTTTTGGCGCCACTTCGAGGTTCATTGCCCTGGTGGCCGGTCTATTATAACGGGTTCTTTTATTATTTCTTAATTTTTTTCACATTTTCGGCGAAAGATCCAAAATCTTTGCACACAACAATGAGAAAAACTCAAACTTGAGTTTTGAGGGATGTTCTGTCCGGAGGTTGCCAGGGGATATTTAATGCTGGGTATCTTCTTCCTAGGTGTCCTTTTTCAGGAAATCTTTTGTCCAGGGATCATTCGTTCGGAGGATCTAGTGGAGTAATCCGTCATTGTAAGTTGCTGACTGTTTTCCGTCCAAAGGCTTCATTCGGTCTATGTCTGAGGTTTTTTTATTGACCTAATGATGTTTAGAGATTATAACTTGGTTAGTTTGTATCGACCGAGAGATCAACCCGAGGTGACTGTTTTCCGTACAAAGGCTTCATTCGGTCTATGTCTGAGGTTTTTTATTGACCTAATGTTTAGAGGTTATTACTTGATTAGTTTCGTATCGACCGAGAGATCAGCTCGAGGTGACTTGATATCAGTCGGACACCAAAGGAGGAGGGCTGATGTGAAGTTACTGAGGGAGAGGTCATAACCTATGTTTTTGAGACAAAAAATGAAAATAATAGTTATTCAAGATTTTTTTTGCAAGTGTCGTCTGCTTTTCATGTTAGGTAAAGGGTAAAAAAACCCAAAAAGACAATGAAGTCCCCATTACACCCACGGCAAAGCGTCTTCGTTTGCGCGCACGGATACATGACCCTATTGTTGATTTCATAATTCACTGGTGAAGTTATCGTTTATAATCAAACCCGGAAATCCCAGTAAATCACACTTTGGAAAGTAATAAAATACAATAACAGCTTCGCCTGAAGGAAAAGAAAACTAGACATAAAGGTCCAGCGAAGTCTCCAGGTGCTTTTCAATTAGCAGGACACCTCTGAGCAAGACCTTGCGGGGGATATTCATTGGGATTGGGGAGTTAACAACTTGGCAGAGACGTGAAAATAGTGTTATAAAACTACTGAAGCGTTAACACCAGAGGTATGTGGTGGAAACTTGTGCGCAATGGTGGCATTACGGGGGGCGTAGGGGCATTTGCCCCACATACTTGGAGCTTGAGCCCCCATTGCCCCGTTCACACACACACACACACACACACACACACACACACACACACACACACACACACACACACACACACACACACAGTCTTGTCTTCCCTACATACCGAGGTACCCCATTGTTTGTCCTTTGTGTGGACTAACGGTTTCAACCTCGTTTTGCCGGTACAGTTCTGGGAAAACAACCGAGGTAAAGGGTTTCTTTTGTCTTTTGTACCTCGGTAAGGCGAAACACGCAAACTCTTTTGTCTAGTTACCTCGTCAAGTTGGTAAGACAAACGCACACACACACACACACACACACACACACACACACACACACACACACACACACACACACACACACACACACACACACACACACACACACACACACACACACACACACACACACACACACATATTAAATTTAGGACGCATTGATCGAAATCCCCATCCGGACATCCAGGTGGAGTGTTACCCCGGCGCCAAATTCAATCATCTGCGCTCTATGTTTAAAGGGCACAGGGGCCAGTCCAGTCCCCAAAAAATATTATTAAATATTGGCGTGAATTCTCGAAACGATAATTCTGATCTCGTAGTTAAGCAGTTGCGGAATATGCTTAGCGATATCAGGGTCAAGTTTAGATCAGCAAAAATTTATTTCGCTGAACTAAACTTTTCGCAAAAACTCCCTCAGGCTGAGAGGAGAACCCTGAGCATCATCAACGAAACCATTCGGAAAGTGAAGGACGTTAACGTTATACCAAAAATTGATGACGCGAAGTTTGATGTTGCTCAGGATTTAATCCATTGGACCACGAGAACCGCCAATATTATGTACGATCACTGGTTGAACCACCTAAATTTAAACTAAGTAAAGGCAAAGGTAACAGCCGCCTAACAGATGTGGGATTAGGAACTAATGTGGTTAACCTGTCTGGCACCAATGACCTAACAACCCAAGAGAAATCTCTTTTAGATCGCGGTTTAACTTTTGTACCAGCACCAAAGCCTAAAACTGATAACCAAACAAATTTACCATCATACAACTGTAATTTTCTTAGGCAAATGAAATTAGCAGACCGCTTTAGAAACGCCAGCGGTCGGAAACTTCCTTTTACAGAATCATCTGGTTGGTCACCTCCAGATAGTGAAGTAGATCCCGAAATTATTGAGGCTAGCAAACGAATCATCCAAAAGGTGTTCAGCATGAACCTACTCTCCGATAAAGACAATTTAACAGCTGGTGAACGGAGAGCCCTCACGAATCTTCGAAAAAATAAGAAATTAGTAATTAAACCAGCCGACAAAGGTGGGTCGGTAGTTGTTCTATCTCGGGATAATTATATAAAGGAAGCCATGAGACAACTCAGCAATACTAAACATTATAAGAAAATAGATTCACTTATTTGGCCTAGTAATATCGAAAAATTCAATAAGATCTTAAAATTTCTCCTCGACGAAGGTCACATTACCAAAAAACAATTGAAATATTTAACAGCTAAGCTCAGTGCTCAAACAAGACAATTTTATATCCTACCAAAGATCCACAAGGACCGTTCTTCATGGACGGATGACTTAACTCCACCCGGGAGGCCAATTGTATCAGATTGTAATTCGGAATCTTATGCGATCTCGGAATTAATTGATTATCATCTGAAACCTATAGCAAATAGACATCCGAGCTATCTAAAAAATACACAGGATTTCCTGTCAAAAATTTCGAAATTGAAAATATCGAAAAATGCAATTCTGGCTACTTTGGATATCGACAGTATGTATACCAACATTGATATTGATAAAGGTGTTAAATCAGTTAAAAATGCATTTGAAAAATATCCGGATGCGAAACGCCCGGATGAACAAATTTTGGATCTTTTAGAGCTGAGCTTAAAAGGTAATGACTTTCAATTCAATGGAGAATATTTTCTACAAATAATGGGTTGTCCTATGGGCAAAAGATTCAGTCCTAATTTTGCAAGCATTTATGTAGCGGAATGGGAGGAAAATGCCTTAAGCAAATGTGCAAAGCATCCTCTCGTATATCTCAGGTACTTAGATGACATTTTTATTATTTGGGAACATTCAAAAGAAGATTTTGATGAATTTTTAGAAATTTTGAACAATCACGATCCAAATATTAAATTGAAAGCTACTATCAGTGAAAATTCTGTCGATTTTCTCGATGTGACCGTGTATAAAGGCAAGCAATTTCAGGCGTCCGGTCATTTAGATTATAAAGTGTATTTTAAACCAACTGATTCACATCAATTGTTGCACACAAAATCATTTCATCCTCAACATACATTTAAAGGTATCATCAAATCACAACTCATTCGTTTCCACCGCAATTCAAGTGATAAGGTAAATTTCAATGAGGCTTGTTCTACTCTATTTGGCGCCCTCAGATCGAGAGGGTACTCGCTGCGCCTTTTGCGTAGCCTGAAATCCCAAACCCTGAAAAAGCTCGAAAGTCCAGCTGAAACTACCGATTTCGAACCACTGAAGATTGAACACAACAGACCGTTGCAGAATGGTAGTGGCGTGGTAATTAATTGCAAAAAGCCTCGTTGTAGACTGCATACTTTTATGCCTGATCAGAAAGAGGAATTTTCCTCCGAACAAACGAAAAATCATTATCAGATCCGTAACCCCCTTCATTGTGATTCACCAAACATTATTTACCTTATCACTTGTAAGCGATGTCGGAAACAGTATGTTGGTCAAAGTCAAAATCCTTTTCGAGAACGTGCTACTAGACACAAACAGGATATAAAACATAATGCTGATGCCCCAGTAGCACAACATTTTAACCTTCCTGGCCATTCTTTGGACGATTTCGAAATCCATCCTATTGAACAACCACCAATTAAAGACACATTAGAAGAAACGGATGAATTTAGAAAAAAACGTGAAGCTTTTTGGATCAATACGCTTCAAACCCTCTGGCCATTTGGTATGAACATATCAGAGGGCGAATGCGAAAGGAGGTCCATCATTCCTTTCACTTTAACGTACAACAGAATGAATATCGAAATAGCAAAAATGTTAAAAGATGAATTCAATTTTACCAATGCTAAATTAAATGAACCTTTGAATCTTCGACCTGTCATCGCTTATAAGAAAAACAAAAGCTTGCGTAACATCCTTGTAAGGACTAAATTAGAGCCCATCAATGAATAACATCAATTTTTGCCAGTCAGTTTAACCGGTTCCTAAGCTCATCACTTAGTTTAAATCAATTTTATGTAATTTTTTGTCATGTTTGAAACCCATCAGGGTTCAGTAAATGAAAACAATTTTTCGGCGGCATATTAAAAGAAAAAAACGTTTCAGTAGGAAATGTCTGTGCCAGTGCGCTTTTTTAACCTCAAACACACACACACACACACACACACACACACACACACACACACACACACACACACACACACACACACACACACACACACACACACACACACACACACACACACAGTCTTGTTTTCTTTACATACCGAGGTACCCCATTGTCTGTCCTTTGTGTGGACTAACGGTTTCAACCTCGTTTTGCCGGATTATTTTCTACCTTTGCTGAAGACTACAACCAATCCAGGTATCTTCTCTAATAGGTAATATCTAGATTTCATTTTAATTTATTTCATTTCTTCATTTTAATTTCATTTTAAATTCATCTACTTATTCTTCAAATGGCTCAAAAAAGACAGAAGCATCAGGGAAAGAGAGTTGCCCAGTCTGGAAGAGGCCAGGAACAATCGTTCCAGGCCTATTCTAGATTGGTCAAGGCCCTTTTCCAGGTGATTCAGTGTATGCACCATATTGGGCTCCTAGAGCAGCATTTGGCCAACCGGGATTTCCCGAAACAGTTGGAGAAGAAAGTAGATGAGTTAGGTGGCTTTCTAAAGCCGGCTCTTCCCACCCCACACATTTTTTCTGTTTTTCGACAGATTAGTGTGGGATGGGCCAACCAAACGTTAAATGCTTTAGTTGAGCATTACAAGATAAATTTAAACCAGTTGAAGTCTAAGATAACTTTGGCTATGCGACCACCTCCTGGACTCGAAAAAATAGACTTCAACAACGCTTCGGCGCGTGCCTTGATCTGGGCTAAAAAAAACTTTAAAAATAAGTTGACAGATAAGACGATTTCGGCCTATGAGTCTTACATTTCGGAACTTCGCCCAGCGTCTGGAGTAAGGAACAATACGGGAGGGAGCAAGCAAACTCCGGCCCGTGTTGTCCCTCTACCCCAACGCGAAAAGCAAAATAAGAAAAGATCAAGGCAAAGCACTTCTCCCTCTTCTTTTCCTCCTACTTCTTCTTTCTCTAAGAGTAAGCGCCTCAATTTGCAAACATCTCCGGTCCATATTGTGACTGAAGATGCTCGCAAATTGAGTAACGCTGTCTTGCCTCGTCTTGTTCCTCTACCTCCTACTCCTCCTCAGCCTTTCTTCTCTGGTTCTCCTAGTGCTCTCACTAGAACTCCTCCTCCTCCTTCTGTTTCTTCTCCTGCTTCTGTTTCCTCTCCTGCTTCTGTTTCTTCTCCCCCTCCTCCTGCCTCTAGTGTGGTTCAACCAGGTATATCGTACTCAGAGAAAGTCAAATCACCGAGCCGCAACTCGGGCCGCTCATTTGATTCTAAATTCTCCCAGTTTCGGCATAAAAGCGGAGTTAATTTTGACAAAAGAAATTGGCGCCTCCCCGATGTTTGTAAAAACATCCTTATGATTGGGAGTTCAAATTTAGGACGCATTGATCGAAATCCTCATCCGGACATCCAGGTGGAGTGTTACCCCGGCGCCAAATTCAATCATCTGCGCTCTATGTTTAAAGGGCACAGGGGCCAGTCCAGTCCCCAAAAAATATTATTAAATATTGGCGTGAATTCTTGAAACGATAATTCTGATCTCGTAGTTAAGCCGTTGCGGAATATGCTTAGCGATATCAGGGTCAAGTTTAGATCAGCAAAAATTTATTTCGCTGAACTAAACTTTTCGCAAAAACTCCCTCAGGCTGAGAGGAGAACCCTGAGCATCATCAACGGAACCATTCGGAAAGTGAAGGACGTTAACGTTATACCAAAAATTGATGACGCGAAGTTTGATGTTGCTCAGGATTTAATCCATTGGACCACGAGAACCGCCAATATTATGTACGATCACTGGTTGAACCACCTAAATTTAAACTAAGTAAAGGCAAAGGTAACAGCCGCCTAACAGATGTGGGATTAGGAACTAATGTGGTTAACCTGTCTGGCACCAATGACCTAACAACCCAAGAGAAATCTCTTTTAGATCGCGGTTTAACTTTTGTACCAGCACCAAAGCCTAAAACTGATAACCAAACAAATCTACCATCATACAACTGTAATTTTCTTAGGCAAATGAAATTAGCAGACCGCTTTAGAAACTCCAGCGGTCGGAAACTTCCTTTTACAGAATCATCTGGTTGGTCACCTCCAGGTAGTGAAGTAGATCCCGAAATTATTGAGGCTAGCAAACGAATCATCCAAAAGGTGTTCAGCATGAACCTACTCTCCGATAAAGACAATTTAACAGCTGGTGAACGGAGAGCCCTCACGAAACTCCGAAAAAATAAGAAATTAGTAATTAAACCAGCCGACAAAGGTGGGTCGGTAGTTGTTCTATCTCGGGATAATTATATAAAGGAAGCCATGAGACAACTCAGCAATACTAAACATTATAAGAAAATAGATTCACTTATTTGGCCTAGTAATATCGAAAAATTCAATAAGATCTTAAAATTTCTCCTCGACGAAGGTCACATTACCAAAAAACAATTGAAATATTTAACAGCTAAGCTCAGTGCTCAAACAAGACAATTTTATATCCTACCAAAGATCCACAAGGACCGTTCTTCATGGACGGATGACTTAACTCCACCCGGGAGGCCAATTGTATCAGATTGTAATTCGGAATCTTATGCGATCTCGGAATTAATTGATTATCATCTGAAACCTATAGCAAATAGACATCCGAGCTATCTAAAAAATACACAGGATTTCCTGTCAAAAATTTCGAAATTGAAAATATCGAAAAATGCAATTCTGGCTACTTTGGATATCGACAGTATGTATACGAACATTGATATTGATAAAGGTGTTAAATCAGTTAAAAATGCATTTGAAAAATATCCGGATGCGAAACGCCCGGATGAACAAATTTTGGATCTTTTAGAGCTGAGCTTAAAAGGTAATGACTTTCAATTCAATGGAGAATATTTTCTACAAATAATGGGTTGTCCTATGGGTAAAAGATTCAGTCCTAATTTTGCAAGCATTTATGTAGCGGAATGGGAGGAAAATGCCTTAAGCAAATGTGCAAAGCATCCTCTCGTATATCTCAGATATTTAGATGACATTTTTATTATTTGGGAACATTCAAAAGAAGATTTTGATGAATTTTTAGAAATTTTGAACAATCACGATCCAAATATTAAACTGAAAGCTACTATCAGTGAAAATTCTGTTGATTTTCTCGATGTGACCGTGTATAAAGGCAAGCAATTTCAGGCGTCCGGTCATTTAGATTATAAAGTATATTTTAAACCAACTGATTCACATCAATTGTTGCACACAAAATCATTTCATCCTCAACATACATTTAAAGGTATCATCAAATCACAGCTCATTCGTTTCCACCGCAATTCAAGTGATAAGGTAAATTTCAATGAGGCTTGTTCTACTCTATTTGGCGCCCTCAGATCGAGAGGGTACTCGCTGCGCCTTTTGCGTAGCCTGAAATCCCAAACCCCGAAAAAGCTCGAAAGTCTACCGATTTCGAACCACTGAAGATTGAACACAACAGACCGTTGTAAAATGGTAGTGGCGCGGTATTTAATTGCAAAAAGCCTCGTTGTAGACTGCATACTTTTATGCCTGATCAGAAAGAGGAATTTTCCTCCGAACAAACGAAAAATCATTATCAGATCCGTAACCCCCTCCATTGTGATTCACCAAACATTATTTACCTTATCACTTGTAAGCGATGTCGGAAACAGTATGTTGGTCAAAGTCAAAATCCTTTCCGAGAACGTGCTACTAGACACAAACAGGATATAAAACATAATGCTGATGCCCCAGTAGCACAACATTTTAACCTTCCTGGCCATTCTTTGGACGATTTCGAAATCCATCCTATTGAACAACCACCAATTAAAGACACATTAGAAGAAACGGATGAATTTAGAAAAAAACGTGAAGCTTTTTGGATCAATATGCTTCAAACCCTCTGGCCATTTGGTATGAACATATCAGAGGGCGAATGCGAAAGGAGGTCCATCATTCCTTTCACTTTAACGTACAACAGAATGAATATCGAAATAGCAAAAATGTTAAAAGATGAATTCAATTTTACCAATGCTAAATTAAATGAACCTTTGAATCTTCGACCTGTCATCGCCTATAAGAAAAACAAAAGCTTGCGTAACATTCTTGTAAGGACTAAATTAGAGCCCATCAATGAATAACATCAATTTTTGCCAGTCAGTTTAACCAGTTCCTAAGCTCATCACTTAGTTTAAATCAATTTTGTGTAATTTTTTGTCATGTTTGAAGCCCATCAGGGTTCAGTAAATGAAAACAATTTTTCGGCGGCATATTAAAAGAAAAAAACGTTTCAGTATGAAATGTCTGTGCCAGTGCGATTTTTTAACCTCAAACACACACAGTCTTGTCTACCCTACATACCGAGGTACCCCATTGTTTGTCCTTTGTGTGGACTAACGGTTTCAACCTCGTTTTGCCGGTACAGTTCTGGGAAAACAACCGAGGTAAAGGGTTTCTTTTGTCTTTTGTACCTCGGTAAGGCGAAACACGCAAACTCTTTTGTCTAGTTACCTCGTCAAGTTGGTAAGACAAACGCACCCCTTCCACACTGTTTCTCTTTTCTTTATTCCCGTACTCATCCAGCAGATGAATATATCCAGTAATGATTTACAAGCTCGACAGCAGATAATTAAGAACCATGTATGTTCATGTACCTTGTCTCCAAAACATGAGCCATGTTTTTCGTATTATGAAGCGCAGCAGGGATCCGGGTTTGCTCAGTGGGCTGGATGTCCCAGCCCACTGAGCCAACTTTAATCCGTGATGTGTGTCAAACCTTCAAGCAGATCTTTGTGAAAGTTACGCGATTGTACTCAACTTCTTCATTTTCGACGTTGGAAAGAAGGTGGAGATCTGCTCCCAAAATCATCCACAGAAAGCTTCACTTGGAAGCTCAATTCAGTTGTTTTTCTCGAAAGAACACTTCCTCCCCACCCCCGAAAAAACTCTAAAAAAAAACCCTCCTGTGGTTGCTCGTGCCTTAAACTTGCGTAAATACTTACGGTATGTGTATGTATAGAGCGTAATCGCTTGACTGGACTGGTTACGTGAAATAATTCCTGAATGCATGGTGAGGGACGTTGTACAAACACGAGCGCGCGAATGGGCACGAGTGTTTTACAATATAGTCCCTCGCCTCGAATGAACTATTTCACGTAACCAGTCCAGTCAAGCGATTTCTCTGTTTATTACTTTTCATTATTAACGATAATTATATTATTTAACCCTTTACTTAACGTAACGGTCAAAACCGGCCAGCACTATTCTCTAAAATCGCCAATTAATTTTCATTATTTTTTCATTTTTTGTCTCTAAAACATAGGTTATGACCCTTCATTGGAACGAGCTCGTCGAGCTCGTTCCAATGAGGGGTCATAACCTATGTTTTTGAGACAAAAAATGAAAATAATAGTTATTCAAGAATTTGTTTTGCAAGTGTCGTCTGCTTTTCATGTTAGGTAGAGGGTTAAAAAAACAATGAAGTCCCATTACACCCACGCAAAGCATCTTCGTTTGCGCGCACGGACACATGACCCAATTGTTGATTGCATAATTCATTTGTGAAATTATCGTTTATAATCAAACCCGGAAATCCCAGTAAATCACACTTTGGAAAGTAATAAAATGCTATAATGCTATAATGCTATGATCATAAAAGGCCACTTGTGGACTTGTACCCCCTTCATGAGGAACGTGTCCCCTACTTACCCCCCCCCCCCCCCACCCCCCTTCCATTTTCATGCGCGAGTTGTATTCTCCTGTTTTGGGCAATGGCTACCTGCCCAAACACAAAAGAAAAGCATGCCTCCAACGCTCATCACTGATAAAATGTTTACATTCAACCTATATTGTTTCATTAACATAGATTTGACGAATGTTTGAGGTTCAAAACAATGACCCCAATTATATTCAGCTGTATGAATAAAATATCACGGTAATAGACTTGACGTTGGAGTGACGTCGACGAGGCACATTAGTATACAGTTTGAATATAAAATATAAAGAGCAATTTTATTTTTGGTTTTGCACAAACATTGTAATATAAGATGGAAGACAGTTTATGAACTGTGCACACCTGGGATGGTAACAGAAGGTGATTCCGGTATGCTATTGGTACGAAATGTCTCTCAGTGCAACTTTAATCCGTGGTTCAATGTTTTGTTTGAGAAGTATTACACTACATAAAAACAACAAATTAACTTTCTGTCTACCGCAGATCTTTGTTTACTGAAGATATAGAAATATGACGACATTGCCGGCGAAGTGAAACTGGTCTCAGTTTTGTTTCTTGGATTTATTGTTGAACTAACTGAGCTCCCCAGCGCTGCCCATGGCAAGGCGATGCGGAACTCAGTAAAAGTCTTCTCTACGTTATCTGAGTGGAATAAGCAGAATAGTATGTTATCGACGGGAGTAAACAGTTCAGTTCTTCTGAATATAGAAGGACACGAAGCAGATTGTGCACTAGTCCCTTCGGTCAAAACTAAGAGATGGGCGGTATACCGTAAACACCGTTCAATATCGCGCCAATGCCGATTTACCGTACCGAGGGAATATCAAAATACTGAAATTTCGGTATTGAAAAATATTCCTGACATTAGTTAACACTTTACGTAACACGAAAAGCAGACGATACTTGCAAACAAAATTCCTGAATAACTATTTTTTCATCTCAAAAACGTAGGTTATGACGCCTCATTGGAACGGGAGTAAACAGTTCATTTCTTCTGGGTATAGAAGGCCACGAAACAGACTGTGCACTAGTCCCTTCGGTCAAAACTAAGAGATGGGCGGTATACCGTAAACACCGTTCAATATCGCGCCAATACCGATTTACCGTACCGAGGGAATATCAAAATACTGAAATTTCGGTATTGAAAAATATTCCTGACATTAGTTAACACTTTACGTAACACGAAAAGCAGACGACACTTGCAAACAAAATTCATGAATAACTATTTTTTTTTTCATTTTTTGTCTCAAAAACATAGGTTATGACCCCTCATTAGAACGAGCTTGACGAGCTCGTTCCAAAGAGGGGTCATAACCTATGTTTTTGAGACAAAAAAATGAAAAAAATAATAATTAATTGGAGAGCTTTGTGAATAGCGCTGACCGGTTTTGCCCGTTACGTTGGGTAAAGGGTTAAAAAATAAAAGGACAAACATCAGAAAATTATGCAAAATTCATGACACGAAGATTCCATTGACAATGTATTGCTAAAGGCGGTCACCACAGGCCACTTTATGTAACAAAGAAGCTGAGAGAAAGGGGGTATTTTCTCTCAGCCTTTTTGTTACATCAAATGACCGACGGCGAGTGCCCGAGTACCTTCCAACACTTTGTCATACTGGGGGCTTTGTCTTCTGTAATGGATATTTTGAGATTTTTCAGGTGGTGCATTTGAAAGATTTCACACTTTGAGAGCCGTTAAAAAAACGTCGGTAAAGCATGCAGGTGAGGTCTATTTATCAGCTTTGGTCGTAACGACCAAAGCTGATAAATAGATCTCACCTGTATGCTTTACAGCAATTATACTGTCTGTGGATTATCTTGTCTGGGGGTGGATTTGGCACTTGTATGTCTGTAAGATTACGATCTACTTCAGTTAACCGATTTTTTTAACAGACTTTACATTTTAGCGTTTACTGCCACTTACTGCAAAAAAATGATCCGAAATCCATCGAAACTGAACCAGTACGAGAGAAACATAGCTGGCGAGAATATGGGGGAGGCTCTGGATCCGCCTCTTATTTCACCAGTCATTGGTTGTGTAAAAATATATGCATGCAAAAAAGTGGAGGGCTGAACCCCCCCTCCCCTCCCCCGGTTCCACCGCCCCGAAGAGGCAGCTTGAAAGAGGCACAAGTTGAGAATATATGATCAAGGTGCTCCTTCCAAGGAGGAACCATAAGCTGTGTTTGGGTAAAAAATTTAAAAAAATAAAAAAAAATTGATTGGTCAATTTTGTGAATAGAGCATGGCCCTTTTATGTTAGGGATTACATCAACGGTAGATAGACAGAAAGATAGATGTTTTTTTAACGGTATAGTTTATAGGCAAATACATGTTTAACTATAAAATACATATAGATAATTAGACTTAGATGTGAGTCTTCCATGGAAGACGTGTGTCGCCTGGCGTTTCAGACAGAATTCTAAGTGGAAAAGGGGCATAACTCTGGAAAAAATACAGCGGATCAAAAAATAAAATAGGAGTTGCACAATGCCATTATGTGATAAAGAATCACTGAAAGTTTCATCAACATCCATTCATAGGTTAAAGAGGAGTGGCGGATAAGAGAAAGTGTGACGCGGACGACGCGGACGACGCAAGACGACAAAAGTAATCCCTATATGTCGCTCCTCACTTCGTGGGGCGGCGACACAAAAATGATATTCAGTCTATATCGTTGGGAGATGACCTGTCTACCTGTCACTCCCGTAATACATTTAACTCCAACACTGACTACATGCTTTGTGCATTAAGCTTTGATAGAAAGATCTACAAATATGGATACTTGTGAGTAGCACGTTGAACTGCAACTTGGACTCGGCTACGTACCCCATTAATCTATTTCTTTAGATAGACGAGTTTCCAGGTTAAAAAAATAAATGTGGCTAATGGTGAATGTGATAGTGGGTATCCCGACCCCTCCGCGATAATCTGATATTATTATGATTACCAAAATGGGCGGAGGTTAAATTTAGAAAACAAATATCGCACGGTTCAAGTACTGTTCATCAATCAAGAAAAACATAATGGACACAATATTATACATAATAAGTCCTCGATGTGTTGACAGTTTTGGACACTTAAGTTATTTAGATTATCGGTTTGGAACAAACTCTATGAAAAGTGGGAAAACAAACAGCCCACAACAGCTTCGAATTCCTTACAGAACTATACTTGTGGCCTGAGAGCTTGCAACTCACCGTGACCCGACACGATCACAGTTAGCTGTGGGGAAGGCCTGTTAACTGCACCATCGACGAGCAGTACACCATATACATTGCCATCGTGTCCCCCACGTGGACAATTGGGATGGGCCCACGACAAGGCTGCTCAATCACCAATATCGCCAAACGACACAATCCATGTTCTTGTTCAACGAACTTGATTATGAAACAGTACACAGTTGTGTGTCATCAGAAAAATAAATCATTTACTTTCAGTAGAGTGGTTTGAGTTATAAACTTCAAACGGTTGTTGATCTTGTTTGTACCGGTATGGAGTGTTCGTATTTCACGCTTCTTTAACCACCTGACCACTCCGTGTCATCCATCCTTTCAAAGTTTCCACTTTCATTTGTATTGACCCAAGTAAACACTGGCTTGCAAATCCCCGCGAGCAAATAGATGAGCACGCGAACAGACTGGCACTGTGTGATTTTATGAATGAAACCGGTCTGTCACGTCGCGTCTACACTACGAAGTAAAAACTAACCGTGTAGCAGGGTATATCTTCTCCATAATTGATATTAAACATAGATTCTATGCGTGTCATCTGAGGTAGGAAATGTAGAAATATCCGTACTGTGTAGAGAAGGATATGAAGGATATCTTCATCGTGTGTGTTATTTTGTTGAGGTCATTCAAAGAATATTCTATGTGTAGGGGGAGAATGGCGGGGGTGAAGGTGGCTGGGCTGTTGTTGGCCAGTCTTGGGACAAGCCTGTGTGTCTCTTAACCCCTTACCCATCTGGAATAGCAGACGACATTCTCGAATAACAATTTACTTCCTTTTTTTACCAAAAAATCTAACTTATGACCTTCATCACAACGAGCTCGCCGACCTTTTGGGTTAAAATACTAAAAAATGATAGAAGTCGAAATGACGATTTTTACAAATAACTATTGGCGGTTTTGGTCCTTATGTCGGATTTAGGACCAATGTTTTCACCAAATGAATTGTTGAATTGTTGAATCAAGTGAAACCTCCACCTAATGCAGCGATTGTTTCCGGTCAAGACTGAACACAAAATCGCCATTCGAAATTTATTTTTCACGGACACCAAATTTGCTTGTTGGGTCCTCATCTTTCCCACGAGACAAGCAAGTTTGCTCGTTTGTTTATTGGTACACTTTCAACAGCTAGGGTCACATCGCGTCGGACAGTTTTCCGAATGGAGGAAGCCAGAGTAGGTTAAGGAATAATTCTAAAGTCCTATAGGGTAGGTAGGGTCAGGAATAATTTAACCTTACAGCCCTAAAGGGTTGTATGATTAAATTATCACTGACCTGTCCAGTTAGGACTTTATTTTGTTGTTTACCCGCGAAGTATGCATACCTGGTTGAAAGGGTTGAAGAAAACATGAATATTCTGAAAGAAAAAAAATATTATTTTATTATTGACTTTGTGTTTTCACTTTGTAGATAATTGCTGTACCAAATTAAATTAGCGTCAGAAGAGTTAAAGGCAGTTTTTCTACTGGTTGTCATTTATACTAATCCTTTAACCCTTTGTCCAAAACCGACAAGCACTATTTCCCAAAATCGCCAGTTAGTTTTCATTATATTTTCATTTTTTGTCTCAAAAACATAGGTTATGACCCCTCTTTGGAACGAGCTCGTCAAGCTCGTTCCAATGAGGGGTCATAACCTATATTTTTTGAACAAAAAATTAAAAAAGTAGTTATTCAAGAATTTTGTTTGCAAGTGTCGTCTGCTTTTCATGTTAGGTAAAAGGTTAACTAACGTAACGGTTATAACAGACTGGAGCTATTCACATAAGTCGACATTTAAATATAATTATTTTTTGACGTTTTGTTTCCAAACCACAGCTCGTGAGAGTTATTGGAATGGGCGCGCTGAACTCGTTCCATTTAGGAGAAATAAGGTGTGTTCAAGGCAAGAGAAGAATATTTTCTGTTATTCGAGATTATTAAGTCACCCAACGAAGTTAGAATAACTTATTGGGATCGTTAACATTTTTTTCATTTTTATTCAGACACGATTGAGGTTACTTCATGTGCACCGATTCTCACGAAATTTGGGTTATACACCTTTATTTTTTCTGAAAAGTGACAGACGAAAAATCCTGAATTTCTGTCCCCGATGTGAGTCATGTGAGTTTGACATCTTTTTCTTTTAATATCAACTCCCGCATTAAGCTCTCCTCTTTCAAATCTGGAAAATATCATCTGCAACAAAAAACATATCTGAAAGTGTGGTACCGACCTGGGAAATTCTGAAGGTTTCTGGCCGTATTTTCGAGTGACGTTATTGACGTCGACGTCAGCTGTCGACGTCGCCAAAAATTAAATGTCGGCCGACTTTTATGAAATTATAGTATATTGTAGAGCTAAAAAATAAGAGGTACATGTTTTGGGGTTTTTGATTTGTCGCTATTTTTTTACTTTTTACGTCAATTCAAATTCAGGGGTTATTTTGCACTTTTCTCCGTGAAAACGCTGATTTTCAATCATGTACAGCGCCGAATAACTAATACATACATACAGCTATGAAATTCCACATACTTTTACTCCATGGCTGTATTAAATGCATTGTTACAATTTCAAATTAAACCCTTTACCCAGACGATATCAAAATTCATTATTTTTAATATTATATTTTTAAACTTTCCAATTTTTTTTTAACAAAACCATATCCACGCCTTTGTTACCAGTCGCCTCGACTACTGCAACTCTCTTCTGATTGGCTCTAAAACATCTATTCTTGAAAAGCTACAACACATCCAAAATTGTGCTGCACGGGCCATAACCAGAACTCAAAAGTACTGCCATATAACACCAGTACTCTCTGAGTTACACTGGCTACCCGTTAAGCAAAGAATTCAAATTAAAATTGTCCTTTTGGTGTTTAAGTGTATCTCGGGATCTGCGCCATCCTACCTGTCCGATCTCCTTACCATCCACAAACCCCCGAGGTCTCTGAGGTCATCAGGTCAACTCAATCTGGTTCAGTCCGTATCTAAATTTACTAGTGCTGGTGATAGGGCCTTTCCGGTTGTTGGCCTAAGGCTTTGGAATTCTCTTCCAATCGACATAAAAAATAGTAAATCACTTGAATCATTCAAGACTGGTACTAAAACCTACCTTCTTCGAAAGGCATTTCCTTCAGTGGTCTTTTAATTTTGGTCATAATCTGACCTTACCAGGTGCGTGGGTGTGACTGAGTCAGTGAGAATTGCCTCGTTAATCGTCAAGTTACACTCACATACTTGTTTTGGTAAAGTTGTAGCCCGTTTTGTTTTGTTTTTTTTATTCTGTTTTAATTCAATACCCTTTTTCTTTTAGGTTCTGTCGCTTATCGCCACGAAATAGCCTCGGTTGCTGATGTGGCTTTGGGCACCAATAAATGATAATAGTGATCCATGTATCAATGTATCTGTGAGAGAATGTATGTGTATGTGTGTATATGTATGTATGCAATTATTGTACAGCCATTGAGCACCGCGTGTGGATTCTAGGCTTTAAAATTATTATTATTATTATTATTATTATATCATGTCACCCCTCATTGGAACGAGCTCAACGAGCTCGTTCCAGTGAGGGGTCATATGGTATGGTTTTGTTGAAATATTTTGAAAAATTTAATTTTTTCAACTGCTTAATTTGCATATTACGCGGGCGGCTGCGAGCGATTCGTTAGGTAAATGGTTAAACCCTTTATCCAAACTAACGTCAGTTTGACGTTTTTTTCACGAGCGTTTCATATCTGCCCGCTTGTTGAACAATCACTATCGAACTTCTCCAAATATATTCTCCAATAAAACCTTACGATGTTGGGGAGCTGGCAGCTGCTCGTCGTTGCTCGGTGGTTCTCTCTGGGTACTCCGGCTTCCTCCACCCGTAAAACTGTCACGGTCATGATGAGCCATTGTGCATAAATATGTGACCTTAAACACCAATAAATAAATAAATAATCCAATAAAACCATACCTACAAATGCAATCAGTTTTCATCCGAAGAAGTATTCGTCTGGGACTGCCATTGGTAGGGTGTCAACGACGGAAAAAGTAAAGTTTGTCCGATTTACTTGAACATTTAGTATGTTGTAGAGCTTAAAAAATAAAAAAAAATAGCTATTTTCGGATTTTTTTATTTGTTTTGTTTGTCTTTACACACCATCTAGTTTTTTTGTACAGCCCCTTCCTCAGCCACGGCAAAATATACCCCTAAAGAAACGAACCAAACAGCAGAAGGGATAGTTGGAATAATGTTTAGGCATATTTGTCTTCTCATTGACGCAACAAACTGAACGCTATGACGTCAAATCTGAAGGGGTGCGAAAAACGTAAAAATTAAATTCCACTTTCAGGCGATTTGACCTTTTAGCATTCATGGTCCAGAACATAAAGTTGAGAAAAAAAAGTGAAAATCCAACGTTACACACCGGAGATATGACGAATACAACGTTGGGTCCACACCACTCAAATTTGCTGACGCCCCTGCCCCCAGAACTACAAAACGTTGCATTATTTTTTTTATCACAGTCGGCTGAGGAATAACTGAATTCAAACCTTGCCAATTTTATCCACATTTTCCGAATATCGTGGACGCTATGACGAAAATGTCAATCGAGGGCAAAAAAAAAAAACGTTAACTATAAATTTCACTGGCTGCATCAGTCGTAGGAAATCTAAGTACTCGTGGTCCTAAATACAAAGCTGAAAGCATTTTTAGAATCACGTCAAATATCTGAGATATGATGTAACCAACGTCGGGGAAACGAATCTTACGTTTTTGTGTTTTCATTCTCTTTTCAACATTTTTTCAGCATTTTGCTTTTCGAAATTTTTAAAATACAGTCACAATAGACAGAAGACCTTGCCGCCAAAGCACCCATGGCCGCCCTCTCGGCAATGGTCATGCTCCGTTGGAGGATTTTGCGATTTCAAAACCATCTAGTTGTTATTTTTTTGCAACTGTCGTCTGCGTACTCTTCGTGTAAGAAGACAGGTTTAACCCTTTACCCAACGCAGGCGATCTCAAAATTTATTATTTAAATATCATTTTTTACAAAAAATTCCACAAAACCATATCATGTGACCCCTCTTTGGAACGAGCTCGACGAGCTCGTTCCAAAGAGGGGTCACATGATATGGTTTTGTTGAAATTGTTCGAAAAATAATATTTTTTCAGCAGCTGAATTGGGATATTACGCGGGCGGATGCGGGTGATTCGTTGGGTAAAGGGTTAAACTGATTGGTTAATTGGTACGTAAGTTAAAAGTTGGGGACATCACTCATTTAGCGCATAGACGGTTATTTTTCGTATTTTCGTAATTCGCTGAATTCTGAGTGGAAGTCTCAGTCTAATTTTGAACGAATGATATTTACTCGGAGTTCCACACAAGTTCCGCCTCACAGTTTCGAATTCTAAACTGAGGGCATGTGTTGAAACTTTTTGATGTGAGTTAAAGATGCATTTTAAGTTTCAGATATATGATAGCATTATACTATTTGTTGAATAACAGAATTTAAATTTTTGTCCACTGAATTGAAGCTTGATGAACATTATCCATTACTATAGGGATTATGGAGAACTGTGTCTTCGGAAAATTTGCTAGTTTTTTAGATGGCATTTTTACACGGAGATGTTCCGAGGTTTGTAGCTAAAAAGAGAGAAAATTAGTATTTTTCCCACATATTAGAATTCGAGGATGATATGCTCGAAGGGTATCTTGGCATTGGCTAAATTCTGTTTTTGGCTCTTCTCTCTTCTCGGTGGTTGAAAATGGTTGGTTTCGGCATTTATTCATGCGATGTTCCAGCTCGAAGCCTTACATTTGACAATGGAACCTTCCTCCTACGTAAAGTTTATTTATTCATACTTTGTCAGATGGTGTTGTCTGTATTTAGTGGAGTTAGAAAATCTGATACATGTCATAGATTATAAAACGTAGTTTGATAATATTTGCATTTAAAGAGAGTGAATGGCATTTATTACTTTCCAAAGTGTGATTTACTGGGATTTCCGGGTTTGATTATAAACGATAACTTCACAAGTGAATTATGCAATCAACAATTGGGTCAAGTATCCGTGCGCGCAAACGAAGACGCTTTCCCGTGGGTGTAATGGGGACTTCATTGTTTTTTTTAACCCTTTTTTAACATGAAAATCAGACGACACTTGCAAAAAAATTCTTGAATAACTATTATTTTCATTTTTTTTGTCTCAAAAACATAGGTTATGACCCCTCATTGGAACGAGCTTGTTCCAATGAGAGGTCATAACCTATGTTTTATCGACAAAAAATGAAAAAAATAATGAAAATTAATTGTCGATTTTTGAGAATCGCGCTGGCCGGTTTTAACCGTTACGTTATGTAAACGGTTAAATAATATAATTATCGTTAATAACGAAAAGTAATAAACAGAGTAATCGCTTGACTGGACTGGTTACGTGAAATAATTCATTCAAGGCGAGGGAGTATATTGTAAAACACTCGTGCGCATTCAGGCACTCGTGTTTGTACAACGTCCCTCACCTCTCATGAATTATTTCACGTAACCAGTCCAGTCAAGCGATCACTCTCTGTGTCATTTTTGGAAAAGTCTGAAAAGCTTTGGAGCCGAACATAATGATCTTGTAATGATATCTGATAGCCAGCAAGGTCTTCAATGATGCCTCAAGAGACTTCACAATTATACTGAAACCAACATGTTACAAATAAAAGTTTGGAAAAACGAAATGTTTAATATTTGGATCTGCGTCAGTTTATGGCACACAAAAGCAACCAACATTTTTTTTTATCGGAGGCAAGCGTGTTGATATTGTCGAGGAAATTACATATCTGGGAATAAAATTATCAAAGTATGATACATTCTCTAACCCTTTACCTAACGTAACGGCCAAAACCGGCCAGCGCTATTCTCAAAAATCGCCTATAGTTTTTTCATTTTTTGTCTCAAAAACATAGGTTATGACCCCTCGTTGGAACGAGCTCGTCGAGCTCGTTCCAACGAGGGGTCATAACCTATGTTTTTGAGACAAAAAATGAAAAAAATTAGTTATTCAAGAATTATTTTTGCAAGTGTCGTCTGCTTTTCATGTTAGGTAAAGGGCTAAAGCCCAAGATGATTTGGCTGGTAAAGCTAAAACAAAGCCGTATGCTCACTTTTTCATGCATTTAATGAAACCTCACGGGTTCCAATAAAGACAATGTCAAAGCTGTTTGATAAATTAATTCAACCTATAGTCTTAAATGGCGGTGAAGTTTGGGGATCAGAATTAACGTACGGTAAGCGTTACAACATAGACTGTTAAAAATTACACACTTCAAATTTTGTTAAAAAACCCTTGGGCGACGGGAATTTTCCCTCCAACCATGCGGTTCGCGCGGAACTTGGTCAGTATCCTTTTTATACACCTGGAACTTAATTAAGCACCTCCTGAAATGTTTCATGACAGCGAAGTTGGTGTTACTGATTATTATGTTTTAATGATTGCTATGTCTTGCAGTACATTTCATCTAGGGAAACATGATGTTTCTGGTTGATAGCGTACCCCAAATACATCCCCTCTGTCACGTTAAGCATGCTTCCCACGAATGTCGCGAAAAACACGACCATCCACATGCAATATCTGGGTATAAAACAAGAAAATTTGTCACTTCTTTTATCAATAAATGTTGACATGGCAAGGAGGAGACTGTCAGAGGCACTAAGATGGCAAATCAAATCATTGACAAACATGCAACAGACATGCCATTCAAAGCTATTGGAAGGAAACTTGGGTATAGTCATTCTGTCATCAGCAGACTTGTCCGAAAACATCAACAAACCAACGATGTTAAGGACCGACCAAGGCCCGGACAATCTCAAAAGACCTCTCCTCGGGAAGATCGGATTCTGGCACGCTTCGTTAGACGTGAACCCTTTGCTTCAAGTGGGGTTTTGAAACGCCCTTGGCTCACCAATAGGCGTTTGTGCAACAGAACTGTCCGGAGCCGTCTCAAAGCATTGGATATGAGGTGCAGAGGGGTCACCAAGCGTCCAGCTCTGTCCGATCAGCATCAGAGACGACGTTTGGAGTGGTGTATGACAACATTGGAATCTCAGGACGTGCAGGGGAGTCTATTGGTCATACGAAAGTAGGTTCCTGCTTCTCGTCACAGATGGACGCATGAGAATGTGGAGGCACAGAAATGCTGCTTACGTGACCAGGAACATCAGATCTACTGTTCCTTATGGTGGAGGATCAGTAATGATCTGAGGATACCTCTCTCATGGTTGTAAACTTGATATGGTGACTGTACGTGGGAATCTTAATAGTCATCAGTACATCCGGGACATTCTCAATCCGGCTGTCGTGCCTCATTTTGACAACCACACGTTGGCCACTTTCCCTGTATTCATGGACGACAATGCAAGGCCACATATTTCCCATGCTGTGAGAGCATCCCTTCAGAACAACGCTATTACAACACTAACTTGGCCTGCATTGAGCCCCAATTTGAAACCCTTACAACACATCAGGGACTTTCTTGGACGTCGTGTGCAAGCAAGGGATCTGCCTGTACAGAATTTGACCGATTTAGAAGCTGCATTGCTTGAAGGGTGGCAGCAGTTGCCTCTAGACCGTATCAGAAGGCTCACTGGTAGCATTAGGAGGAACGTTCAGACTGTCATCCAGGCACGTGGTGGATACACTCACTACTAACGTCAGACACTGCTATTGTGTTCAGGAGATCACAAGTTACATTGTTTTGTCAGTAATTACCAGCATTGTTTCATCATGGACCGTTCCAGCGCCATACTTGTCAAGAGAACATTTTCCATCAAAAAACATTAGTGACAGATATGCGTAGATAGCGCCATTAAAATACTGCATATGTTCATCATTGTGTTGTCTTTCATTTGTCAATAGACCATTCTTTCCGTAAACAATCACTTTTGGCCATCTGAAAGATAGCATGAAAGTAATGACAATTTCTATTAACACCACTGCGAAAAAAACAGGGGGTGCTTAATTAAGTTCCGGGTGTATATATTGGTCTCAGAATCATAATGTCCTGATGTGGAATGTGGTAGCTGAACAGAGAAATCGTAAAGGCAAACCGGAATTCCCTTTTAAGTTATTGGAAAGATATGGTCTCTCTATCCCTCAATATCCAAATATCACTAATACCAATGTTATAGGTAAGCTCAAGTATAATTTGCACAGGCATCGCGTAAACACGTTCAAAAGTCAATGTTTGAGGACTGCAAAAAGAATGGTGATAATAACCTGACAACTTACAGGTTGTTTAAAAATGACTATTCAGTGGAAACGTACTTAGTGGAAACGAACTCGACGGAAGACCGGGAAATTTTCACCAAGCTTCCTATCAGCCATCAACAGTTAGCTATTGAGAAATGGCGACCATATCAACCGCTGAAGCCTGTTATCGACAGGATATGTGTTCACTGTGAAAATAAATCTGGGAAAATAGAAAACGAATACCATTTTCTTTCGGAGTGTACACATTATGCCGAGCTACGATCAGAACTATTTGTTTTGATCGACGGATTTGTGATAGATAGAGAGATTATATGATCTGAGCAAATTTGAGCAATTCAAATTTATATTTGAAAATATAACCCCAGTTTGTGTCAAACAATGTGCAGCTTAATACGGCACTTTTTCGCCAGACTATTATTTTATGTTCGTTGAAGTGTACGAGAAATTCTGATTCATATCTCCATGTTCTTTCGCATATCACTAAACAAAATAGAGTACATTGATCCAGGGACAATTTGTGGATAAAATTGAAATGTCTTGAGTAATATTGTTCATGTTAGTTGAATATTCTAGCATATTGTCCAAGAGGATGTTCTATGCTAATAAATGTTACATTATATTGTGTTGTGTTATGGCCCGGAACATTCGTCGCAACAGCGACGCGCCAAATTTATTTCCAAGCCTAAAATTGAATTCGACTCGTCAGTAGCGTGACGTTTGTTTCAATAAGATGCAAGTCAGACGCTCTGCCGACGCACTGCCGATGAAGATTCGCCCAGATCAGCCGAATTACCATCGGTGATGCGTCGGCAATGCGTGTTTGAAACATATGTCGCACTTCTGTCTCGTCCAATTTAATACAAATTGCAACATTCCAGTCTACTTGAGCTTGAGCCCAGAAATACCTGGGACAAGTTTTGGAGTCTTATAAAGACTAGATTAAAAAGGAACGCAGTTATGTCCAAGTATGCACGCAATGTATAAGTTATTTTCAACCCTTGAAGAATTATCAAATATTATCTTCATCGGCGACCAAGAATGAAGCTTCTTAAGTTTCGAGGGGTACCTGGGACAGGAACTAAAAGTCTCCAAAGACTAGATTAATACACTACTGTTATTTACATGCGGAGCAACAAGTTACTGGAGCGGGTCCAAGGTTGTCAGGTAGAAGGTAGGACGCCCACCGCTAGTCATGGAGACACTCATACGACGTAGCTCAGGTACCCTAAAGAAAGAAGTATCTGGCCTAAGGCGTTGGGGCCTTACAGAGAACAGATTTAGGTATCCCTTAAGCCAATGGATATGGGAGGAGATGTCTCCTTTCAAAAGTTAAGGTTGCGGAGGCCCGGACGAGAAAAATCAATGCTCTGGGAATGAATTTGGGGTCTTAAGGTACAAAAGTTTGGACTTTCATTCATTTCGAATTTTTGTTTTTACTGGGGGAGGATGGAAGGGACACATGGATATTTGGGGGGTGGATGGGTGGGTGGGAGAGGGCGCAGACTCTTCATGGCTACGCCACTGTTATCAACCAAATTTCGAATAAAAGCCTTCTCTGGATCCAACGTTCACAATGCGAATGGAGGCGGACCCATTCCCAAAACGGTCAGAACATCCCCTGTATAAATAGGCATATATCGAGGGTTATAGCATCGCCAAAGGGTTTCATTGGATAAATTTTATGGAAAATTCTGAATCAGACAGGACCATTAGTCCTATAATTTCATCGTTTATGATTTCGGCGTTATTGGGATAAAGTGTTCCCTCGGCAATTTAGAGAAAATGCCAGCTGACTGGAAGATTACGGAGTGGTCTGGACGTGTTTCAGTGGATTATGTATTAGATATTATTTTCTTTCACAGAAGAGCCTAATATCTTACCTCCTACAAGTATTTGTGAATTTTATTGGTTCAAAAACGTCACACGCGCAGACTTCATATAAAACCATATACTGCCTGTCAACATCAATATACGCTGACAGCTATGGGTAATCTCCCCTTTGTTCATTGATTATTCAAAATGGCGGCAGCCGATAAACGCTTCAAGTTGAAAGATTGAGTGTTGGAAGCCCATATTTGGTCTGAAGTGCAGGCTAGGCAACTTAAAAGGCTTCATATTCTGTGGATGTGTGTCATGTTACCTTCGAAATGAAACTGTTTGGTATGTATGAATTTGCCTTGTTACAATTTATGGGAGAGTGCCTGTAGGCACTCTCCCTATAAATTGTAACAAGGCAAAGACACGTGAACACCTTGTGAGAATTCTCTCATTTAATTTTGCTCGCTGTTGTTATTAGTTCTGTGCATCGATGCAGCAGTCGGTAAGATATATTCGTCACACAGTTTGTTGGTGGCCTAATATGGTATATATGGTGTCAGTTAATTCCGTATTGGACTCGAGCTTCGCTCTCGTCCAATATGAAATTAACTGACAGCATATATACCATATTAGGCCACCAACAAACTGTGTAACTAATATTATCAAGCTCGACAGAATGGCATCAAACTCGGTTGTCATTACGCCAATCTCGGCCAATACGAACCAACCCAGAGTTGTCTCCCTTGACGCGTTATTAGGCGCAACAAATTTATTGACATCGAAATCATCCATCTTATTCGTCGAACGTAATCAGAAAAGCTGACGTTACCAGACAAAATGGAGTAGTTTGAAACTGAGTTTTCGTATGGTGAAGAATTAATAATTGCAATAAGTAAGGAAGAGACGGATGAAGAGAAAAAAGAACTGTACAGATAATTCAACGCAAGCTAGAATTCAGAGTCGTAAACGGAGATTCGTCGAAATGACGGGAGAGATAGTTCAGCTATCCGAATGACGCGGTTCCCCCAGTGGCAAATGCCGACTGCACAAGCAGTTTGAGGAGCGATTGAACGCTAGGGCAGCATCGACGTGTAGTACGCCTTAGCACACAGCGCCACCGTGCTCCAACATGGGCATTCGGGATTAACCCTTAACCCGCTGAGTATTTTCAAGATATTTTCCATCAAATCTAGTCATGGCTGCCGTGCAGCAGCCATGACTATATTTGATGAAAAATTTATCCAAATGTAAGATAAGAAATCATTGGTGAAAAAATCCATTCAATTTGCAGGGTGAAACTTTTATTATACGTGCCTAAATTATACTTATTTCTGTGGCAAGAGAAACCCTGTGCTGGGCAGGAATATCCGCCAGCATCATGCAAAGAGTTAAGTGTCTTGCCCAAGGACACAGCGCAGTTATCGAACCGTCAGCCTTTCGGTTTAATATCCAATGCTTAAACCACTGCACCACCGCGCTTCTCGCCTCTGTCTTAGTTCAGATATTCTGTGAAAGGTCACTGGGAAAAAGTCTTCGGTTTACTTTGACTTTCAGTTCGTACAGGCTCGTGCTTCGCCCCTTCGATTTAGATAATACTTGATTAGAGTAAAGCCCACGATTTCAAACAATGTACCCGTCTCACTCATTCTACGGTGTTGACCTGCAAATCCAGACTCTTATGACGCATGTATCATCTTCCAAACATGCGAAGAATGAATTGTTCCTTCAATTCAAAATTAATAATATTTATCGTTTACTTGGACCCACTGATCTCCCGGCAGTTTATGAACAGTAAACAGTTTAAGTGCAGCCTTTATTCTCGTCTTCTTTTTTAAGCGCCCCGGGAGAATCTTCATTGATGCTGTGCAAACTTACTCTGTGTTATAGACATACCTGGAGATGTTACCGCATGTTATCTCGCCACAGCGCTAGTCTTTTATTGTTCTAATCGTTTAGATAGACGTACAAGGATATTGGACAGAATTACACTGGCTGATATATATTACTTTGACGTCTAAGAGGCTGGTTGGTGGAACTGCAATGCAATTACATTACACGATTTAATGAGCAATTAACACCTTCGACGATGTTTCACGGCAGACGTGATGCTTCAATAATATCAGTAATTTATGCTAATGTCAGTGATGCACTCCGCGGGAAACGCGGGGGACCGCCGTCCCCCTATTTTTTTGAGAGGGAACGCCCCACCACCCACACACATTTGCAAGACCTGGAATTGTTGGATCTTGACGAATATCCAGCACACTGTGCAGGTAGTAAGATGAAGGAGTGCTTGTTGAGTTCAACAAAGTGAACACTCCTTCTTCTTGCGAGCTGCATTAAACCCATTTTAGTTATCGGTAAGTTAGCCGCTTTCCAAACTATAATATAATATATGTATATATACAGGTCGGATATAAATACACAAACTGACGTCACGGCAGTGGCATCCTTGGTGAGTTGTACGCGCGTTTGTTTTGGATTGTAACTCATTCATTCCCACGCTCTTCTCATAAAACTGAGGGTGGGAGAATCGTCCCGATTATCTGGCTTTAAAGGTAATGAAATTCACTGTCAAAAACCAACGGGAATGCGATTCTTCAATGAGAATTTTTAAAAATTTCCCGGGAAGACCCCAGGCAATTTGTCGATGATTGCTGAAGTTTTAGTTTCGGAAAGCATCACTGGCTAATTTAACTTGAACAGTACCAAGCGAAAATGAAAAATCCGCACAGTTTTATACAAAAATCTCATTTAAATTTTTTTTTCATTTTTTACAACACCCTTTCCTCACTTGGATGTGTATTTCCACCGATAGGTATCCGCAGGCCCATTACATCTACAAAACACAAGCCGATTATGACCACAGGTAGACCTCGGGTTGATCACGTCCGTAAAACCCAAGTCGACTGTTTCCACAATGACTCGCGTTTTGCGAACGTAATCGACTTGCAGACACAGTCGGCCTTGCGGATCTATACGACCGAATCCGAGACACAACTGTACGTGACCTATGGATAGTGACAAATCGGGTGGAGGGTGTGGATCTAGCCCTCCTAACAATTGATGAAACCTAAAAATTGGAGAACAGATCCGACAAAATTAAGGCATCCTGACAAATGGTACCCTTAACTTTCATCTGAAGTGGGGCGAAGAGAAAACACAACGATTGGTTAGTTGGAGCAAACATGTAAACAAGAGATTTCTGAAAATTGTATGGGCCAATCTCTTAGAACGTAAATTAACTCTTTACCTGACATAAAAAGCAGACGGCGACACTTGCAATAAAAAAAAAATTCTTGAATAACTTATTTTTTAATTTTTTGTCTCAAAAACATAGGTTATGACCCCTCATTGGAACGAGCTCGACGAGCTCGTTCCAACGAGGGTCATAACCTATGTTTTTGAGACATAAAATGAAGAAAAATAATGAAAATTAATTGGCGATTTTTGAGAATAGCGCTGGCTGGTTTTCTGGTACGTTGGGTAAAGGGTTAATACTTGCCTATGAATCTAGGCGATCGACATAATACAAGATTAACAACGGAAACACGTGTCACTCAAACATGTGCTGTGCATGTTCAATAAAACCAGGTACCACCATGGCAATGACATCTCATGGCCACTCACGCGAGATGCCACGGCCTCCAATATGATGTCACTGCTTTCGTGACAGATGACGCCTGAACCATTTGTTATTTTTTTTCAATCTGTTCCTTCAAGACATAGCTTAGGGTCCATCTTCGAGCTTGTTCGGCAAGGGGCCACAAGCATTGTTTGGGTGGAAAATATGAAAATATTTAATTTTTGGAGTTTTTTTGCAAGTGTCGTTTTCAAGTAGTGTTATATTAGGTACACTCTAAAATCAGTTTGGTTAAAAATCAACCCAAATCAACTGGGTAGAGAAAATATGAACCCAATTAAAGAGATAAACTGAATTGTGAACTTGTCTTACAAAAAAAATATTTATATATACATAATTATGTATAACGATAATTATATTTCTCCTACCCAATGTAGTTGTGGCCATTCTCTTAATGCCTAACTACCATACCAACTGACTGATTCTGCAGAATGACTCGTTAGGTACGACATTACAATCTAAAATTAGTTGGGTTGAAAAGCAATCTAAATCAGCTTGGTTGAGTGAATATGAGTCCAATTAGGTTCCCATTCACTCAACCCAGTTGATTTGGGTTAATTTTTAACCCAACTGATTTTAGAGTGTACAAATGTGGACGAACTCCTTTGTGGAAAACTCTGCTTAACCATAAAGCAGAACGGAATTATATTTAGGAAAACACAGTCATTTTTTATCATCTGATCGATTTGAGTGACTTCAACCCGGACCTCATTTTAACGACAGTCCGCACTAAAGTGCATGCGTGTGGACGGTAGGGTGCGTGTCTGTGTATGTGTGTCTGATGCAACGGTGGCGGTGAGAAAATACCCATTGTCAGCAGGCTAGCTTAGATAACGGCAACCTTTCACTCATCTTTCACCCCTGTTTCTGAATTAACTTCTCGTCATTTCTATTGATGTATTTAGTTTAGTTTTCGAGGACAGGAGACTCGTAAGTTGTAATAACTTGTTCTCCAATCCGTTTTGCTGTAAAGAGTGACAAATAAAATATGTTTAAACTAATTATGTCCCCATTCTGCATACAGAATAACACACTATCACTCCGATATCTGATTTTATTTTATGATGTAAATCTACCAAGTCTGTTACATTTAAGATGAAAGCATTCATGAGAGGGAATACCGTCGGAATACATTTTAACAGATCTAGAACGATACACACGATAAACTATATTTTGGGCGCCATTCTGTCGGATAACAATACATCAAATGACTTTTGGTGTAACTTATAGATCTTCGTATTACACGATGCGGAAATTGGATGTTGGATTTGCCGTGAACCCTGTGAAACCCATGTTTGTTATACGACGATTGCTGCGTGTATTCAGCGCTACCTGATCCAATGCAGCTATTGAGAATAGCGCTGGATGCAGTACCAATGCATGGAATATGGCCGACGTTTAAGAACGTCATGCAAGAATGCGTCTGATTGGTTGTCGCGCATTTAATTGACGTTGTGACGTGAATAAAATGCTTCGACACAAAACAGCCCCAAACAAGAAAGTAAACAGATCACCGGATGTGATATTTTTCTTAACCCTTTACCTAACGTAACGGCCAAAACCGGCCAGCGCTATTCTCAAAAATCGCCAATTAATTTTCATTATTTTTTTCATTTTTTGTCTCAAAAACATAGGTTATGACCCCTCGTTGGAACGAGCTCGTCGAGCTCGTTCCAACGAGGGGTCATAACCTATGTTTTTGAGACAAAAAATGAAAAAAAATAGTTATTCAAGAATTATTTTTGCAAGTGTCGTCTGCTTTTCAGGTTAGGTAAAGGGTTAAAAAGTATCAGCTTCATTCACATAATTCAAGTTTAAATATCGAACACAACTCAGGTAGTGTACGGGGGCAGGAATCAACGACCGTTGTTAGAGTTTTTCCTGCATTTCACATGTGCCATCGGTGCACGTGAAATACAGGAAAAACTCCTACTCAGATCGTTGATTCCAATCCCCCGTTCTCCACTATTCCTATTATATTACATAGATCTTACATTTTTTCCGTTCAGGTTCGAGAAATAGTTCGGTTGTTTATTCTGCGGTTAGTTCAACATTTAGAGCCATGTCGCGTCAGAACTTACGGATTGCGAAAGCCGGAATACCAAACCATGCAAGTAACTGTTAGCCATTTTGTTTTACCAATCGACACAATAATTTATTATTTATTTATTCATTGGTCACATATTTCAACATAATGGCTAATCAGGACCTCGACGGTTTTACGGGTGGAGTACCCGGAGAGAACCACCGAGCAACTGTCAGCTCCCCAACATACCAACTCCACACAAGCAGGGTTATCATTGGTTGAAGACAGGAGGACCATCGACGTGCAGTACGCCTTAGTACATAGCGTCACCGTGTCCTACGTGGGTAATGGGGGTGAAGTGTCTTGCCCAAGGACACAACACGATTGCCGCAGGTGGGATTCGAACCGAGGACCTCTCGGCTTGCAGCCTGCACCTCTACCTACTGAGCCACCGCGCCCCCGACACAATAATTTCATTTAACGTTGGTAGAGGGCCTGTGTGCCAACGACGTTCCAAGGGCTTAAGCTGAATGCTCAACCTTGCCCCTATCAAGAGAATGCAACGTATACTCTAAGAACTTCTTAACACAACTGACTCACTGGCTCAAGCTATACTGGAACTTTCAGCCTATTGACCGTTAGTCCAGGACGCTAAAAAATGAGCCATCACACCTACCCCCCACCCCCCGTGATTGAAGAGGAAACCGTATTTAAAATGTAATTGAAGAAAACACCTTACCCATAGCGAAACAGTAATTATGCTCGCCAAATACTACAGGAAAATCATATTATAAATTTTATTATTTTTAATTTTCTTGCGAGTACTTATTTATTACACGCCTATTACTTTTCCTCCAGTTCCATATTTACAAATCCGTATGGTACACGTGTTCCACACGGATTTCCGTTGACGGACTATTTTCCATGGCGCCATGAATCTATCAAAAGAACTAAACTTTCCCCATTTTCGTAATCCGCCAATCGCGACGTCACATTCTAATCCATATCATTTCGGAAGCTGCGGTGACAGCCGATAAATCGAACGCTTTTGCCAACAAATAAAGAGTTTTAAAGTTTGAAGTTTTCCGTGTGTGATGTTTGAATTTTTAAATTAATGGATTCTATGTGACAGAGGTGTGTAATAATAAATATAGAACGCCACGATGTGTGACTGCGTTCGTTATGCGCCTCTCGTTCTGTTCTTCCGCGCTGGCAATCGTGCCGTTTTGACGAACGCATTATCACATCATGACGTTCTGTGTATATGTAGCCCACGACCTTTATTGTAAAGAACACTCTATGAAAGCTATAAATCATTTACCTGACCTCTCCTCGAATACCGAACACTCATAATAAAAAAATGTCAGTAAAACAAACCTTACCAAACTCCAACGCGTTCAAAATCACCACTACGCTTGCCCTCCGAGCCCCAACACAGACATCAACTGCAACCCTCCACGAGTGGGGTGACATTGGGATGCCATAAACGCGGTTCAAAGACAACGCTGAAAAAACTCTTAAAAGACTTTAAGTCAGAG
Organism: Pictodentalium vernedei; assembly: GCA_031216915.1. Taxonomy (NCBI): domain Eukaryota; kingdom Metazoa; phylum Mollusca; class Scaphopoda; order Dentaliida; family Dentaliidae; genus Pictodentalium; species Pictodentalium vernedei. The sequence continues at coordinate 723,269,973 of CM062297.1, read as the reverse complement.
AGCTGATTTCCTAACTAAATGAGTACCGAAGAAATAATCTGAATGTAAAATACTCCAAAAATCAGGCCCAGAAAGCCCAATCCCACCATAACAATACTAGCCACTGTCGCATACAACTCAACAACACTGACTCCTATACAACCAACAAACCTTCGCATATAACAAAGTACAATTCTCTCGACACTTACGTACACTTACAACATTACTGCACTTGGACAATACACACATGCAAGCATCCCCAGAGTGGATATGGATGGACAAAAACAACCTGCTGCAAAAGTAGCTGTTCACCCCCCCCCCCCCCCACACACACACACCTACTAGATGCCCACATCACCGTTGCTTGCTGCCGCTCATAGTTCGACCTCGTCCCGAGCGACTCACCACTAATACCACCATATATCACCAATTCTGTACACAACGACAGCGAAACCACAGCGCAGTTACAGACACACTCATGCAAACACCCCGAGTGGATACGGATAGCCATAAACAACCTGCTGCAGAAACTCTGTTCACAGCTCCCCCCCCCCCCACCCCCACCTCCCGAATAAATGCCAACATCGTCGTTGCTGGGAGCAGCTCATAGTTTGACCCTGCCCCGACCGACTCCTCATCAAAACTACCATATCATACAACTCGCGCACATACCGGCAACGCAACGACACCACAGCTATCGACACACTCATGCAAGCACCCAGAGTGGATATGGCCAGATGAATATCAACGAGCCGCATAACTATCTGCATCGTGATCCCTTATGGCAGATGCCAGCATCATGAATACTGTGTGCTGCGCGCTGCTTGACCCTGCCCCGACCAACTCAACAAATCACTAAAAACTACACCAACAAATGGACGTGCACTTAACCTACAAACTGATTTTCTCAACTCTTTTTTTTTGGACGGGGTGGGGGTAGGGGGCAAGCATCAAACAAGACATCCTACACCCCCCCCCTCCCCTGAAGGATTGTGGATGTCCCTAGGCCTTTAAAAATACTACAAGAGTTTTCTCTTATCTTATTTTTGGAATCGTTAAGGAATTTCATGCCAGGACCACTCCCTAGCTCACGTTACTGTCGGGATTTCTTTCTTCTTCACTTCAGCCCTACCAGGCCCCGCCGTTTGGCTTGTCCTGTCCTGGCGAGTTCAAAATCACCCTCCGACGTTTGGCCTAAATCAACGGAGGCTCTAGATAATACTGGAACATCGACCACTTTAGGGAGCGTTTAATCTTTGGCACTTGTCACCCTCTTGTGAGCAGGATGTGTGCTTCGGTGGCAGCGGGCACGACCGAGCTGCAGAGACACTCTACCTGGCTAGGAAGGCTCGATGTCCCTAACATTACTACATCAAGAAGTGTCAGACTACTCCTAGAATCATCAACATCTTTAACTTTCGGAGACAGACTAAACTTGTCAATGAAGGAAGTGGATCCTCTCAACGAGCTGTATTATACAAATGACACACTTTACATGCATGAAGAACAGACTAGAACCACCTACTATTAGCGGCGGGGTGCGGACTGGGTCCTGGTGGCTTTTTCTGGCTCCTTTGCATCTCTTGTGCAGCTGCTAGATGTGGAAAGTACCATTGTACGCGAAGAGGTCGTAAGGGGTTAGGTAAATCCACACCATCCCCACGCGCCTTTGGCGCGCTAAAAACCTTCTGTTTACTTACTGTAAAGAGTTCATTTCGCTGAGAGATCATTAGGCGTGTTTTAATTTTGTTTCAAGTAAATTTGTTAAAGATTATTATCAATGCCGAAACCTGCTAGCACTATTCACAAAAAAATCAGCTTTCAAATGTTATTCTTTTTTTCATCTCAAAAACATAGCCTAAGACCCCACATTTGAACGACTTCGTTTCGCTTGTTCCAATAAGGGGTGTAAAGCTATGAGACAAAAAGGAAAACAATTAGTTACCGCCTTCAAGAAACTTACAAGTTTCGTCTACTATCCAGGTTGGGTAAAAAAGGTAAACGTCCAACTATGTTAGATAAATGTCGGAAAGAGCACGCGGACAATAAAACAAATATAAATTAGTTGGATTTTGGTTGCGGGTGCCTGTGGACGAACGACTCCGGTTATTAAGAGTCTACATTACACTTTGTCAGCGCGGGGGAGGGGGGGGGGTCAAACTTTCGTGGAGCTGGTGGGCGATATGCATCCCGCTAGTTGCGCAGCCTGCACCCAAAGACAACTACCTGAACCCGTGTGTAAACGTATGTAAAAGTATGTCTCATCACCTCTGTGAGTGGGGGTGTCTGTAGTCTTGAAGGGTCATTTGCTTTAACCCTTTGAATCCTGGTGATATTTTCCATCTCAGTTCATTGACAGCGTTTGGAAGATTCCATATTCATTATTTGGGGATAGACCAATGTTTTTATCAACGTACAGCCTTAAGGGCTGTACTTTGAAAATATTGATTAGTCTACCCCTCACATTCACTTAGCGGCCATCCTACTTAATGAAATTATGGAGTAGTATGTTCCTGGCCTTAGAAACAGCCTCTTCGGTTCAAAGGGTTATGGATAACGTAACGGCCAAAACCAGCCAGCGCTATTCTAAAAAATCGCCAATTAATTTTCATTATTTTTTTCTTTTTTGTCTCAAAAACATAGGTTATGACACCTCATTGGAACGAGCTCGTCGAGCTCGTTCCAAGGAGGAGTCATAACCTATATTTTTGAGACAAAAAATAGTTATTCAAGAATTTTTTTACAAGTGTCGTCTGCTTTTCATGTTAGGTAAAGGGTTAAAAGGATATAGACGACTAAAAATAAGTTATTCACATTTTACAAAAAATCTTAAATTTTACACAGTTCAACCGTTCATCAATTAGATATAAATACACTATCTTAAAACATATACTCTTCACAGATCCTTGAACCATCATCGGAGTATTCGGCCACCCACCTTCAACACCCTTATCGTAGAGCCAAAAGGACGTCGGCACCGTTTTTTGCGAGATGGGTCGTACACTTTTTCGACGAGTCGCTCTTTCACGCAATTACTCGATAGCTTATTCGTTCGACGAGATGAGAGCCGTTTGGGTAATGCTTGTCTCCACCACGGCTCTCGTTGCTATTTTGGCTCTTCCTACGCACCAGCTGTAGTTGTAGCAACCAAACAGCAGATTGTACATTTCAGACCAGAGATGGGAATACTGATAGCAGCACCTAGACAGGAGGTAGTACTACCGCAAGCCAAGATAATACTGCTTCCAGAATCCCGTTCATAGGATCCCATTTCTAGAAACATCTTTTGTCCGGTAACACCAATTTTACGAATTGATTGCTTAACGGAGAATTATTTTGCAGTAAACAAAATGGCTGCGCCTAAAAACGCATCACGGGGGAACTCTAGCTTGGTTCATATATCGTCCAAGATCAGCGTCATCTTGGCCAAGAATGAAGTCATATCAGCCGAGCTCGATAATGGGCAATTCTGGGAAACAAAATTATATCTAATAAATAAAGATGCTTAACAGTGTTGTTGCAAAGCCTGGGTGAGCACCGAATAATACTGAAGTTTACTTCATGAAATTCGCCATTCAGGCCAAGGGTAATTTCGCTGTCTTATCCTCAACACCGTGTGGGCATATTTGATTGTCGATTCGGCGAGATGGCGGAAGGGGAAAAATCGAAGTATGCATATCAGAAATTACCTTGTAATTCCATATAGTTGAGATTTATGGTGATTACTTGGAGCGGACATGTACAAAACTTGGAAAGTTCTCCACAAGCTGCAGGGCTTACTCATATTTTGCGTGCATAGCACATTATCGGCGTTCGAAGTGCATACAATATCAGTCTCAAATCCACTAAAGATCCACGGTCTATGTTTTTTCTTTTTGTTCTTGTTTATACGAATAACTAGTTTAATGTGACAATCGAAAGAAAGTCAAAAATATTTTAAAGCAGCGAAAATTATTTAGATATCACTTTAGATCGATGGATAAAAAAAGAGATAAAAAACATATTTCACTGATACAAGCCCCTACGACAACATGATCTTAACAACGTGCTGCACTCTATTTGGAATATCGACCAATAAAAAGTGGCCAAGTCAGTTTCTTCAAAAATATTATGTAAACGAAACAAAAACAACTGGATTTTGCTGAAAAGAAAAACTTATTCTACACTGCAGTGTTCAACCTGGGCCGACATCTTTTGGTGCGAAGTGGAATTTTTGTTCGGTGCTAAACGAAGTTTGGTGCCAAATGAAAGATTTCAGTGTCAAATGGAATTTGATTCTAAATAAGAACAAATTAACCATGTATCGTCAATTGACTAACAAGGCGCCATCTGTAATGCTTTAACCCTTTGAACCTGGTGGTATCTTCTCTGCCAGTTAAATGACAGAAATTGGAAGAGTCCATATCCATTATTTGGGGGTAGAACAATTAATATTTTCAACGTGCAGCCTGAAGGCTGCACGTTGAAATTATTAATTGTTCTACCACACACCTTCACTTAGTAGCCATCCTACTTAATGAAATTATGACGTATCGTGTTGCTGGACCGGAAAAACGTACTCTCGTGTTGAAAGAGTTAAGCAGACTTGCTTCAATCGAAGTACGAAATTTCAATTTACTATTACCAGGCTCTTCTAAGTAGTTTAGTTGCAAAAAACCCACAAATGATAAAAATATAGAAACTAAAAAAGTAAAAGATTTTTATTAACGCTTACTAAATAATTCCATTATTGTCATTTACTCACTGTTTATTCACTACAAATAAACTAGTAGCAAATAATTTATTATCTTCCAGAAGGATTATAAAAAAGATTAAGCAAGATAAAAAGATTAAGCAACAAAGAAATGTTTTGATAAGAATCATATTAAAGGGATAAACTGTCAATTCATTTCACCTATAACCAATAAGAGCCATGAGTTATAATAATATAATAACACTTTGGCCAGCCGCTGATTTGTCACGGTTCTCGGACGAGAAGGCCGTGGTTACCCCTGTACTCCCAACTGCCTCCCTATTCCCACGCTTCTCCTCTCCTCCCAACACTCGGAGACGAACTGCTTGATGATATCCCTTGTCCCATTCTTCCCAATCTCTCCGATTAGCATATTAACCCTCTCCTTTGAGTCTCCCCATAACCACATGTCCTTCATTCTCCCATCCCACTTCCCCATTATACTCCCAGTGAATCTCATTCTTTTAGGCTTATACTTTGGGCATTCTAGAAGAAAGTGTTCCAGGGTCTCCACCATGTCCAAGTTACACATCTGGCACTCCCTTTCACCGTCTTTCCCAATTTTCCCCCTCAGCTCCAGGGATCGCGACCTCAGCTTGAACAACAGTGACCCCCCAAAGGTGCCATCAAGGTACTCTTCAAAACCTGGCTTCTCTTTATCACGCAGGCCACCCAAAGACCTCTTTGATTTGACCCCCTCTCGCCAATTACGGTTACAATCCTCCATGCCCCTTTCAAAGATTACTTGACAGGCGTGAATTCTGTCTCGCCCGTCTCAGCAATTTTATCGAAAAAGACGCACTGAAACAAATAACTACAAAGCCTTTGAGACCTTCCAGAAGTATATTTTTTGTGCCAAATTTTGGTGCCAAATCTTGTATTTTTAGTGCCAAAAGATTATTTAGTGCAATTGGCTCCCGAAAGCGCGAACACTGAGCACTACATTGTAAACACGTAAGGCATTATGTGGTCTACACGATCAACCATGCATGTTTTTTTCAAACTAAAAATGCATCGAAACTGAACTAATTTTGGTGACATCGTGTGGTAGATTATACCCAACCATATACAACCCTGATAGAAAAGGATAGATATAAACAACACTCAACGCCCCTAAATGATAGGAGATGCTAGGTGTGCGATACCGGTGAAATAGAGTGCGAAAAACGTTTTGTTATGTATTGTGAGACATATGTCGAAATCAGGGAAACGGGGTTCGAAGAAATTATAAAATTGAACAATTAAATTATTCGGAGAAATACTATTATATATTGAAAAACTGTGATAGTAAATCGATTAATATTATTTCTAACATGATCTGGTCATTCGTCTGTAAGCGAGATCACCTTGTTAACCCTTTACCTAACATGAAAAGCAGACGACACTTGCAAAAAGAATTCTTGAATAACTAATTTTTTTCATTTTTTGTCTCAAAAACATAGGTTATGACCCCTCGTTGGAATGAGCTCGACGAGCTCGTTCCAACGAGGGGTCATAACCTATGTTTTTGAGACAAAAAATGAAAATATTTTAAAAATTAATTGGCGATTTTTGAGAATAGCGCTGGCCGGTTTTGGCCGTTACGTTGGGTAAAGGGTTAAAGAAAAAAGTCATTAGTACTTTATATTATACATCATGTTTATTATGTCTTCTTATTTGTTAGATTTGTATTGTGCAACTGCCATTATGGTGTAATGCATTAAACTATTAAACTTAAACTAAACTACAATTCAACAACATACACCCAGTATATTTGTATATCTTGGTCTTTGTATCATGTATGGGACGTATGTTCAACTCAGCCACAGCTTAGAATTTAACCCTTTACCCAACGCGGACGATATCAAAATTTATTATTTTAAATATCAATTTTTCAAAAAATTTCAACAAAACCATATCATGTGCCCCCCTCGTTGGAACGAGCTCATCACATGATATGGTTTTGCTGAAATTTTTTGAAAAATAATATTTTTTCAACTACTGAATTTGCATATTACGCGGACGGATGCGGCCGATTCGTTGGGTAAAGGGTTAAAAAACTGAAACTGCGTGCATGCACTTCTAACGCCAATAGTGTGTCATGCACGCAAAATATGAGCATATACTGAGATGTGCATGTCTCCATTTTTTCCTTCCGGTGTCCTGCCGAATCTACACTGTAAACAAAATGTCCTCGCGGTGTTGAGTATAAGGCAGTGAATTTGAGTAAATTGTTTTCTATTTGTATGAGGTGTAGTGATGTAAGCGAAAGAAAAAGCCCCCCCCCCCCCCCCCCCATTTCGGTGAGGCAGACGCCAATGGACCAACCGTTCTCGCAATTTGTCTAAAGCTGACACAACATACTCGCGTACACCCTCCTCCGCACACACACACCTTCTCTTTCTGAGAGAGAGAGAGAGAGAGAGAGAGAGAGAGAGAGAGAGAGAGAGAGAGAGAGACAGACAGACAGACAGACAGACAGACAGACAGACAGACAGACAGACAGACAGACAGTACAGACAGACAGACAGACAGACAGACAGACAGACAGACAGACAGACAGACAGACAGACAGACAGACAGACAGAATTTTGTGTGTGTGTGCTTGTGGTATAATTTCTTTTCTTCTTTTTTTTTTGATAGTGAATTCGAACTACTTAATCACCCTGGAGGTGCGATTAGAGATTAGAATCGTTCAGTTGTTCTGTTGCGTTCAGACAAATATCTGACGCTCATTTACTGTTATCTATGTCTGATCTCGTACAGAAATTCAATTTTCAGTTTACATTTCAAGTGTACAAACAAATTAACATCACGACAACAACTACAATTAAATAAAAGAATGTGTAACTTTTCTGATAATCTTGATAGTTTCCGTCTCATTTGTCAAAATAGATTCTGGTATCTGGAAAACGAATCGTCTTTCTTTTACAAAGTGAATTAACTCCTTGCATGCTGCTGGCGGATATTCCAGCCCAGCATACAAAATCTCTTGCCATAAAAATAATTAAAATTTAAGATATTAAACCAAATATTCCTCTGGAAATTGTAGAGACTTTTTGACAAATGATTTCTCAAGTGAAATTTTTATAATTTTTTTTATTAAATCTAGTCATAGCTGCTGTGAAGCATCTATGATTAGATTTGATGAAAAATATTTTAAAATTACTCAGTGAGTTAAGAGTTGAATGTTAGGGGACATCTTGTACATTTAGGATCCACAATGGATGAAATTTGGATGAGGAGAAACACACAACGTGCGGTATTCTAGCTTAGTTTTGTGGATTAACAGCTGTAAATTCTATCTATTGTTGAGCATTTATTGAAATATGCCGTGACTTAATTTAATAAAAAAGGACGATGTTCTGAAAATATATTTATTACATCAAAATATAATATATTTACAGTGTTTTATTTACGCACCATTGTGTAGTAAGATGCTTGTCGCCTCAAATTTACCGACTCCCATGCAAAATTGGTTGACGATAATTTTGGACACTTACATCTGACCATTTCGGAGTTATACAGGCAGGCGTTTGTGAGATGAAAATGGTATAAACACCAATTCTGGGGTGGGGGTGGGGTGGTGTTGGGGGAGGGGGGGGCTTGGGGGGGGGCGGTGGTACTGTGGTTACGACATTGGACTTCAAAATGAAAGGTCCACGGTTCGATCCCCGCCATGGATAACTGCGTTGTGTCCTTGTGCACATAATCCCGACCGATGGCCCATGTGGGGGCATAGTGGCGCTGTGTGCTAATTCGTACTGCACATCGATGGTGCACTAGTCTTCAACCATTACTAACCCTTCTTGTACGAAGTTAATACTTTAGGGAGTATGGCAGTTGCTCGCCGCTGTTCGGCGATTCTCTCCGGGGTACTCCGGCTTCCCCCACTCGTAAAACTGTCCGACACGAGGTGATCTTGGCTGTCGAAAGGGTCGTTAACCCCACCCCCCCCCCCAAAAAAAAATTGGAAAAAAACCCCAAAACAAAAAACAAAAACAAAACAAAACCCCCTCAGTAATAGGAGATGTGGAGATCGTCCCACATTAGGGGTATCTTAAGGGGGACCCCGCAGGGGACCGAGGAAGGAAAGCAGTAGGAGATGTAGAGTTTGTCCCACATTGGGGGATCTCATGGGAGACCCCACAGGGGACCGAGGAAGGGAAGTAGTAGGAGATGTGGAGATCGTCCCACATTGGGGGAGGGGGGATCTCATGGGGAACTTCGCAGGGGAGCGAGGAAGGGAAGTAGTAGGAGAATTGGAGATCGTCTCACATTGAGGATCTCATGGGGAACCCCGCGGGGGACCGAGGAAGGGAAGTAGTAGGAGATGTGGAGATCGTCCCTATTCAGCAGGATCTCAAGTATGAACTCATGTGACGTCATTTCCAATCTGGGGTTTCATATCAAATAAAAGTTGTCTTTGGTGATTTGAGGAGATTCTCGGGTTGTTTGTGGTAATTCTAAGAAGTATCCGAGGATTCTGGGGAAAATCCGAGCCAGAAAATTACTCTTGTACAAAGGAACATATCCTCCGAACATGTCCCCGCCCCATTATAGAAAATTGGGTCACATACCAACCACGTGCTACCATAGAAACCAAGATGGCGGCCTCCAGGATACAAAGTGGACGACGGAAACACGTATCCCCCTAACAACACGAGCTGCGCAAGCGCACTCACATCACTCATCACTATAGGATGACGTCACAACATGGCCGCTCACGCGGGTTACCATGACAACCAAACATGACGTAACCAGGTCACTTGACTATGACGTCACATGAGATCCTGCTGAATAGGGACGATCTCCACATCTCCTACTACTTCCCTTCCTCGGTCCCCTGCGGGGACCCCCATGAGATCCCCCAATGTGGGACGATCTCCACATCTCCTACTACTCCCCTCTAAAAACAGTTATAAACTATTCGCACCCCACAATCCCAGTCAGGTCAAAATTTCGAAGAACTCCCCGCTTTTAACTCCTGTTCAATGAACTCTTTATCTAATACATCTTGCGGACGGCACTTACAAATAACTAACATTTTAAATGTAACGTATGGCACTTCATTGGAGAGAGATCCACCAGCTCGTTTCAATGCGGGGGTCATAAGTTTTGCTTCGGATGCAAAAAATACAGAAATAATAAAATTTGAATAGGCTTTTATGGAAAGAGTACTGACTGGGTATTGCTGTTACTTTCGGTAATGGGTTACACAACTATCGGATCATTCCACGGGCTCATTTCTCTCACATGGTGTTCGCCTCAAAAGAAATGGAGCGACTGAGTTTTACCGAACTTTGGACAAAAAATATGAACATGTAATCGAACCATCCCTGGTATTCATTTTACTTCTTTGAGATTCACGGTCTGCTTTATAGAAAGAAAAAGAGAAAGATAAAGAGAATGAGCTTTCTTGGCCCTTTCTAATAAAGTATTTCGTCATTGCATATCATCGTCTGCCTTAACCCTGTCATGATATATAGTATCTTCCTTGCTTGTGCAGTGGCATCAGTTGCGGGAGTCCATGTTCGTTATTTCGGGTACACCAACTAATATTTTCAATGTGCAGCCTGGGTCAGCCTTTCTATATCTTGAAGCAGTTTTCTGATGTGGGAGGGTGTGAGATGGGGAAATCTCACCCTCGGGACAAGATATTTGGTCCAGACATTCGCAAGCCTCGTCGTGTCTGGCCCAAATATCTTGCCGTTGGGTGAGATTTCCCCATCCCACACCCACCCCCATCAGGGATAATAATATTCTCATCTCGATCTAGTTAGCCGATCACTCATGGAAAATTCCGTGCAATGTCATTTTTCATATTCGTCGAAATTAGCTTTCTCAGAAGGACAAAGTTGAAGTTTATGTACACATATTTCTGTTTGATCCTACGTGTCAATGCAGTCTATTTCGGATTCCCGTTATCGATACATGTATTGACGGTTTTATTCGAAGCATAATTGCGCTTTATTTGAAATATTACAAACGTTTTTTTTATCTAATAATGTCCAATTATTGCTAAAATAAAGCACAGCTTTTTTGTTCTTCTGATCATTCCTTCGGACATTTGCGAGTCAAATTAGAAACTGTGTGTATTCAGAAATTATGTCAATGTGTTTTGTTTTCTTCCAATCACTTTCTGGCAACTTCGTTTATATCCTCGCAAAGTCGTGTCTTCTGAAACTTCGCCTGCATTAATGTTTTTTTTTTAATTACAGATTTAACTAATTTCACGTTGCTTCTGATGTAGGGCACTTTGTATACTGTTTCTTTACATGGTCTTTCACATACACGCAAAATTTCATAGTCCATTTTTTTTCAAATTAGTGACTTATTTTCATGCCAACTGGAGCACTCTGAGTACATCTTTAACACTTTCAACACTGGTGGTATCTTCCATGCCAGTTAATGGCAGAAATTGGGGGTAGAGCAATTAATATTTTCAACGTGCAGCCTCCAGGCTGCACGTTGAAAATATTAATTGTTCTACCACACACGTTCACTTATTAGCCATCCTAATTAATGAAATTATGATGTATCGTGTTCCTGGACCGGAAAAGCGGCCTCTTGTGTTGAAGTATTATTATTTATTGGTGATTAAGGTCACATACTTATGCACAATGGCTAATGGTAACCGCAACAGTTTTACGGGTGGAAGAAGCCGGAGTACCCGGAACCACCGCGCATCGACGAGCAACAGTCAGCTCCTCCACAACATTCTAACTATGTTCAAGCTCCGCTCAAGCAGGGTTACAGCGGTTGAAGACATTTGCACCATCGGTGTGCAGTACGCATTAGTACACGGCGTCATCGTGCCCCCATGTAGGTAACCGGGATAAAGTGCCTTGCCCAAGGACACAACGCGGTCGTCCCGGACGGGGATCGAACTCGGGATCTCTAGCCTAGAAGTCCAACAGTCTACCACTGAGCCACCGCGCTCCCCTCGCGTGTTGAAAGAGTTAAGACGCAGGTGTAAGAAAGCAGATGTATAAAAATAGTAAAATAACCTCCAAAATATTAGAACGAGAGTATGTGGACCAGTTTTAGGGATTTCAAACATAAATATATATAAGGTTGATATTTTCCAGAAAAAGAGGAGGGAGCAAGTCCCGCCCAAGGCTTCGCCGCTGATATCCGCATGTATGCACTTATAGAAACAGTTTTAAAATTTTTAGCGTCGGCGTATGCCGGGTGCAGCTTCTGAATTCGCCATAGAATGTCATAAAAATTAACCGGATCTATAATAATAATATACTGTATTTGCCAAACAATACGTGCAAATGGGATTAGAAAAATATTATTTCATCTTATTTTAAAGCCTCTCACCCGGTAAATGAATTACAATGTATGAATTACGATGTATTTGGCGACAGACCACAGAAGATTCAATTTCGGAATGTAGAAATCAAGAGAAAGAATGCAGAACATCAGAACATTATCAGAACATCAATAGATCACTGTTTCAAGAACTGCAGTTGCTGTTGTCTCCACAAAATGTCCCTTGACCAACAAATGGCCTAATCGAGTTGGTCAGATGTCCTTGCTTGCCCGATGAAAATATACACACGCTTTGGCGTACTCAGTTGGGCAAAATCTCTTGCTTGGCCGATAAAAATATAGGCCTAAACAGATTAGAAAGTGCAATACATGCCCAATTCAGTATATCGGTAAATAAACATGACAAACTTCTAAATTGCAGTTTTCATTCCAAAGTTCCAGAAGAAATCCTATATTCAAAGACAAATGCCATATATCTTGAAAAACTGAATAATTTTGTAATTAGTTGGGCTAAAAATTAAATCATCTAGATTGAGTGAATACAAACCCAATTGGGGTTATATTTACTCAACTCAGTTGATTTGGGTTGATTTTTAACCTAACTGATTTTACAATGTATTTCACCTGTTGTCTATTTGAAATACAGTATTTTATCAATGGAAAGTATATTTGTAGCATATAAGTCTTTGATACAAGTAATTAGGTATGTTCCAAATAGTTGGGCGATATGAGCGAGCCGTCGGACATCGACATCCTACCTCCCCCTCCCCCCCCCCCCCAAAAAAAAATGTTGATTAAGGCCCTGGAGGTAACACGGCACAGACACAACTCCTCAATACTTTGGATCATCACCATGGGAAGATTGTTCAAATGGCGTACAATATCACATCTGAGATTATTTCAGACTGACTTCGCAGTCCAAAAACATCAAAATTATGATCGACTTGAATGGTACTCAAGCAGCAGAACAACAGGAAACGATCTAAAAGTAAACTAAATGTCTTTAAGTTATTCAGTCGAAGCGATCGGTAGACAGAATGGATGACTGGACCCCTTCGTAAAACTTAATCTACTTATGTGTAATAGCAACCAATAATGTTATTACATCTGGGGTCAATACTATACAAATTTTTACAATTGTATTCTCTAGAATTGTATTTTCTAGTTATGACTTTAAATTGGTTGAAATGAATTATTAGCATTTTCAAAGATATGGCAATTTGCCATTTGGCAAATTGCCATATCTTTTAAAATGCTAATGACACATTTTAGTCAGTTATATTAATAGATAGAAATTACAATTCTACAAAAAACAATTGTAAAAGTGTTTTAGTGTTGGCTCCTGGAGGCGCTTCACAAGAGATGATGTAATAACGTTGGCTCCAATAAAAAAAAAATACACAATTCAATAACAGTCGGCATTGTATAAAAACAGTCATTAATGAAATAACCAATAGTTTTGAGGAAAGTTAAATGGATCACTTGTGCTATACAGTCAGAGGAGTAGGAAGGCTAAATAACGTGTGGGAGGGGGGGGGGGGGGGGGGTGGTGGGGATATTTTGGGAAGCAGAAAAAATATTTTGTCCCGTCCACCTAATTTCAATGGCAGCAGAAAAAATAGTTTTTCTATCCACTTCATTTATTCTCGTTTTGGGTCAAGAGAGTGTATCCGCCAAAGGGAGTATTTTTAAAAGCTTGAGAACCCAGAAATTGAAGGTTAAATGTTTAGAAAAATTACACAAGAAGTATCAGAGTGAAAGTACGAACCAGTTTGGGGATTTCCGGGTGGATCAAAATAGATTCTTAAGCACATGATCTCATCCTTTTCCCAACCATTAGACTCACGCTTTAAAACCGGTAAAGCTCGACCACTGAATTACCTTTCGGAATGACGGTAAGTCGCACGCCGTTGTATTCTATAGCGCGAAATCGAAACGCTGATCATTTGTCATCTGCTTTTATTTTGTGCAGGTGAAATATGGCTTTTGAGTTTCTGTAGCGTTTTTTGGGGGGCTCAACTTGACAACGTCAAGTATGAGCTATTGGGATGGGTTGTGATCCGTCGTCCGTCCGTTCGTACGTCCATACGTACGCCTGTCCGTCCACAATTCCGTTAGCACACCCTACGGGCCACAGCTCTCACCGGTCAGTTCCAAATTTCATATGTGGCTTTGGGCAATGTCTAGATGGGAGCTATCGGTTTTTTCGAATTTTGTTGAAAAACATGGCCGCCAGTGGTCATCTTGGATTTGGATATAAATTGTCCAACAATTCATTTAGCACACCCTACAGGTCGCAGCTCTCACCCAATCTGTCCCAAATTTCATATGTAACTTTAAGGCAATGTCCAGATGGGAGCTATTGATTTTTTTCCGAATTTCGTTAAAAAAGATGGCCACCAGCGGCCATCTTAGGCTTGGCATATCAATTGTCTACAATTCCATTAGCACACCATACAGGCCGCATCTCTCACCCAATCTTTTTCAAATTTCATATTTCATATGTAGCTTTGGTGTGATGTCTAGATGGGAGCTACTGAAGTTTTCTGATTTTTGTTGAAAAACATGGCTGCCAGCAGCCATCTTGGATTTGGATAGAAATTGTCCAACAATTCCTTTAGCACACTCTACAGACCCTGGCTCTCACCCGATCAGTCCCAAATTTCATAGATGGCTTTGGGGTAATATCTAGATTGGAGCTATCGATTTTTTTCGAATAACGTTGAAAAACATGGCCGCCAGTGGCCATCTTGAATTTGGATATAAATTGTCCAACAATTCCTTTAGCACATCATACAGGTCGCAGATCTCACCCGAACAGTCTCAAATTTCATATGTAACTTTGGGGCAATGTCTAGATGGGAGCTGTCCAAACAGGACCGCCAGCGGCCATCTTAGATTTGGCATATAAATTGTTAACAATTCCATTAGCACACCCTACAGGCCGCATCTCTCACCCAATCTTTTTCACATTTCATATGTAGCTTTAGTGTGATGTTTAGATCGGAACTATCAAATATTTCTGAATTTTGGTGAAAAACATAGCCGTCAGCAGCCATCTTGGATTCGGATATAAATTGTTAACCATTCCATTAGCACACCCTACATGTCGCATCTCTCACCTGATCTTTTATGAATTGCATATATAGCTTTGGTGTGATGTCTAGATGGAAGCTGTCACATTTTTCTGAATTTCGTTCAAAAATATGGCTGCTGGCCACATGTCTCACCCAATCTTTTTTTCAAATTTCGTATGTAGTTTTGGTGTGATGTCTAGAAGGGAGCTATCAGATCTTTCTGAATTTTGTTGAAAAACTTGGCCGACAGTCGCCATCTTGGATTTGGCATATAAATTGTCAACAATTCCATTAGCAGACCCCACAGGCCGCCCCTCTCAACCGATCTTTTTCAAATGTTATATGCAACTATGGTATGATGTCTAGATGGGAGTTATCAATTTTTTCTGCATTCCGTTGAAAAAGATAGTCTCCACCGGCCATCTTGGATTTGACAAAAAATTGTCAACAATTCCGTTAGTACACGCAACAGACCTCATCCCTCACCCGATTTCTATCAGATTTCATTTGTAGCTTTGGTGTGATGTCTTTTCTGTAGAACCTTGAGTGAGTGACATGACATTACTGGATCTTTCTATTTACTTCAGTCCCTCTTGGACAAGTTGAGTTGCAATGTCATTGACACTTTCATTTCTATTAAATTCTTTTGCTGAATGTTCTAAAAATATCTACGTCATTGGAGGACAGTTTTTTCAGCGAACACTGCCAAACATCGCTTTCAACAATATAATTCAAGGATTTTTAGGAAGCAATGTTTGTTTCTCGTCCCCCAGTCAGGCATCGCTTATCAGATATTGGATCAAGTGATAAACAGCAGGTTCAACTCCTTCCAAATTCATAGGCTCAATCCAGACCTATGACATAACACGTTTCGTAAATTTTATTATAAACTGGTGACTGATGGGTTTATTAATTTTACTAGTGGGAAAAATAACTGATGCCACGAGTGGAATAAAACACTCTTTTGGTGTACGTTTTTCATTTATCCCATAGCTTTTTGCCTTTTTCCTGTTTTCGCCGGGCCAAAACAATAAACACTTACAATAAAAATATTTAGGAATGAGTGTTTTTCACTGTAAACGAAATAGTTCCCCTTAACGACCTTGTTGAATTGTCCGTCAGTGACGCCACAGATATTGTAGACACAAAATTTTCTGTGTGAAACGTAATGGGGGAAATTATGACCCTAATACAGATACAAAACTTATCAGGTGTATCATCCATGTCGTAGGCGGAATTTTTGGGATGCAAAAATAACCAACAATACATTAACAACCGTTAATGCAAACATGCAAGCTTCCAAGCCACCAGTCAAATTCCATAAGGTATTCGATGCTGTTCTGGACCGGAACCAGTCTGGCATTTAAACAGTCCATCCACCGCCTATGTTCAAATTCATTCGTCAGGAATATTACAGTTGGTCAGAAAAGCGAACCTACAGTTGGCTTTTCCGATCAAGTGAAATATTCTAGACGAGTGAATCTAAAATATATCATAAACATTCATTTTCTTTGAATCAACGCAAGAAATGTTTTTCAGTCGAGACATGACTTGATAGAAATTTTAATGACTTTTCCAATACCATCAGAGATGTTTGTTTATTAAACAATTATGAATGGAGACTGGTCACAGCAGCAGTTTTCTGAATACGCCTCGTAGTTTTTGTTTTAAGCGCATTCATTTAGGAGGAAAGCCTAGCAAGTTATGCTACTTATTTTAACGCCTCTCCTTGACCCAATGATGCGGGTATGTAGAATGACCTTCGTGTGGCGGCAGCTTCCTGGGTTCGCGTTTCTCGAATATTAGGATATGATCTTTAGCCTTCACAAAGTCTGTCTCTATTCACACAGGTGACCGCCATTTAGAATGATACACTGTGAAGCATCAACCCCACAACTGATGCTGAGAAAGAGTGTTCGAGAACTATCTTCGATAGGGGATTGATCCCGGGACTTCTGGCGTGACAGACCAGCCCACTTATCCACCCGACCATCACTCCCTTTGTAGACGTGGATCCAGTAATTGTGTTAATATCTTGATGTTTACAAGGTGAATTAAATACTTATTGATTGAAATATCTATGATTGAAGACGAAATAATATCTATATTTATCATATGCTAGCCTGTGGATTATCGCAAATTATCTAAAATATATTTCTCGTTATCCATCGACTCGATGGATATGGAGAAATATTCCTCAGTAGCTTCCTAAATGACGTCATGCTTCGGCGCATGACGTCGCCTTGAAGGAACGATAAGCAGATCTTCGTTATTGTCTTGAAACTACTGTTTTCAGCCAAATTGGGCTGAATATTGCGCAGTAAAATGTCACGTAGCATACAATAAAAGAAAATCTACGCTATTTTAATGAAGATCGGGATTTATCTCATGAGTGTTGTTGACCTGAAGGTTTTATTTTTCACGAGCACATGTGGAGAGAAAAATAATACTCTGAGGTCCACATGCTTCGACGCATGACGTCGCCTTGAACGTCGCCTTGAAGTAACGATCAGCAGATCTTTGTTATTGTCTTTAAACTGTTTGCATTCGAATTGGGCTGTGTATTGCGCAGTAAAATGTCACGTAGCATATAATAAAAAGAACTCATTACTCATTGTTATTCAAATTATTCTTGTTTTGGACATGTCTTTTGTGGTTATCTTTTATTTTTATTCAATCTTTTACTTCATAATTGATGTTGACGTTTTACTTTTCACTGATTTCTCGCCACGATATAGCCTTAGCTGCTGATGTGGCGTTAACCCCCTGCACTCTGATGTCGAGAATACTCGACACCTCCCCCACTCTAAGCCCCACCACACCTCCCTGGCATCCATGGTTATCCCCCCTGTATTGTCAGAAATTCAGCAATTTAGATTTTGGTTGACAGAGCTCAATTGGAGCTCTGTCAACCAAAATCTAAATTGCTGAATTTCTGACAACACAGGGGGGATAACCATGGATGACAAATCAGACGTTTCGTCATCAGAGTGAAGGGGGTTAAGCACCAATAAATAATAAATAATAAATAATAAAAGTGTGAACTTGAAAGTATTATTTTAGCGCGAGTGAAAACTAATACTTTCAGGTCCACACTCATGAGATAATTCCCGATATTCACTAAAACAGCGTAGATATCCTCTATATCTTTGTAAGTAAAATCACATAGCGGTAGACTGCGCACAAACTCCGCGAACAGTGGGTAAACAAATAGCCCATAACAGCGTCGGATTCCTAACGGAATTAGACCGATGGCCTAAGAGCTTGGGACACGTGATGAATATTAGCTTATCTTTTACCAAACCAACTAGTCATTTCCGTTCACGAAAACATGTAAAAACCAACAACCTTTCCCATGTTTTCCTTTCTGGCATAGCTTTTTAACTACAGCCTCCGCATACCCACGCTCCCACCACCCAACCGCCCGCCCTGCAGATATAGCACCTACAACTGATTTTCCAAGTAAAAAACACTGTAGATGTTTATTTGTTTATTTATTGGTGTTTTTTATTGTAACTTTCAACTTTTAGGGAAACATTCAACATGTGTGGGTTTATAATGACCGAAAAATGATTATAAAATGAAGATTAGCTAATCGTTTATACATATGCTGCCCATTCTAGAGGATTTCAGCTCCAGGCGTTGATTACGTTGGTTTATGCTCCCCTAAAACAGAGCTTGTTTACTCTGCTCCATTTTCAAAGATCCCACGGGATGCTCATATTTGTTCCGATGAAGGTGATGCTAATTTGACTCTTTTGTCTTTTTAGATTTACACTGTAAACCTCCAGATGTTCCTGATAATGGTCTGATAAGTGGCACAAACTACAAAGTAGGAGCAACTTTGTATGTCAGATGCAACGAAGGCTACCACTTGGTTGGTGTTTCAAGTATGACGTGTTTGATAGCACCAGATCCGTTCAATACAGCAACCTTCTGGGATCCCAACACAGAGAGACGGTGCGAAAGTAAGTTTGTGGCGTTCAATTGTCTGACTCTTGGAATGTGTGGTCGGAGGATTCTTATTAAAAAAAGTTGGAAGGCACTGTGGTAGTTTAACTGTTTCAGGACTGTCATCTGTTTTCAATCGTGACAGATGTTGGACGCTTCTTACTGTTGACATTTTGTGATGCGACATCGTTAGGCTAATGCAAGTTGAAAATGAACCCTTTAACCAACGAAATGGCTGTATTCACTCGCGTAATTTACAAACTGAGCAGCTGAGAAATAAATTATTTTAATAAAATTCAACAAAACTTGAACATTGGCCCCTGATTGGAACAAGCTCGCTTTTGTTGAAATTTTGAATAAACAAACTGTTATTAAAAGAATAAATTTTGATATCGTGTACGATGGGCAAAGGGTTAACACTTTGGACACTAGTGGTGGTATCTTCCATGTCAGTTCAATGGAAGCAATTGGAAGGGTCCATGTTTATTATTTGTGGGTAGCCTAATTAATAATTTCAACGTGCATGCACGTTGAAAATATTAATTGATATTCCACCCTTCCACTTTTCAGCTATCCTACAAAATGAAAGTATGGTGTATCATGTTCCTGGGCCGGAAAAGCGGCCGCTCGGGTTCAAAGGATTAAGGCAATATAAAAAAGTTACCGTAACCTTTTTGGGGAAATGCCCTTTTCGATACCATTAAGCGGGGAAAGGCCAGGTGCAACTGACGAATCGGCCATATCCGTTCTCGTAATTTACAAACTGAAGTGCTGAAAAATAAATTATTAAAAAAAAAATCAACAAAACCCTAACATGTGATCCCTCGTTGGGACAAGCTTGTTCTAATGAGGGTTCACATATCTATGGGTTTGTTCATGGGCTTCTACCTAAAACTACCCTTAAATTAACGTTTGTTTGTTGAAGGCGAGGCATATGGAATCTTTTTTCACTTCGCCAATCGCTTCAACTGACAAGTTTGAAAAATTATACTTTCAAATTCTGCTTCATTGCAACTACATTGACGGTGAACGTAAATTCTGGCGACACCTGAATCGAATTCCTTTATTAATTACCGCATTGAACAAAGTTTCCAAAAGTTTAATTCAGTCTTTCAAGTTTTCGTGACACCAAATTCAAAATTCACTCCAACCAAGGCATGGCTGAAGTACTTGGAGCTGGAAGAAAGTTATAATATAAATTTGGCCACCCCGATGACAAGAACTACATTCGAGTCAACATTCCTCTTCTTTTTTTACAGTTTTATTACACGCCTGTTGTATGCAATCCACATCTACAGCAACACTAAGCCACGCGGAAAATGAAAATCCGTTCCACACACATGTGATGAACAGAAATCGTTGACGAACTATTTTTATAAAGAAGCGAAATTTCATTGGAATTTTCTTCAAATCGTACATCGCAATTACAATTTGAATCGCTAGCGAGAGCTAGAAATCGCCCCTGATGTCCAATGTGTTCTATGTGCCAGTAGGCACATAGAACACATTGGAACTCAGCGGACAAAATAGTAACACGGGTTCCTCTCGCAAGTTTGGTTAGCGATAAAATGTGTTCTTTTTAGTTTTCAAATGAATTTCCGAGTGTCCTTCAAATAATTGTTTTTATAGAGGTGACGGCGTGTAATAAACACAGAACGACACGCGTGTGTGAATGGGTTAATCGATATAACACTTGTGCTATCGCGAAAGGATATCCTTCCGCGCTGGCACTCGTGCCATATCGATTAACCCATTCACACGCGTGTGCCGTTCTGGATATTTATGGGGTTTTCTTTCATTTTTTGTTTCCTCGGACTGCCAAATTTGTGCTCCACATCTCAAAAAAATGTAGGAATGCAAAAGAAAAAAAACACACTGACAGAGATAAGCACATTCAAACTTATGTAAATCATAAAGGATTGCGATGATAATCTCATAAAAGAAATTTTTAATTTTTCAGAAATATCTGCAGAGGAAGAAGAAGAGCGATCCGAAGAAACAACATATATGAACAATGCAGTGCAATACATAGCAGTTAAAAATATAGACAATATACCACAATATATATCTCAGTATCCTTCAAAAATACACTGGAGCGAATATAAGTCAGGTAAGATATGATGAGCACGCGCACGTGGAGCTGAAAGGAAGGGAGTTCGTGAAATGTCATCATACAGTTTCAGTCAAGCTTTCAGGACACTAGTGTAATTGTGTAAGGAAGCCGACACTGTTATTAGTTGTTTTATCACCCACTTTTCGCGCACAGATAACCGTTGATGTAATGTGATGTTCCTCCACTCACGGAGATATAATTTATTCTTTCTTGCTCCAGTTATAGATTTTCCAATCAATACGTATTTAATCCCCCGGAAACCACCCACACATTACCTCCATGTTACCTATGTAACAGGTCTGGACATCATTAGGAATCCAGTTCATGTATACAGAAATATGTCGGTTTACTTTACTTTATTTATGTAGTTTGTACTGCCATACCACTTCCTATTTTTTGGTTGTGTAATAAAGTATTATTATTATCAGTAGCAGTAGTAGTAGTAGAACTAGGCGGCACAATAGTAGTGTCTTCAAAGATTCTATCATATCAAGTCGGGGGCGCGGTGGCTTTGCGGTAACCGGTTCTCGTCAGATCACCGAAGTTAAGCAACGTCGAGCCCGGTTAGTCTTCGGATGGGTGACTGTCTGAGCGATCGATTCGGACTCCCGCGTTGTGTCCTTGGGCAAGGCACTTAACTCCGATTGTCCACATGGGGGCACGGCGACGCTGTGTACTAAGGCGTACTGCACGTCGATGGTGCGCATGTCTTCAACCAATCTAACCCTGCCTGTGCTGCAGTGCGGAGTTACGATGTTGGGGAGCTGGCAGCTGCTCGTCGTTGCTCGGTGGTTCTCTCCGGGTACTCCGGCTTCCTCCACACGTAAAACTGCCACGGTCATGATTAGCCATTGTGCATAAGTATGTAACCTTAAACACCAATAAAAAAAAAAAAATAAAAATAAATAAATAAATAAATAAATAAATAAATAAATAAATAATCATATCATGTCTCGGCTGAGAAATATTTCATGCGTTGATTCAAAGAAAGTGGATGTTTTGGGCATTCTGTTTTAGATTCACTCGTCTGGAATATTTCAGTTGGTCAGAAAAGAGAACCGCAGGTTCTCTTTTCTGGCCAACCGAAATATCCCAGACGAATGAATCTAAGCGTAGGCGATGGACTATCTAAGTGATAGACTGGTTCGAGGCCCTAACAGCGTCGAATTCCTTGCAGAATTTGACTGGTGGCTTAAGGACATTAGTATCAGTGTCGTTAGTCTCAAAGCTTATCATTTCTAGTTAGGATACCTCCTTCCCTTATAACGGTTCTGCGCCCTCAGGTGATCGAACAATAAATACTTATTTCCACGAGCCAATTTGCCGCAAGGAGAAATACGTTATTTCTCGCACTAACGGATAAGATAAAGGTTAGATTCTCTTTTTATTATGCGTTCAAATTGACGTGACTGTTCGCGTATCAGTTATTGGTCTGGACGATAGACCAATCGGCGAATTATCCAAATCACAAATCGTTTGATCGTTGTCTAACAATTCCTCTGCAGGTTTTAGGCCCCTAACATTTCCAAGACAACATTCACAAATTGGTTGAAATTGTTTCAAACTTAAAATTTAATAAGAGGAATAGAATTTATAAGAAGGGCAACACCGTACTATATACAGGGAGGGTGGATTATTCGAAAATCTCGATGAATTGTGTTTTACATCCAACAACTATTAACAGTTACCCCAAAAGCACAAGGATCACAAATTATCAGCGTATGGGTCTGGTGCCTGATCAAGCCCAGCGGTCCATGAGCTAAACATTTGAATGTGCATCTTGTTTTTCCCAGAAACTGAATCTACCCAATTGTGATTTAGTAATCATTCATCTCTCGCCATACTGCATATCTTCGAGGCGCCAATGGAGAACGAGTTGGCCAAACTCGTTCCAGAGCAAATTAATAACAGTGTTTGCGGAAAAAACAAATTTAATCTTGGTCAGTAAAGATACTTATGGTTTTATCCGCGATTTATGTTAGGGAAAAGGTTAAAACCGACTTACTGATGCAGAAGGATGTCTTATCTTATCTCCATTAAAGGTCAGTCTAGTTGGTAGTTGAAAATAGTGAAAATTTAATATTCGCCCAAAACAAAACACCTGGGCTACTTTTACCAGAAGCTGAAGTAAAATAGAGGATTCCAGCCGCAAATGACCAAAAGAGTTTTTGTAGTGAGTAACAAGCTTTTGTCTAATGACTGATTCGGTGCTCTTGTCCATTTTATATATCAAACGGACATTTTACCACGTCAACAGCTGTATCTGTTTGTAACACAATGAGGCTGGTCATAGTCGAAATAGTTTGTAAATGTAATATTGTTGGACCATTTTCTCAAGTACCGGGTACTGCAGTGCACGCAATCGTTATCTTTGTCGCACTCTTGCCTTGTGTATACAACAATACGAATTTATCAGCTTTTCTTTTTGATAAAGATGACATTTAGTTCAACAGTTACGGTTTGTTTTCGATGCATGAGAAACATTTTACAAGACATCACTTATCCATCCGAGTTTGTATTAATCTTGTTAAACAATAAGACTCTCTTAAATTCATTTATTCATTTATTGGAGTTTAACGGCACTTTCGACAGCCAGTGTCACCTCGTGTCGGACAGTTTTACGGGTGGAGGAAGCCGGAGTATCGGAAGAGAACTACCAAGCAACGGCGAGCAACTGTCAAACACCCTAACGTACTAACTCCGCACAAGCAGGGTTAGCATTGGTTGAAGACAAGTGCACCATCGACGTGCAGTACGCCTTAGTACATAGCGCCACCGTGCCCCCACGTGGGCAATCAGGATGAAGTGCCTTGCCCAAGGACACAACGGTTTGAAGTTCAGTGCGGTACCCACTGAGCCACTGCCCTCCCCGACTCTCATAAACGTACGTGATGTTACGGAAGATATTTCATATTCTACATCCGACAGTCCACATTTTCCACTCACAACCCTGCACATTGGATTGAACGATTCTTCGCGCCGTTTTGCATTCGTCTGTCATACATGTTGCTATTTTTCAACTGTTTTGTTTGTTTATTTACTTATTGCGGTTTAATCGCACTTTCAAAGGCCAGGGTCACATGGTGTCGGACAGTTTTACAAATGGAGGAAGCCGGTGTAACAGGAATGGAAGTCCGAAGGAAAATTAGTCCCTCTGGACTATTATTCCGCGGAATTATAGTCCTAGGTCTAACATTTCTAGGAATAGTAGTCCGGCGGACTACTATTCCTAGAAATGTTAGACCTAGGACTATAATTCCGCGGAATAGTAGTCCAGAGGGACTAACGTTCCTACGGACTTCCATTCCTTTTACACCGGAGTACTCGGAGATAACCACGTTGCTGCGGCCATCAATTATCAAGGTGTCCAAGTTACTCTGTACGAGCAGGGTTAGATGCGGTTGAAGGAAAGTGCACCATTGATTTGCGGTTCGCCTTAGTACGCAGCGCCACCGCGCCCCCACGTGGCCAATTAGGATTAAATATCCCGCCCAAGGAATTAACGAAATTACAGCTGATCAGGATCGAATCGTCGATCTTCAGATTAACGCTTTACCCAACGCAGACGATATAAAAAATTATTATTTTTAGGCCACACAGTGGATTATCTTAGAAACGACCATATACAATTAGCGCCATTTACGAAAAATGCGCAATTAAAATTTGATGCTTTTATTCAATTTTGTCTAATATTTTGAAATTCGTGTATATTTGGGCATAACGTGTTTGTTTGTTTATTCGGGTTGCACAAATTGTGAATTATACTTAATTTCTTATTCGCAAAACTCAGCCGAACATAAATAATTTACGAGAAAAACAACATACTTGTAACACAGAATTGAGCAAGTCAGGGCGAGTGTAGCAGCGTTATATTCAGTAATACGAAGTGCTAAACAATTAATATACATTTATGGGAGCGCGGTGACTCAGTGATAAACTGTTGGACTTCTATGCTAGAGGTCCCGAGTTCGATCCCCGTCCGGGATGACCCGCGGTGTGTCCTTGGGCAAGGCAATTTGTCCCGGTTGCCTATATGTGGGCACGATGACGCGGTGTAATAAGGCGTACTGCACGACAGTGGTGCACACGTCTTCAACCGCTGTAACCCTACTTAAGCGGAGCTTGAACAGAGTTAGAATGTTGAGGAGCTGACAGTTGCCCGTTGATGCTCGGTGGTTAAATAAATAAATAAATAAATAAATATAAATAAATAAATAAATAAATAAATAAATAAATAAATATAAATAAATAAATAAATAAATAAATAAATAAATAGACGTTTATACGATGAGCGCAAGATAAATTGAAGGAAACAGCTTGAAAACATTCAAGGCATACTAACTGGGTGGATGGGAAGTTACAGATCGACCTGCTGAACAACAATACTGAGCGTTGAATGACCGATTTACGGACACCTTAATCGAATTCAGCTGACCGACAAAGACTGCACGCTTTTGTCCATACAGGCCGCCTATGGCGATTTACACAATACCCATAATGATGAAAACCGAGTCACATGACTGCAAAACAACAATCAGTTGATAAAAGGTGGACAAAAAAAAAACACCAACAAAACAAACGTGTTAACCCTCCTTGTGATAAATAGATTTTTAACAGCCGTGATCATATTGTGCCGGGCGATAGTTTTACGGGTAGAGGACGCCTGACTACACGGCAAAACCACCGGGAAGCGGACAACAACTGTCATACCAGCCAACTTCCTTACCCGGCAGAAGCAAAGTTAGCTGCGGTTGACGGAAAATGTAATCGACGTGCAATAAGTCTTAGTACACATGTTGGCAATCGAGATTATGTGTCTTGCCCAGAGATAAGTCCAAGTGGCATAATAATCAAATATTTTCATTTGCTGTTTTCAATTAATTGCAAGTGCGTAATCACTTTTTAGTCTTGACGATTGTTATACCGATCACAGGTCCTCGGTTCGAATCCCACCTGCGGCAACCGCGTTGTGTCCTTGGGCAAGACACTTCACCCCCATTTCCCACGTGGGGGCACGGTGATGTTGTGTACTAAGGCGTACTCCACGTCGATGGTGCTGCTTGTGTGAAGTTAGTATGTTGGGGAGCTGACAGTTGCTCGCCGTTGCTCGGTGATTCTCTCCGGGTACTCCGGCTTTCTCCACCCGCAAAACTGTCGAGGTCATGATTAGCCATTGTGCAGAAATATGTGACCTTAAACACCAATAAATAAATAAATAATACCGATCACATTTTTAATCTCTTTTCCCCAGTCACAAACAATGTCATGTTAAAAGAATGGACGTGGATTCGCCAGAGATCCAGTTATGGAATCCCATGTGTGGTCGCGAATATCCTGATGTATTTTGCTATATTTTCTGTAAGAGGCAAGCAGGACCCTTCAGTGTCTGGTGTACTTAGCAGTCTGAGCCCATAGAAGACTTGCATTGAACTCCCACTCCCGAATCACAATGTATATATCTAAATACTCACTATCGTACAATTTCATCTACATTACACGCAGGGTGAAACGACAGGTGGACGTCCGTCGGGTAGTCACATCGTCCCCTGAGTTCCAATGTGTTCTATGTGCCTACTGGCACATAAAACACATTGGAACTCAGGGAACGACATATCTACACCTTAACTTTCTAGTACAAAAGGAGCCTGGCAAACCAAATGGACCACGGGATGACATCTCCAGATATATTTTCTTGCTCGTTAATACAATGGGAGTAGTATGCACAGCGCCATTGGGTACCAGTTGTCTTGTCGGCCACTTGGCTAGCCATCTGCCTGCACACTAACTTGCCAGTTTAGTGCAAGCTTGGAATGGGCCGAAGCCAGCACGCCCGACCTGGGGTGGGAGAAAGGTGTAAGTTTCCCACAGGGATACTAACAGGATGTGCCAACGGTATTCCACGCGGTGCAAAACCTCACTGTAACAAATGACCCTAAAAGATACGGCTAAAACACTTGCAACCAGCTGCCGGTGTTTTTCCCGTAAATGTTACGCTGAAAATAAATACATTATTAAACTGCTTTTGGCAATGTCGAACTGTATTTTGTTTGATATTGGAGCAAAACCGAGGAACTGTTATTTGCGCTCTAAGTTTTCAAACAAGTAAGTAGTAACAGTCATCCCCAAAATATTTATGGTAGAAGTAATTGCAACTGGTCACCAGTGCTTGTACCGTCATGTTAACGGTAAATGTCGCGGGGATTGCGGTGGGGGGGGGGGGGGGGGGGGGGAGTATGCCTTTCATTAGTGGGAGTCTTATTGAGATCGGGTTTGATAGTGCTATCTGTCCTATCTTGGGATTCTATTCGTCTTAATTTTGATGCACATCGGGAATTCCTCGTATCTCCAGCACAGAACCATCCTAAATATGTCGGTCATTCACAAGACAAAATCGTCTTGTCTGCTTTCTTTGTTGACAATTCCACACTTTCTCATCATTTCTTGGGATGCTCTGGTTCAGAATTTCCTAAGAAGAGACAAGGCGTGGGATTACTAACACATGAAAGTTTGCTCGTGTTATTCCTTCAATTTATTTTGAATGATATTGTATGCATGGAATTCCCCTATTTTAAACACGTTTTTTCTCTCCGACGTAAATTTTTCGACTTGTGGGTTTATATACAGACACAGGCTCTCAAGCCATCAGGCAAAGTCTCTAATGATTCGACGTCGTTATGACCTGGGGTCAATACTATAAAACTTTTACAATTGTATTTTCTAGAATTGTATTTTCTAGTTATGATTTAAATGGGTTGAAATGAACCATTAGCATTTTCAAAGATGTGGCAATATGCCAGTTGGCAAATTGCCGTATCTTAAAATTCCAATGATTCATTTTAGTCAGTTATATTAATAGGTAGAAAATACAATTCTAGAAAATACAATTGTAAAAGTTTTATAGTATTGGCCCCAGGATACAAATAGTCCATCGTCTATGTTTAGATTAAATCGTCTGGAATATTTCAGTTGGCCGGAATAGCGAACCATTGGTTCTCTTTTAAACCTTTACCTTACACGAAAAGCAGACGGCACTAGCAAAAACATTCTTGAATCACTAATTATTTTCATTTTTTTTGTCTGAAAAACATAGGTTATGACCCCTCGTTGGAACAAGCTCGTCGAGCTTGTTCCAACGAGGGGTCACAACCTATGTTTTTGAGACAAAAAATGAAAAAATAATGAAAATTAATTGGAGATTTTTGAGAATAGCGCTGGCCGGCTTTGGCCATTACGTTAGGTAATAGGTTTAGACCAACTGTAATATTCCATCCGATTAAAATTAGGAAATATAGTAAACACTCTCTTTGAATCAACACTACAAATGTTTTCCAAGCAAGACTTGATTTGACCGAACCTTTAATGATTTTACCAATATTATTAAACAGGTTTGTTTACTATAAATAATTGTGAACGAAGACTCGCCCCAGCTGTAGTTTTATGATTGCACTTAGTCGTTTTACCACGTAATATCTTAATGTTTTCCAGTCGAGTTAAATGCTTATTGATGGGAATATCTATAATTGGAGCACGAAAGAATATTTGTATATCATTGTCAGTATAGGGACATCACAATAAATGGTAGTTTGCCCGAATGCTCCTCAAAATTTGGGTAAACAAACAGTCCATAACAGCATCGGATTCCTTACAGAATTTATCTACTGACCTGTGAGAAAGTTATGGAGAGTCGAATCGCCAGTTGTAGGCCCTGACTAACTTTGGACCTGAGTTTGAGGACCACACAAAGCAAGTTTGTAGTTCAAACTACCAGGCCCATTACAGGGTTGTAGAACTAAATTGTCACCAATGAGAAAACAGCCCGCTCATTTGCAATGGATCTCATTTTATGGGATCGTACAAGGAACAGAGGGCCGAAGGGGGTTAACCATCCTATTTAATAGCCGCAAAACTGCAAGGCAGTATCACTCTTTGAACATCCGGGAGATCGGTACGTGAACTTTACACCACGACATATACTAAAACAAACAAAAAATGTACATTTTTCCTTTCCCGATGTAATGGTGACATACCGCGGAGTACACTTTATGTTTCCATTAATTGCAAAATAAATATGTACATTTTCTGAACCAACTGCCTGCTATAGCCCTTATTTACCATTTAGTATGTGTTAGTTTTCACAAGCAAATCCAGGGGGTTTGTTATTGTTTGATAATGCCTATAATGAAATTTTCAACTTCTGACAAAGTTTATATATCAACATCTGAGGTGTACAACACAACCCAGCCAGCACAGCTCGTCCGATACATATCTTCGGGGTTGTATGTTCTTGAATTTTTAACCCTTTGTCTTCCATAATGGCCATATATAGTCAGGGCTGTCCAGAAAATTGACATTTAAATTTTATTCGTTTTTTAAATTTTTATGAGCTTATGGCACATCACTCGTCGAGCTCGTTCCAATGATGGGGCCATTAGATAAGTTTTTTTCAGCAAATATTGAAATATTTTAGTTAATCAATAAATTTTCTTTATGGCAATTGTCCCCTAGTATTCGGGACATGTAAAGGACAAAACATTTAGCCAGCCGTGGCTTCTAGCAGCATTTCCACATAAGTAGAAGTGTGCGTGGCTGGTTGATGCGGTGCAACGGGTTCTTTTAAAGTGATAACAGAGAAAACGATATTTTATCACACGTGTTATTGAAAATCCGGATTCCCCGTTTCTCACCAGCATTTGAGCATACTAAAATGCTGGAGTTGTTTATCACGTACCGTACAACTTCGAAATGTGGTTGGAAGTTGTGGGAGTTTACTTGTTCGGGATGATTCCGGCAGAAGTTTGTTATGCGTCATTTATTGTTGAAAAGTAAAACGGGAAGAATAATTCGATCACAGTGAAATTTTGAGATTACATAACTATGACTGGTGCCAACAAGTATTTACGGTTTTCGCTCATCCTTTCGTGGTTCATCGTTACTTGAAAGTTAACAAACTAACAATTGCAGGCCAATAATATCCGTTGGTGAAGGAATGAAGAAGGCACCCAGTTAAGCATTTGATGGTCGAATAACTCAAACAAAAGTCACAATTTCTTTATTTTGGAGAATAATCATTGTAAAGACAAATGTTAACCCTTTACCTAACATGAAAAGCAGACGACACAAGCAAAAAAAAATTCTTGAATAACTAAGTTTTTTCATTTTTTGTCTCAAAAACATAGGTTATGACCCCTCGTTGGAACGAGCTCGACGAGCTCGTTCCAACGAGGGGTCATAACCTATGTTTTTGAGACAAAAAATGAAAATATTTTGAAAATTAATTGGCGATTTTTGAGAATAGCGCTGGCCGGTTTTGGCCGTTACGTTGGGTAAAGGGTTAAACTAAACTTTTTCCCCACAAAACAATACAGAACGCTCAATGGTTTTATACGTCCGTCCGAATGTTAAACTAAACCTTTTCCCCACAAAACAATACAGAACGCTTAATGGTTTTATACGTCCGTCCGAATGTTAAACTAAACCTTTTCCCCACAAAACAATACAGAACGCTCAATGGTTTTATACGTCCGTCCGTCCGCCCGGCTGTGTGTCCGTAAACAATTGGTTTCCGACCGATAACTCCAGTTTGGTTATGCGATATCAACCAAAGTTGGTAAGTGTGTCCCCAGCTAATAGTGCAGGCAAAGTTCGAATATGGGTTCCGTCCAATTATTTTTACATGAGTTATGCCAATTTTTCGACTTACAATTTGACCTTCTATTAACCTATTTGGTTTCCGATCAACAACTCCAGTTTTAATTATTTGATCTCAACCAAAGTCGGTACTTGTATTACCCAGATAGTAATACAGGCCAAGTTCGAATGTGGGTTCCGTCCAGTTATTTTTTACAGGAGTTATGGGCCTTTTCGACTTAGAAATTTCTCATTACCATCAACATTTTGGTTTCCGGGTGATAACTTGAGTTTGGATTCATAGATCAGGACCAAACTTGCTTTCTGTCTTAGTTTTATCAAAATAAAGGTGGAGTTCGAATTAGGGCATGGTCCGATGATTTTTACAAGAGTTATGGGACTTTGCGATTTGGAAATTACATATTTCCGTCAACATTTTTTCCGAACTTTGTTTATGGCATAACTTGAACAATAGTTAACGGATTTTTCAATTCTTGTTGGTTTTTGTCTCTATAGCAATAATGTCTACGTCAAGGTCTATGACCAGCCATATCTAATGAAAATTATGAGAGTTATGTCCGTTTGTTAATAAATATCGTAAAAGATTTGTTATGGAATAACTTAAACATTAGTAAACAAATACCAATTTTTTGTTTTTTTTTCTCTTTGGGAACAATGTCTACCTCAAGCTTGATGACCACTACTATCTGATGAAAATTGTCATACGTATTCGCCCCCCCCCCCCCTCCCCTCCCGTGCCATTTAGGTAATTTTTCCCGAAATGCATTTTGAAGGATTGGGAGTTATTACATGCAGAAAAAATTGACCCAGCTGCCCCCCCCCCCCCCACGGTGTCATTTAGGCAATAATTTTCTTTGCCCCAAACTACATTTTGAAGAATTTGGAGAGTGATTATATGCAGAAAGAAAATTTAACTTCCATAACTATCCCCACATCCGCCCAGCCACGCCCCCACCCCCACCCACCCGTGTCATTTAGGCATTTTTTTAAAAAAAATGCATTCGGAAGGATTGGAAGTTATTACATGCAGAAAAACGTTGACTGCTATAACCCAACCGCCCCCCCCCCCCACTCCTTAGTTTCTTTTCTTTACTCCAAAATGGCCGTTTGTTTAGATGAAAACAGTGATTATGTACAATTCGAAAAAGCCCAAGGCGTAGCTCTTGTTATATATAGTAGGAGACGATTACCAACAACTTCCTTCCATCTCCCTATTTTCTTTTGTCGAAGAACTGGGAGTAGTTAATGCTGACATATGGCGAGAAAATATCTAAGGGGTAGAGCTATGTGAATCTCAAACTTTGGATCGAACCTTAAATCGAATCGGGCAGAGGATTTCGAATCTAATCAAATCTTGAACCGAATCTCACGGCACTTCAAGTTGTAAATATACATGTAACATCCCCTGTCAACCGAAAATATTGCAAGTATCCACTCAAGTACTCTATCCAACCGCAACTCGTCTGTTAGGGCAAGTCAATCATATATTCCAGAACGGAATCAAAGTTGCAAAGTCAGAAGCGGAACTTCCCATAACTCTTCTCCTATCATCAGGAAACCTGATGAGAGGACAGTCCAAGAGGAGACATTTCGTAGAATTTTGTAGACATCTTAACCCTTTACCCGACGTAACGGCAAAAAACCGGCCAGCGCTATTCTCAAAAATAGCCAATTAATTTTCATTATTTTTTTATTTTTTTTTGTCTCAAAAACATAGGTTATGACCCCTCGCCGGAACGATCTCGTCGAGCTCGTTCCAATGAAGGGTCATAACCTATGTTTTTAAGACAAAAAATGAAAAAAATAGTTATTCAATAATTTTTGTGCAAATGTCGTCTGCTTTTCATGTTAGGTAAAGGGTTAACGAATCAAAAAGTTCCAAATCAACGCGATGCAAATCAAATCGTATCGAATCACTGGAACGATTTCGAATCGAATTTCGACGCTTCCCAGCACCCTGCTAATAGGAGACTCATTGTGTCGAAATTCTGTTCTAAAAAAAAACACCCTTTCAGCAAAATGTGGGAGAGTGATATGTTCTGACCAATAGTATCGATGGAACACAAACAAATCTAATTTATATTTATAACTTCTTGGGTGGGGAGTTGGTAGTTGGGTTCGGGGCGTCTTTATATATTCCCTTACTTATATCGTCATGAAAATCGACATTCGATAAAGTTATCTTCCCAGAAATTATTAAACGAGCGAGGAAGGTCCAATGAAGAAGCAAGTAATTGTTGAAAAAACTTCTATGACATCATCTCAGAGCTTCAGAGCTGCCTGTTGTTTTCGTTTGTTAACCCTTTACCTAACATGAAAAGCAGACGACACTTGCAAACAAAATTCTTGAATAACTATTTTTTTTCATTTTTTGTCTCAAAAACATAGGTTATGACTCCTCTTTGGAACGAGCTCGTCCCAAAAGAGGGGTCATAACCTATGTTTTTGAGACAAAAAATGAAAAAAATAATGAAAATTAATTGGCGATTTTTGTGAATAGCACGGGCCTGTTTTGGCCGTTACGTTGGGTAAAGGGATAAAAGTCAGCCACGACTATAACAATGTCGCTTTTTTGTTCGACTTCGTATTAATCTTTCTTACTAATAAGCATGGGCGCCCTTGGAAATTCCCCTGGAGCGGGGGAGGGAGCACAATGACATAATAAGTTAAACACTGTGGGGATTTTCCAACCGACGAATAACTAATTTCTGAGAAAAGAACAAGAAGGATCAGCTGTCTTTCGGCTCCTCAGAGAGAGAGAGAGAGAGAGAGAGAGAGAGAGAGAGAGAGAGAGAGAGAGCGAGAGTGAGTGAGTTATGATGTCTCCAGGCATGCGTCGTCTCTCTGTCTGTGTGAGCATATAGTACTTTGCGGGGAACAACTCATTGGCCTCAGGCCCAACGCAACAATCTTAAAATATTTTCTGACGTGGAGAAGAGAGAGTTAAAGTTGTCGATGGTGTTCCCTGGTCCCTAACCGCCGGTGCGAACTTGAAACCTAACTCAATATGCTTCTTTAAAATAACACGAAACGAAACATGTCCGAAACGTTCGTTTATTATTATTATGTTAAAGAATTACTTTCGTTAAACGAAAGTAATTCTTCAAAATAGTAATAATAATAATAATAATAATAATAATAATAATAATAAAACAAAAACACGAATGCTTTTCGTGTACATGACTAATTGATTGTCATATATAAATAACGCTTTCATACAAAGGATAAATGAAAGATAAACGTATTTTAGCGCAATGATAATGTGGTTTTGTCAAATGGTCACTTATGTATTTTTGAATTGGCTTTCAGAGAAAATGTTGGCGTTCGGGCGACCGACAATTTTTCCGGCAGACAACAAATATTTTTGGACAAAAAGGGTCATGAGGGGAACCGCCCCTAGCCACCCTATTAGTTTCGAGTCTGACTGATTGGCCACAGGCCCTGTTGCTTTTTCAAAAACGAAATAAATTCGCTACTGCATTCAAGACGTCTCCGAGTTAAAAAGGTTACAAATGTGTTATTTAGTTCATTTTTGTTTCTTTTTTTTGCCATCCAAAACCCGAATTTTATCTCTTTACAGTTCCAGTTCGCCGACTAGAGGGAATACCTGAAAAATGCCAAGAGGAAGAGTCAGTCGGTATGTGCAAAGCGTCATTTCAGAGGTTTTTCTTCAATACACAAATTATGGAGTGCCAACAGTTTATTTACGGTGGATGTGGAGGAAACGAAAATAATTTCAGAACAATTGAAGAATGTGAGAAGACCTGTTTGCCGAACAAAATATAGCCACGCGTAATCCCACCAAAGGTTTTCAAACCGAAAATGCAAGACACCGGTTATTGGGTGATGTGTCATTTGTCTGTCTCCATAATTTATTGGGTAAACTTTATACTCTGTGCTATAAATTGACAGAACGCGGTGGTGCTACAAAATACTGAAGTAGATTTGCAGATTATTCGTATTTTCCCAAATTCTGCTCAAAATTTCAGTGCATGTTTCAAATTCCACTTTTTGGAATCGAATCACCGCGTGTATCATTTATACATGCGTAATATAACTAATGGAATTATTTATGTATTTATTTATTAAAGTATTTATTTATTTATTAGGGTTTGACGGCACTTTCGACAGCCAGCATCACCTCGTGTCGGACAGTTTTACCACCGCGAACCACCGAACAGCGGCGATCAACTATCAGACTCCCCAACGTACTGACTGAACACAAGGATTGGTTGATGGCAGGTACACCATCGACGCGCAGGACGACTTAGAACACAGCGTCACCGTGCCCCCGCGTGGCCAATCGTAGGATTAATTGGCACAACACAACTACCGATGGTCGGGATCGAACCGTGAACCTTTCGGTTTGAAATGGAGTGCCCCAACCACTGAGTCACCGCGCTCCCAGCTAATAGCATTGTATTCGCCTAAGAACATTTGATTTAAGCACCAGGACAAATGCTTCGAACACAACCCACGATCAACCACGGGTGTCTTCCCACTAGACCAATTACCTTTAGACCAATTTTCTTTAGGCCAATTCCCAAAAGACCAATTCACCTTAGACCAACTACACACTGTTATTGAGTAAGGGTTGATTAAGGATAATTAAGAAAACATTTATTTATTGATAAGCACTTTATTTGATAAAAAAAAAATAATAAAAACAATCACAGCCTTTGAAAGTGTGTGATTACTATAACAATTGTTATGAAAAATCTGCCCAACAACTATAAAATATCAACAAGAGAGAAAATAAACAAACTTTCGTCTGAAAAATGAGGTCCCCAGAGGGTGAATTTGGTGATGCTACCCTGCACAGCAGGGTAGCATCACTAAATTTACCCTCTGTGAACCTCAACCTCAAAAACAGAAAGAGGTATCCAGAGGATAAACGGGCCCACTGTATGGGATAGCATCAGGAAATTCATCCTCTGGGGACCCCATTCTGCACATGACAGACTGCTTATTTTCAGGCTTGAATATCAATAACATTAAATACATTTATAAATATTTATAAATATATCAAATTATTGACATAGAATAATTTTAAAAGTAGAACACACCAGTTGGTCTAAGGGGAATTGGTCTTTTGGGAATTGGCCTCGTGGGAATTGGTCTAAAGGGAATTGGTCTGGTGGGAATGAACCCAACCACGATTCCCTCTGATACTGTGCATTCATAATGCCTCGATTCTGTAGTAGATGACTGTGTGGCGTTAAACCGCAATAAATAAACGAATACACATATATTATCAAGCAAATCTACTTTTGGCATTTCGTTTCAGCTCCTGTGTTCTGTCTTTTATTCCTAACAATTGAGTCAATAGTAGATAGAGGAGAACTGTCCCACTTTGAGATCCCTGTTCCTATCTCTTCAATGGAGACCCTAATACTGGAATTTAAGATTGGGGCCCATGGCAAGCTCTCAGACCACTAATCTAATTGTGTAAGGAATACGACGCTGTTATGGTCTGGAACCAGTCATGCCCTTAAGTAGACCATCGCCTATATTTAGATTCACTCGTCTGAAATATTTCAGTTGCTCGGAAAAGCGAACCTTCTGTTCGCTTTTTCGAACAACTGATATATTCCAGAAGACTGAATCTAAAAATTCAATGAATATTCATTTTCATTGACTCGGTACAAAAAGTGTTGCTCAGTAGCGCTTTGGTTTCACCGAAATTTTTATGGCATTACCATTAGGAATGACGTCTCACCACAGTCGTAGTTTTATGATTACGCCGTGTAGTTCCACCCATTGTATTAAATGTCGTGATGTTTTCAAAGTAAATACAACACTTATTGGTTAGTATATTTGTAACTTTGGTAGGAAAGCATATCTATATATCCCTGTGAGTAAAGGGACATCACATTTCATCAACGATAGTCTACGCCAAAACTCCACGAAAAGTGGGTAAACAGACAGCTCATAACAGCGCCGGTTTTCTTACATAATTAAACTGGTAGTCTGATGGCTCTGGTCCACGGGTGCACTAGTTAATTTTTAATAAATAATTAATATTAATATCCAAAACCCTCTCTACTGTGCATGCAGTTGTTCGTTGTTAGAGATAACAAAATACAGTGCATTAATGATGGAGAAAGACACCCAACAGTCACAAACAAACGAATCACTTTGATATTGGATGCACATATACTTTCGAGTCAAGAAAAGTATGGAGCGCCGTGAAGAAACACATTTAACTCTTATTTTATTGCGTTTTTAACGAAATAGTATTTCGTTTTAATTTATTTGTTTATTGGGTTTTAAGGTCACATATTTCTGCACAATGGCTAATGATGACCACAACAGGTTTCCGGGTGGAGGAAGCCGGAGTACCCGGAGAGAACCACCGAGCAACGGCGTGCAACTGTCAACTTCCAACATACTCACTCCACACAAGCAGGGTTAGCATTGGTTGAAGACAAGTGCACCATCAACGTGCATTACGCTTTAGCACACAACGCCACCGTGCCCCCACATGGGCAATGCGGGTGAAGAATCTTGCACAAGGGTACAATGCTGTTGCCGCAGGTGGGATTCGAACCGAGGACCTCTAGGCTTGCAGCCTGCACCTCAGCCTACTGAGCCACCGCGCCCCCATTTCGTTTTAATGAAATAATATTTCGTTTTAACCAAATAGTATTTGTTGTTAACGAAACATTATTTCGAAATAACGAAATATGTTTCGTTTTAATGAAATATTATTACGAAATTATATTTATTAATATTTCGATGAAATATTTCGTTAGAATGAAAAAATTTATTCGTTAAAGCGAAATTATTATTAACGAAAAAATATTTCGTTATGTGTAAAACGAGAGCTGCCTGTTGTTTTTGTGTATTAAAAGTAACAAAAGGAAACGTTGCTTTATTTTCTACTGATGTTGTAGGTGTTTTTGTTTCCAACACTTACACGCTTCTTAATTGGACCTTCCTCACTCGTCTAATAATTTCATGGGAGAGAACTTTATCGAAAGTCAGTTTTCATGACGAGATAAGTCAGGATGGTGAAAATGAGAAATTCTTCTTCATTGTTTCATGTGCATTCAAGCTGATCAAATCTTTGTTTCAGAAGAAAACTTCATAATGTTATAATTACATTGTTAATGTAGTTATACGTTTTGGGTCCAAATACTCAATTCCCATTGGTCAGCTGGATGAAAACTTTATGACCAAATGTAATTCATTTTCCAATGAATACATTTGGTCGAACTTTGACACGCATTTACGGTAGAGCGCAGTTGACAGAATGTAATTCGGGCAGTGTTTGGGCGGGTTTTTAACTTTTAGCGCCCCTCGCAGTGATCAACTCCGCTGCTGTTTCTTTAGTGACTCAGAGTTGTGCGCTTTTTCTTTTGTGTGAGGGTGGTTTTTCGACTCGTTCATTCGTACATGTTTTATTTCGTCTTTCTGCTTTGTTGTTTGGTAAAAAGTAGTTTAAACAGTTACGGAATGTAATTATAAGAATTGAATGCAATTTTTATAATCTTTATTGGAGTATGAACGTGTGGGAATGGGTACAAATTGTATGAATCCCGGATTCATACATAATTTGTACCCATTCCCACACGTTCATACTCCAATAAAGATTATACAAATTGCATTAAATTCTTAAGTAAATAGATTCCTGGACTGCTTGGTGGAATAATTTTGACTGAGACTTGTAGCCGTTTTTGTAACTGTGCAAAAAGATAGCGTCTCTGAAGATATGACTGATTTGAAGATATCAGGAGCAAACGAATAATGTTTCACTATTGATTTTCCTATCCAAGGGCGTGGGGAACATTTCGAACTTTGAGTGAGGTGGATGTTGGTGCACGTTCATAGAAGGGAATATAAGTTATTGTGATGAAATGGCGGTAACATAGACTGAGGTTTGCGGCTTTGAGTTTATGTTCAACCAAGACGCGGGGCGTTCCAATAAGACCCAACCCAGGATCCAAACCCACATCATGAAATGAACAAAGTGACTTATAACGATAATAAGTTTAGTAAATAAACTTCTCGTGTACACCTCGACGTCACTGGACAAATACCGGGTAATCAAAAAATCAGATAAAAGTCAAGGAAACTCCATCTTAGTACAAATAGTTAACTAATTTGTAATTTAATCCTTTGAACTCTGGTGGTATCTTCCATGTCAGTTCAATGGCAGCAATTA
This sequence comes from Pictodentalium vernedei, assembly GCA_031216915.1. NCBI lineage: Eukaryota > Metazoa > Mollusca > Scaphopoda > Dentaliida > Dentaliidae > Pictodentalium > Pictodentalium vernedei. The sequence continues at coordinate 723,231,046 of CM062297.1, read as the reverse complement.
GAAGGGTCTATATTCATTATTTGGGGTAGGCTAATCAATATGTTCAACGTGCAGCTTCAGGGCTGCACGTTGAAAATATTGATTGGTCTACCCCACAAATTTACTGAACAGCCATTCTATTTAATGACGTTATGGCGTATCATTTTCCTGGCCGGAAAAGCACCCGCTCGGGTTTAAAGGTTAAACAACACTTCATTCGAATACGGCGTGTTCAATTCTTGTATATGGTGATGCTGAGATTTTGTATTATGCAATCACCAACGTTGGGACATTTACTCTCTGCTGTGTGAAGTTATTGGTAGTGCCTCATTTAAAATATTCCGCGTGGTGACGTCAAACTATAACATATGGCACTGGGACCGTAAACATAGAAAGGACTACGCGAGCTTTTGTTCAATCAGAGGGCAAGGACTTTAGTCTTATTGAAAAACTAATATATATCAGTGGTGGGGCATTGTCTTGGGGGCATGGTAGGAATACAAAACAGAATCCTTTGTTCTGTGCCTAACGCACATCTGCATTGCGAAAAGTACACTTTGTTTGTCCCAATATTTAACAAATTTTCGCATCGGGATGAGACAAAGTTTCAGCCTGACGGGTATGGTTGTTAAATATCGAGCCCAAAATATGCACGTTTCTCGACTTTAAAGGTTGAAAAAGAGACAAATAATACGAGGGAATACTCAACCAAATCTTAAGAGAAAAGAGTCTGTAAATATCCTTCCTGATATTTCGCAATATAATTACAATGACGCGAACTCAGATAAGAAATACAAGTTTCAGGTGAAAGCATTTGAGTCGAGAGGCTATCCCCTTCCTGGTTCTCTGGGAGTGGTATTATGGTGTAAACTGTACTGGTAAATACCAAGTTTGGCCTAATCTCTCTCTCTCTTTCTATCTCTCTCGCTCTCGCTTTTGTCTGCAAAACGTTGTGGATGGGCAAGTGGTCTCCTGCCCCCCCCCCCCCCCCCCGGTTAAATGAAGCATCTATTTCCCTAGTTTTTTACAGTGGAAGTTGGAAGTTCGGATGTTATCATGTTTTTTGGATGTTGTGATTCGTCAGAGATTGAAATAAAATACTGTCTCTCCATTGTTCCACAAGGAATTTAATCTAGTCCCTTGGTGGCCAGTAGCCATTAATTAAAATGAAGTGAAAGTATATCACGTGAGGTCTTGGTTTCCAAAATTTTGTAGTCTTCACTGCGATGGCGAAAATGCTTGCAGTTACCAGGATAAAAAATATCTGGGGGGATTTAAGCCGCATGGCGGTCTTATTTTCCTCAGCAGCAGTGATGTATTGCCATACATTTTTATAATGCACACATCTTAACTCAGTCCCTGGTGAACCAGAAGAAACTCACATCGTTAACTGTTGGGAGCTTCTCAAAAAGATTTCAAGGGCTGCAGTCATCAAAAGAAGGAAATTGTAACAGAACTTTGGATTCGTCTTTGTATATACTTTTTTTTTATTAACTCAATTTCATAAAAGGTATGTCGTTGCGTGAGAAACAAATTTCAACCCTGGGTGCCAAATGATTATAAAGATTGTACAATAAGGCCTTTTTGTTTTATCGTTGATCTACTCGACATGAATCAAATTTTGAATAAGTTATGGGTGTTTTTAATTCGAAATTACCCATAAAAATTGTCAGTTGGAATGCAGAAGTGCTTTCCGCGTGCATTCGAGACACAGAAATGACTTTCAGACTTGCACACTTCATGTCTTAAATCTGTATGTACCGAAAAGGCCAGTCCTCAGCTACGAGAACGTCGTATTTTATTGTAAATCATGAACATAATTATATTTATAAATGACGTAGAATTAGATGTAAATATGTAAATTTATATTGTGATATATTGTAAAAGTCCCATAAACCAGTGCTTCATTTCAATGGCGCACCTCATTTGCATCCGCGGTACACTTTTTCTCAAGCTCCAGAATACATGCAGACCTCGTGTGATGCGTAAATATTTCCCTTGATTATCATATTAATTTTCTTAAAAATCAACCAAAATCAACTGGGTTGAGTGAATATGAACCCAATTGGGTTCATATTCTCTCAACCCACTTGATTTAGGTTGATTTTTAAGCCAACTGATTTTAGAGTGTAAGATGTATCAAACAGAGGTACGAAAAAAGTGTAGGAAAGAAACCCTATGGGAAAAAGCCCTATGGAAAATAAATCTGGAAAATACTCTTACAAAAATCGCATGGGTAGGTAAAAAACCCTAATTTTTCGATCCAATCCAAATCAACTGGGTTGAGTGGATATGAACCCAATTGGGTTCATATTCATTCAAACCATTTGATTTGGCTTGATTATTAACCCAACTGACTTTAGAGTGTAAGATGTATCTAATAAGGGTACGGAAAATAGGGGTACAAAAAAGTGTATAGGAAAGAAACTCTTTAGAAAAAAAACAATGGAAAAAAAACATGGAAAAATTCTAACAAAATTCGCATGTGTAGGAAAAAAACTCTAATTTTTCAACTTTGCTTATGATTCAAAGGAAATAAATAAAATGAATGAAAATGGCAAAACTTTAATTCACGTGGTTCAGAAAAACTGGCACAACACAAGCATGTGATATTGCACGAAATATAGAAATAAATGTACATGCCAATGTGCTTATTCCAATGGCACCCAACAATAATAATAACAATGACTTTCCGTATTTGCTATATATTAAAGAAACAAAATAAATGTGATATCAATATATTAAAGACATATTAACCTATTCCATTCTGATGTCAAAATACTACATTTTCAGGCAGAAAAGTTTTCCCACAGTGCCTCTTGGAATTTAAGCAATTCATTCTTGTTTGACAGACCTCCGTGAGCTCTGTCATACGTGATTGAATTGGTTAGGTTGTTGGTAACATTATGATGGTAAGATCACACTAAAAAGGTCTTGTAATGAGGAAATAGCAAACATGAACTTTGAATTGGAATTGGAATTAAAAGTAAATAAAATTTATGTAAAAATATTTTCGGTGTTAAGAAAAAAAATAGAGTTTTTCTCCTCATGTGAATTTTATTAGGGATTTTTCCGTAGGGGATTTTTCCATGGTAGTTTTTTAGGCTTTTTTCCAAATAACATCCACACCAAATCACAGGCCTTTATGTGGTAGGCCAGCGATGTGGTGTAGAAATTATTAGAAGTATCCCACTGTTTATATTTTTTGGAACGCGAGAACAGGCAAACCTGAGGTGAGGCGTAGCGCTACAATGGCAACAAGTAAAGTAGGCACAGCAATGTTGGTGCCTGGAATTGAGAGCAATGTTTTATTCCCTATAATACGGTTCCGCTCCACACATTTCGTACTTTTGCACAGGGGTAAAACTCTAAACTGCGGGCATGCGTTGAAACTAATACCATGTAAACTGAAGATGCATTTTTCGTATCAAATATATGATAGCATTAGCCGATTGTTGGATAACACAATTTAAATTGGTGGTCACTGAATTTGAGCCGATGCATAGGGGTAAATTACCATAACAATTATGGGAAACAATGGCTTCGGAAAATTCGTTATTTTTAGACATCATTTTACATGGAGATGTTCCCAGGTATATAGTTAAAAAGAGATGGAAGCATACACGTTTTTCACATTTTCAAAACGGGGACTGATATGCTCCAGAAGTAGGTGGGTGGGAGCAGTGATAAAATTCTGCTTTTGAGGCTTCTCGGTTGCTGAAAATGGATGGTTTCAGCTTTTTTCATGCAATATTCTATGCTAAAGCCTATAATTGGACAGTGGATTTTTCCTTGCACCTAAAGTTTGTTTATTTATATGTTGTCTGTTGGTTTTGCCTCTATTTTGTATATTTCGCAAATGTAATACATGTCATGGGGCAGACAACTATGTTTGACAATATTTGCATTGAAGAGAATATATGGCATATCAATTTTTGGAAATGTCTGGAAAATTGTGAAGTGGAACCTTAATTTCAACTTCCTTCCAGCTTTGCCAATCTGAGCGCAGGCTTTGTGTGCTGTTAATGTTTCCCGTGATTATCATATAAGTTATTCTTCTTACAACGAATCGTAGTATTACACTCTAAAGTCAATTGGTTTAAAACTAACCGCAAATCAACTGGATTGGGTGAATATGAACCCAATTGGGTTCATATTCACTCAAACCTGTTGATTTGGTTTAATTTTAAACCCAACTGATTTTAGAGTGCAGAGCTATTGATACAGAAGCCAATCAGTAAACATTTTAATATTGCTTTCATAAAAAAACATTGGTGTGAAGAAAATAACATACAGTTCCAAAAATTACTTGCTTTGAACATCTGGTGTGAGAACTGTTGCTCTCCCAACATAAATAATAATAATGTTGGGTGAACTATTAGTATCTCGCCAGGTTTTGAGAGAAATGAAGCACTGCATGAACTTTGTAAATTTGCTCCATAGCTTGTTATGACAACGACATGTTGTATATTGTCTGAGTGTGATAAAGGTATAATAAACCATGTTGTGAGATTGTTATCATTGTTGTCATTCTTGAGATTTGAGCATGCATTTTTCACCTCCAGGACCCGTAAAGACCACTGATATGGATAAGGGAGTGGGACAAGAACCACTGTTGTATTCCCTTTAGTTTTCATGCAAGGGAATCATGGTTGTGCACATCTCAAAACTTACTGTGGTGATATATAATGAATGTTAAGATTTTGAAAAATAATGATTATTTTTTGAATAGCCCGACATCAGTTCCTGAAATCCAAGACAAATGCTTTGCAATGATTGAAAGGACTAATGTGATGTTTTTATACTTCCATTTTCAGTTCAGTTACCTTTAGCACTTTTTTCCTGCACAATCTATGTAAAATGTTAAAAACGGCCCACTAGGACTGATTCAAAGTTAAATTATTATATTTAACTTTAATCAGTCCTAGTGGGCCGTTTAAAAATCTAGCCCGACATCGTTTCAGAACAAGCAAAGATTGAACTTTGTAAATCAAAAGGAAAAACAAAATAAGTGTTTAGCTTCCTATTTCCATTTCACTTCGAAAAGGTTTGTTAAATCCTCGCTAGGATTTCAGAGATGTGTTTTAGGATAGCATCCTGGCAATATGCGGATTATCACATCTATTGGCGTGATTCAGCATAATTAGTTACATTATTCGGCAGCAATCGAGGAAAACAAATCGAAAACATAGCCTGAAAAGAGTAGGTATTTATAGTTCAGATTGATAAACTACTCTTTCAGGTAAGGAATTTCGTGAAATTTGGGGTTCTATCGGATATTTTATTATTATCTATTTTATAATCCGTTCACACCTAAAACAATTGCCTGTAAACTGTTGTCAATTAGACTCGAGCAGATTACACCTTTCAACTATATATTATTCCAAACATTTCGAAGTTAAACGGAAATAACCTAATCAAACTCCGACCAGTTCGACGGATGCCGACGAGACAGCTCAAGCAAAGAAAAAAGCCATGTTAATGTGTCTAAATAAAAAATGGCTTTTCATCCCGTGATTTCACGGATCCAACAAAACCCCACATGCAATGTACTGGCATCTGTTTTTTTAAAATCGTCATTTTCTCAGTCATTTTCTCAGTCCAAGTATAGCATATGCAAACAGATTTTTTACTCGCAAACCATACCTGACGACCTCTTACCGGAACAACTTCATTGAGATCGTTCTGTTGAACGGGCGTCAGAAATGGTACGCGGGAGAAAACAAATATTTTAATTATAAATAAAAAAATATCATTTTCAATTTCTCCTTTTTGTTGGCCAAAGGGCCTAAACATTGCAATTTCTATAAAAAATTATCTCAAAACTCCCTATAGTGTCCAAACATATATAGCTGCTGCACAACCTGTACTAGATTATCTCCTTCAGGTCTATCGAGAGCTGAAGTCCGTGACTTCTGTAATTTTAGTTTAACACGAGTTATCCTCTTTTGGAGATCATTGCGAGAAAATGCAAACACGATTTTGAAGACGCGAAAACGCAGTCTGGCCAGATTCTGCATTCCAACAATAAAGTTACGGCTACATCTGTTTCATTCTTTTTGTGGCATATAGAGTCGTCTCTCTCCAAAACATCTTCGAACGTGACCAGCTAATAATGAGCAACCAAATGATCAAGGGAAGTTGAGGGGGAAATCAGGAGAAGGTGAGGGGGTGCCAAATATGCTGCTTAGGAGTGACAGAGACCTTGGAACATTTCATTTTAGAATGTCCCAAATACTTGCCGAGGAGAATAAGACTTCAGTCAGTTTAAATTAGAATCGTATTTATCACAAAAGCTTAATGTTGCAATACGTTCGCATTAGGTATAGACAGAAACCATGGAAAACTGTGTCAAACAGGACACTCAGCAAAATGATTAACCCTTTTAACCACCGAGTCTGCTTTTCCGGCCTAGGAACATGATACAGTGGACCACAAACTCTGACTTCATGGACGCGGATCTTGAGGTTACCCTCGTCCGAAACCATGGAACAGATGAGAGTGACACACCAGAAAAAACGCCAGACGACCATACTAGGATCAAAGCAATGCAGACTAGGAGGAAGTGGTAACGTCTTCGCCTCCAACACAAGTTCAAAAATTTAATCCGCAGCGGAGCCGTCAGCTTTACTTGGGTTATCGGATAAATGTCCACATTGATAATCCACCCCCTCCCCCACCCAATCAGAATTTGGAACTTTCAAATAAGTATAAATAACAAAACAGGCGAGAAATCAATATTTATTAAATTTATGACACAATAGGCTATTTACCACAAACTTCACATGCATTCACAATGTGAATATAATTTCTGACAGTTAAGCTTAATCCTTTTAATCAATTAAGGGGACATCAACTGAGTCTGTGCGGACTCCAGCAAGTCGATGCTCATAAGAAATCTCTACTCAGAGATTAACCAACACACACTGTGTTTTTCATCGATCACATTATTAATCCCCACCCCCCCCCCCACCAAAAAGAAAAAAAAAAAAAAAAAATCAGGCTGGACAAAACGGTACAAACTCTTCACTGTGACCTATCGTGTATGCTTCCAGCTCCCATTTCCTTTTGTACCATAAGAAAAAGCAGAAGCGATAGCACGGGCGCCCATGAAATAGCCTGTAACCTTTTTCATGGTCTCTTGTGAAAGGTAGAATAGATATGGGGAAATATTATGAAGCCTGAATATGGTAAACCTTCCAAACAGCACATGGTATAAACTGGTGTTCTTCAACTATGTATGGGGCTCCAGACTGGATGGATAAGGCAGGTTTGGGAGTTAATGGAGTATTATTCCATTGGTATCTCGTACTGGATCTGAAGCAGGGGACCAGCTTCATCAGCGGAAGGATTCCGAAGATTGCAATAGAAACTGGCGAGCGAGGTAGGGCGTTGAACTGGCTATGCAAGAAAGATGCACGGGCGTTTGCTGAATACCAGGATGGATGTTTTTCTTTTTTTTTGGGGGGGGGGGGGGGGGGGTAATTGTTGTTCAAAGTGATATGAAAGTCAGGGAAGTTGAGGGGAAAATCAGGAGAAGGTGAGAGGTGCCAAATGTGCTGCTTAGGAGTGACAGAGACCTTGGAACATTTCATTTTAGAATGCCCCAAATACTTGCCGAGGAGAAAAAGACTTCAGTCAGTTTAAATTAGAATCGTATTTATCACAAAAGCTTAAAGTTGCAATACGTTCGCATTAGGTATAGACAGAAACCATGTAAAACTGTGTCAACCATGACACTCAGCAAAAGTGATTAACCCTTTTAAACACCGAATCTGCTTTTCCGGCCTAGGAACATGATACGTCATAATTTCATTAAGTTTGATGGCTGCTAGTGAATGTGTGGGGTAGACCAATCAATATTTTCAACGTGCAACCTCAAGGCTGCACGTTGAAAATATCAATTGGTGAACACCCATATCATGAATATGGACTCTTCCAATTGCTGCCATTGAACTGTCATGGAAGGTAACACCAGGGGTCAAAGGCTTAAGCATGTCAAATACTGTCATTTGAAGGTACATAAAAGGAAAATCAAATTTGTCTCGTTGGGTGGATAAAATTACAATCGATTCCAGTTGTTGTATTGATTAGCTCCCCAAAATGTTTATATATTGGGTGCAATACTCTTAATGAGCACAAGCCCTCGTAAAGTAAAAAGAAATGTGAGCGGCTTTTCACTGCGGCGGTGGGAATAAGCATCCACGCACAGGTTGGGGGACATTATGATGGATGAGACTCCTAAAGTACAATAGTAGTCAGGGCCGTGGAGGGACAAAGGAACCAACTATGGTCCGTAACTGCTTGGTGCTGCGGAAATAGCTTGGTTGAAGTTTAAGGAGATAGGGGAGTAACAGATATAGTTGTCGAATGGCCAAAGAGGCCGGAGATCCAAACGAACTGGTGTGTGATGAATTATTATTGCGTGTGGTGAAAAGCAGAGTTCAAACAGTGAATGACACTGAAGTATAGTGACTGAAGCTGAACTTGTAATGTGGGATAAATGGTGGCGACGGTGATATTAGAAAGAGCGTCAGTGTGAGACGTGGTTGAACTATTATGCACGCTAAGCGAGTAGAGCCTGAAAGCTTTGTGTCGTGACAAACAATTAAACGTGAAAGTGACGGAAACGAGTTATAGCAATGGCGTGGCGATGGAGGTGGTCGTGGGGGGTGGGGGGGGGGGGGGTGGGGGTGGTATGGGGGCTTGCCTCCCTTAAAATTTTCGCTGTCCCCAACATTGACCCAACGCAACTTTCACACAACATAGAGCCCCAGAATGGTCTCCAATATAGAAGGTACACACGCTACAAATGCCTTACTCGCTCTAAGAGCATTAAGTATTGGAATGTTTTCTCGGGGTGGGATGGGGGTGCTAGTCCTAACTACAACCCTCTGGTCGTTGCTTTCTCTTCCCACTTCCCTGAAGGGAAGTGGGGGGGGGGGCAGGGGCAACAACCGGAGGGTTCTAGTTTTGACTAGGAGATGCCCACAAAACTCCACGCAACGGCCTTTCAAATATCGGCTTTGCCTACTTCCCTCCACCCCACCCCCCCCCCCCACCCCCCCAAAAAAAAACTCGCTAGGGACCGTCCTATTATAGAATTTTGGCTACGCGCTTGAGTCAGAGGTATGCGACCAGATCCAAAGAAACGCCAGTAGCTACGAAGAGACGGTCTGACGAATTGGGAATTTTTCGAGCAAACAACTGACATTACAAGTATATATTTGTATATTCTGTAAACTTAAGTCAGTGATGGTTATCCCTGTCTTTTTGTATGCAAATAAATTGCTTTTAGTGAATCATCGTAGTAAATACACTTTTATTACGCTAACGTAACTGATACTTTAATAAAACCCTGCGAGGCTTCGAAATTCGATTCGAAATCCCCTCGATGAGTCGACTCGAGTCGCACCGATTCGGAAATTCTCTAATCGTCGAGATATTCTCAAAATTTTACCAAGTATGTCCTCTTTAACCCTGCTTCTGTCATCCGGTCTCATGTATAGGTGACCTAATAAGAGAGAATAGTTCAAACGCGTTCCGCTTTGGAAACTACTTTGACTCTGATCTGGAATGTTCCGCTTTTTCGATTGATTTGCCCAAACAGGAGAGTCACATTTGCATGCAATACTTGAGTGGCGACTAACAATATTTACGGAATATAAGAAGGTGAAATATCTACAACCGAAATTCGATTCGATTGGAATTTTTCTGCCTGATTCGATTCGACTCGAAAATTGAGATCGGTAGGGTCGAATGACGCCTTCAGGGATGAATCTATAGTCCCCAATAACGAGAATGGTTGTGGTGCGGTTGCTTATTAACCTTTTGAACCCAGGTGGTATCTTCCAAGTCAGTTCATTGGCAGGAAGTGGAAGAGTCCATATTCAGTATTTGGGGATAGACCAATTAATATTTTCAACGTGCAGCCAAGGGGCTGCACGTTGAAAATATTGATGGGTCTACCCCACGCATTAACATAACAGACACTCCACTTAATTAAATTATGAAGTATCATGTTCCTGGGCTAGAAAAGCGGCCTCCGGTGTTCAAAGGATTAATTTAATCATTTACCAAACACGAAATGCAGACGACACTTGCAAACAAAATTCTCGAATAACTATTTTTTTTTCCTTTTTGCATCAAAAACATAGGGTATGATCCCTCAATATAACGCCTCAACGAGGTCATTCCATTGCGGGGGCATAAACTAGTTTTGTGAGACAAAAAATGAAAAAAAAAACAATGAAAATTTAACGGTAATTTTTGTGAATAGCGCTGGTCGGTTTTCGCCGTTACGTTGGACAAAGGGTTAATTATTTTATAAGGTCACATAGTTCTGTCCAATGGCCAATCAAGACTGCAAAATGGAGATAAAGTCAAGTGTGGTCAATCATTTATACCCATGTTGCCCATTTTAGGGAACCTCCATCCCAAGCATTGATGACAGGGTCCTATTTTGCTAGTAAAACAGAACTTGTTTGCCACATTAAACAAGCACTGCTATGGGGTTCCCACGGGGGTGATAAGGTTGTAAAATATATGATCGAATCTGGGTTCAGACGACTGGGTCTGAGTGTCGGCCGCGCCTTTGGTTGGTCACACCCCTCTCTCCACCGTAGATTAACTCCAATATCGATGACACTGACTGAAGTCTCTAAGACAGAACGTCCGATTTGAGGATATAAAAAAACTGAATTTCACAAAATTATTTCTTTCTTTATTGGTGTTTAACGACACTTTCGACAGCCAGGATCACCTCGTGTCTGACAGATTTACGAGTGAAGGAAGACGGTGTACCCGGAGAGAACCACCGGGCAACGGCGAGCAATTGCCAGACTCCCCAAGGTACTAACTCCACACAGGCAGGATTAGCATTGGTTGAAGACACGTGCACCATCGACGTGCAGTACGCCTTAGTACAAAAAGCCACCACCGTGCCCCCACGTGTGCAATCGGATGAAATGCCAAGCCCAATGACACAACGCAGTTACCCCTGGCGGGGATCGAACCGTAAGCCTTTCGGTTTGAAGTCTAATTCTATAACCACTGAGCCACCACACTTCCGAATTAGACAGAATAGCTTCCGGGGTATATAGGTACACAACGCGAGTTCGCAAATAATCCGAACTATATTGAAATTTCCCTCAAGATACATGACCAAATCTACAGCACCGCGAGCTACCTTTAACAACTACGTGTCACTCTAGAGATCTAAGATGATAGACACATCAACTCGTGTTACCCCGACAGCACACGCTGGGCAGGTACATTGACTCCACGTATCGACTTTATAATGCCGCAACAATAACCACTCTCTCTTTAACATCCCACTTGAAAGTAGGTATTTTTGCAAAACTGTCAAGCCATGTGAGATTTGAAAAATGAGATACGGCAAAGAATTCCAATCCACTCCCAAAGTCTGCTATAGATGTTCTATACTCTGCTCATACTTGTTTCAAATGGGAAATCTAAGAATTGTTAGTTTCTAAATGGATAGTTCTCATCTTTTCCTTGAATATCAGTATCAGGTCTTTTCGGAAAAGAGAACTTTTCAGAAAATGAACAAGTTTTGAGAACAGTTAATAATTAAGTGCTGACACATCCCAAGTTTGCGATCAGATTGACAAATCTAAAGAAACGCTTATGCCGAGAACCTGTCAAATGCTCTGCGTCATTGCAACGTTAGAAGAAGAGAGAAAAAGATGGAGAGGATGGCAGTTTGGTAAGAACGTCGGATTTCTTATGCATGTATGAGTTTGAATCACTGATCTCCAAACAACTGGATTGCTTGGACGTCAGCGAAGAACGTCGCAATTGAACCTGACCCCTCAAGATGATGTCAGGTCAGTCAACGCGGTAACTTCTTCGATGCATGACGTTCTACGAAGTGAAAGCTATTACGCTGTGACTGCAGTCACATCGTAACATGTTCGCATCATCAAACATCAAACGGAATCCAAGCACGAACTCTAAAAACACGGTATCAACTTTCCAATTTTTTTGTCAATAACATGTAAAATATTTTGTGTTGCATTGCCGAGAAATATGTGCACATTATCAATATATTCATTTTTCGTAAACATAAGAGTATATTTTTAAAAGCGATCAGCGACTGCGGGGAATGACGAGTCTATGGCATAAGATGTCTCGCAGGTGGTGGGGGCCTCAGTGTGTTAGGGTCATGGTCGACCCCGACCCTGATGCTAAACCCCATTCAACTTTGCCTAAATGGAGACTGAAAGAGATATGTTTTCTTTAGAACATGTTTGATTAAGCTGATTTACAGTAAGTTTTGCTTTGCATGTAAAAAACTGACTGAAAATCAACTTTGTATGCATCTCAACTGAAAGAATAAAATTGGTGAAAATCGATGCGCGTAGTAAGGGATATAACTCTTTATGGCGATAAATGTGTTGAGTTGCGCCACATCGGCGATTTGTTTTGCACTCCCGCTGATTCTCGGGCCCACCCACTGTAATCTGCTTTTGAAACTTACTTAGTGATTGCCATTAAATTTTAGAGTAAGCAGAAACATGCATTTTATACAAAAGCAGGAATAGAATATGAAACCAGATTTGATAATTTCCTCTATCACATGATGTGTGTTTACAAACATTCAACGCTCCGCCTACTTTAATAATATCAGTTGTGATTACAGATGAAAATGTGCATAGTCACGCCTACTTCGTAATTCTTTCATCAGATATGACAACAACAAATGACGTTGCGTATTTATTTTTAGCAATGCACACGCGTTTGGAAAATTGTGGAATATTCTCGCTGCACTTATTCAAGGTATATTTGCGCCGTTCAACGATGAAATAACATTTCAGAATTTGTTTGTAAACGAGGAACATATTCCAGAAAACTGTTTTAACAAACTGTGTAGAACAAAGTTATTTTACCAATAGTCTATCACAATATTCACGATGGCATCGATATATATATTTCCCAGGAGAAATTCACACGGTTGTCCGTTTGTTCGTCACAGGGGAGGAAAGACGGATTTTATGAATGCTATCACGAACCGATTGCGGAACGCAAATCAAGAATGGCCTTCAATCAGTTGGAACGAAATGTTATTTCCTAGACCGGCCTGTAAAGAACAGAAACAGATGACCAAATGGCAAGAGAAAATAAAGTTGGAAACGTTTATTCCGGATCAAATAAACGTGTCTATTAGAGACGGAAAGGTACAGGTTTTGGCAAAATCTGAACACGGTAACGACAATAATAAAGATATCAGAGAGAGCAGACGTGCAGTCAATATCCCAGAGACAGTAGATGTTAATAAAATCAGATGTTTTATGAATTATAACGGTACTCTGCTGGTTGAAGCACCACTCAAAACAGGAGAAAGGGAACGGAAAGATATAGACCCAGGAGAAAGCACAAAAGGTAACACATTCAAGAACAAGGGTGTGAACAGTTTGAAGAAGACCGTCTTGATACCAGTTCGAAAACAAATAGATAAATTTGAAAAAGACAACAGTGAACAGGGCACAGAAAATCAAAATGAATATCATAACAAGCCTCTAGAAAAAGAATCTGAGGAAACTAATTTCCGAAGATTTAAATCACTGGAAATTCCCAGTTATATTTCTACAGAATCCGAGTACCTCGAGTCTGGTAGCTATGGAGATGACATTCCTAAAGATTCGATTGGAGACACTGCTCAACGTGATGCAGCACAAGAAAATGGACACGAAAAGGATGCAGGATTAATAATGGATACGAATCAAACAGAAAACAGGAATATCGAACATTTAGAAAAAAAAAATTGCGAGAACCGACTCCAGCGATTCAGATTTCGAATATATAATCCAAGATCTCTGTAACGATACAAAAAATGAGATGTCTATCGCAGAAAGTAGAAGTAGTAAGACCGACCACAGTGACACAGAAGTGGAGAAAATAATCAGCTGTGAAGAAAGAATGGGAATGGACAAAAATACGAGCGACGAAAGTAAAGAGAAAGACGGAAACAAACATAGATCTATTGCAGAATATATCGTTGAAACCCAAATAGACGAAGATGGAAGAAATCATTGGCCTATTACAGGAAATGTCGTTGAAACTTCTGCAGATGAATACTGCGACAAGCACACAGCACCACTGTCAGACTTTATTATCACTAAAACAACAACAGGTGAGTCTGAAAAGCTGGAAAGTACTGCGAACTTCCATTTTAATGACAATGAAACATTGGAAGCCAGAGTAAAGAATTCTGACTCAACTGAAAATAAACCTGAGGACAATTCTATTTCATCTTTGGAAAAGGATAATGATGGCCTTGGTGATATTTTTGAAAGCATTAAGTTCACACTCAATGCCAAAGACTGCGATATTCCATCGATTAGTGTACGCCAAACCGACGATAAACTAACTGCGACGGCACTGCGCAGAAGGGATGAGAATGGACGAAAAATGAAAGATGACTTGATGAAAGAAATTAGTCTACCACATGGAGTAATATCGGACAGTATCTGTGCAAGCCTGAATGAAGATGGACTCCTATCTATCACCGCCCAAGTCCGCAAGTCCAAAGAGGTCGAGGTGCCCGTACAACAAATACTATAAGATACTTTTGTATAGAGTGTGATGCGATATTTCCCAGTTTCGATACATACTTCATGACCTCCTATAGGAACGCACCCACTGGGCTTGGTGCACCGGCCCAGCCAGGTTTAATGAATTGAGAGGGACAAAATATTTTTTTCTACTGCCATTAATATCCCTCCGCCCCCCCCCCCCCCACACACACACACACTTCATTTCACCACGTACTGCGTTAATGATGTGCATCCCACACAGGTAAAGGTCCAGGGTCCCCTCTGGGGGAAAAAAGTTTCACACAAATTGGAGCATCCGGAATTCTTTTTGATGGTTGTATCCGGTAAGTGGCTGAAGAACCATAGCGAAGTGACTCAAGAAATATCAAGGTGAGAGTACGTGAACCCAATTTTAGAGATTTTAGGTTGAATGTATGTATGTTAACATTTTTAATCGAAAGTGTGGGTGTGTGTGGGGGAGGTGGGATTTTAGCTATCCCGCTGGGTGTGTGGGTTTAGTTGGTTGTCCTATCAGATTCTGACAAAAGTAATCACAGCCATCCACTATTACAGATCTATCTGGTAAAATTCCCGGATATTTCCTGAATGCATCCGTACAGCAGAAAACGGGACTACAATAAATTTAATGACACGCATATTACAAAAACCCATAATTTAACGACCGGTTTCAAACATTCTCCCAAGGGGCCCTCCACACTCCATCAATAAGATAAGTTTCAACTTGGCCCTTTGAAAAAGAGAGAGGGGCCTGAGGGGCCTCTTTTCATGCCCTGGAACACGATTCGTCATAATTTCATAAAGTAGGATGGCTGCTAAGTGAATGTGTGCGATAGAGCAATCCATATTTTCAACGTGCAGCCGCAAGGCTGCTCGTTGAAAATATTAATTGGTCTATCCCAAGTAATGAATATGGACTCTTCCAATTGCTTTCATTGAACTGACATGGAAGATACCATCAGGGCCCAAAGGGTAAAACCTTTGTTGCGGTGAATGTGCTCCACCCCGTTCAAGCATTCGACTGCGTGACACTATCCTGACACTCGTGAAGTAACGACAATAAAGTTACGACATGAAGTTTTACCCATCCATGCGAACTTGAAAAAAGCAAGGCTCTACGTAGGAACAACAATTTACAATTTTGGCAATAGAGTTATCTATTCACTGTCACATCCGTGAGCTGTCATTTTTCTCCCTGGTAGGGGAACCAAATTTTGTTGTATGGAACCAATCATACAATGTTTTGTTTCTTTAATTTGTCACATTAACTGGACTGTCATGGCCTCTGGACATTGCAGAAATTGTAAAATATAAAAGGTCACCAAGCAGAAGTTTTAAAATAGCGACGAAGCAAGACGTTCCTGTTGTTCGCTCGGGCAACGCACTCGATATCAAAATTTATTATTTTAATTATCGATTTTTAAAAATAATAACAACAAAACCATATCATGCGACCCCTGATTGGAACGAACTCGACGAGCTCGTTACACGGAGGGGTCACATGATATGGTTTTGTTGAAGTTTTTTTTAAAATATATTTTTTTCAACTGCTTTATTTGTACATTACGCGAGTCGGTGCAGCCAACGATTTTTTATATATATAAACACGACACGCAGCTCTGTATGAAATTGCCTAGTTCTAGATCACACGAAGACTCATCTGTTTTGGTTCTTCGATGTTTTTTGGTTCGACTTGGAACCAAATTTGGCGCGAATTTCTCTGACTGTAAGAAACCATTGGAGGGAGCTCATTCCACAGAGGCATGATGAGCACCGACAGTCCTCATATAAGCAGAATTTAATACATTCAATAAATATATATATTGTACTGTCAACACTAAAAAACACGTGCTTTTTAGTGTTGATTTTATTATACATTTTATTGAATATATTAAATTATGTTAATACGACGAGTTCTCACGATGACGAGCTATTGTTTTATTGAAAACGCATTTTCCACCGAAATATCTGTACCCGTTTAGAAAAGTATAGACACGGTCCCCTCAAACTGAATTTAACATGTTCAGATAATTTAGAATTTTGGAAGCAAAATACATTCACAGGTTTATTGTTTTTTTTTTAAAATAAGAGAATTATTGAGAAAGAAGGTTTTAAAATTCATACGCGAATCAGAATCGATTCTACGCAAATGATTCTCGCAGGGAAAACAATGAGATTTAACTTTGATTCTCGCAAAATATTTATTTGATTACTGTCGTAGATTATAAAAGTGACCTTAAAGGCCTAAGGAATTCTACTTATTTTTTACCCCCCTTATAATAAGGTAACACTTTTACTTGGTAATGGTTTCTAGTGGAGTCTTGGCTGTCTGTGACAGCCAAGACTTCAATGGAAACCACTGCCAAGATACAGTAACTTCGAAAATCATCAAAAGCCTGTGCGTTAGAAACTCACACAAATTGGAACTTGGCCCTTGAAAGTCAGACTGTAGTAAATATATAAATATGAGGTGGCGCGGTGGCTCAGTAGGTAGAGGTGCAGGCTGCAAGCCGATAGGTCCTCAGTTCGAATCCTACCTGCGGCAACCCCGTTGTGTCCTTGGTCATGACACTTTATCCCCATTGCCCACGTGGGGGAACGGTGGCGTTTTGTACTAAGACGTACTGCACGTCGAGGGTGCACTTGTCTTCAACCAATGCTAACCCTGCATTTGTGGAGTAAGTATGTTGGGGAGCTGACAGTTGTTCGCCGTTGCTCGGTGGCTCTCTCCGGTACTCCGGCTTCCTCCACCGGTAAAACTGTCATGATCATGATTAGCCATTGTGCAGAAATATGTGACCTCAAACAATAAATAAATAAATAAATAAATAAATATGAGCTTGTTTTATTAGGTATTATGAAATAGCTGCACTCACCAAAAATTGAGCTTAACAGTACTCTCCAATCGTAAATTAAGAACTGAAAATTTATTCTCGCAGCAGGAGTCTACGAGAATCAAAATTGATTCTCCTGAATCGGGGCTACTTACTTTTAAGTCCTGGAACGTTGTAAGCATTTTGATCTTCCAAACATTGGTCCAGTGAATATGTCCAAAATATGTTTATCCTTACACCTATTTTTGTAACAGGTGCACGCTTCCGGGGAGTCCCCCGATGCGCATGGATGCGATGAGTGATATCATGAATGCGATAAAAAAAATCGGACCGCCTATCGAGAGCACCCATTTTAGCTATCTGTAGCCGGAATGTGAAATTCGCCCCAGATCAGTCTGAAAGAATTCATCCAGTAAATATGACCAGTTATACAACAGCAACCCCTCCCCTTAAATATCACTTACAACATTGAATATATTGAGTACCCTCCTATCCACCAGATAAATTATTATTGATGCTTTAAAATCCCATCGGAATATGAAATTCGACCCAGTTCTGTCTGAAAGAATTCATCCAGTAAATATGACTAGTTACACTAGAGGCCCCCACCCCTCCCCTTAAATATCACTTACAACATCGAATATATTGGGTACCCTCCCATCCAACCGAAAAAAAATTTATTGATGCTTTTTTTTAGCTGAAAGTATACGAGCTTCTGTCTTGATACACTACTGTGCATCACACCTAAAAATGGGTTTTATGTGTATGGGTGCGTGTATATATGTTTTTATGCATGTATGTATGTATTTTAAACAACTGTAAATACCGTTACTGGGATTGCTCTATCCTTATATCCACAGAATGACCACATATGGGCAATAGGACTGAACTATTGCGGATCATTTTAATCACTCGGTTTCTTTCTAATCGTTTCCCGTACAGACAAAATTGCACATCGGTCTCAATGGTTAAGTCCGAATGGGGTGAAAGTGCACCCCTTTCGACAAATAATGACACCATTTACTCTCCTAAGTCAGTTTTGTTCGGCGCTGCATGTACAGACATCGAAGAAAACAACCATCTTAGTACTGCTTCACCAATTGGGAGATTTCTGCACACTAAAAACTAAAGTGTTAAAACTGACACTTTCAAAGTGTTAAACCCATTCTACCTCTTAGGGTTTGATTTTAACACTCAAAGTGCAATGCTTTAGGCACTCAGACATTACAATCGTCAGACATCTGAAACTTGAATGGATGGCACTTCCCACGAGTCTAGCATTGGTGGATCTTCCAGAATCGTCCATAATTTGATTTGCGCTTGGTGGGTACATAATTAAAAGGACACAACGCAGATGACGCGGATCAGGCTCGAGAGTTCGAGCCTGATCCGCGTCATCTGCGTTGTTTCCTTTTAAGTGTCGCGACATTACACTTGTCAAGTGGTATTATTGTAACACCTGACAAGTTCTGGGATATCTACACTTGAACAAAGTGCTAGTTCAGCACTTAGTAAGTGTTAAATGCAGCACTTCAAGTGTAGTTTTTAACACTTAAGTTTTTAGCGTGTGACATCCCCGAAAGGAGCGGATAATTTGGAAACACCTACAAGCTCACTTTGATGTGGCGCCGGCTAACCAAAATGGAAATCCTAATCAATGTTTATCTACCGTGTAGGAGATATAGCCACAAGAGCACACATGATGCATATTAGTCCCTCTCCACGCAGGCGCATCAACACGCCATTTCTTGACATCAAAAATCGACTATAATGAATTCCAATTACCTATGGACTGTGAACGAGGAATAGCTTTCGGCATCTTCTGAAATTATTGTGTGCAATGTGTGTTTTCCGGTTTCTTTTGAAGATGATGCCTGGAATTCTTACAAATGTGTATAAACCTCACTTCACCGCCACCCCACCCCACCCCAGAATCTGGCTAAAACTAGTTTATTGTTCCTTTTCAGTTATCGCATTTGGAGGAATAGAGGAAGGTCCCCACTCACATTTAATCTTTTATGTTACTATTTTTGTTCTCATATTGCTTTTTATTTCATGTTTTAGTCCTAAGAAATATGTACATAATTCACATCTCTATATACACCCACTGATTACAAATACCAAACCACATGTAACTCTTGGAAAAAAAACCCCAATTAACACAGAAAAACTGTATCTCATTGATTGAACATCCATCACAATTTCTGCTCATACTTTGTTCAACCATATCATATCTGGGAAAACAATGGGCCTCAGATATAATATTCAATGGCGGGTAGAATAACACTAGATGAGATTCAGACAAGCGACGAGTATAATTTTTTCAGAAAATTCAATGATAAAATCCAAAACCTTTCCGAGGAAGATGAAAATGAATTACAGCTTGCCGACCACCACGATACTTGTAAATACTATATGCCCGCGGAATTTCGACTTAACATATCTGGCATCAAGACGTCTCTAAGCATATTTAACCTTAATTGCAGAAGTCTTTACGCCCACTGGGATGCCTTGAATAACTTACTATATACTTTTCAAACTGACGCCAATTCGTTTGACATCATCGGATTGACAGAGATATTCAAATGTTCCGAAAACATATCTTATAATCTAGCGGGTTACCAAAACATCTAGACTAATGTGCGGACTGATGGTGGCAGGGGAGGTGTTGGTTTATTTATAAAGGAAGATATAAATTATAAATTTGACCGTTTTTATTCCCCACGTATGTGAAACACTATTCGTGGAGATCATAGGTAGAAAGATTCCACCGACTATAATCGGTGTAATATACCGGCCAAATTCTCAGCCTAGGGCTGACCTAAACCTTTTTCTAACTCAACTCAATTCAATATCTGGCCTTATTAACTCAAAAAATAAAAAAATGCGTCTTACTTGCTGACTTTAATATTGATTTACTCAAGATCTCTGAGCATAAACAAACAGACGATTTCATCGATAATATGTTTTGCCTTGGATTTCTGGCCACCGTGACAAAGCCGACCAGAGTGACAGAACACTCAGCAACCCTGATAGACAACATTTTTGTTAACAAGGTCAGAAGCTCCATATCTGGAATTGTTATTACGGACCTCGCTGGTCACTTTGGAACATTCTACTTAGAAACAAGTCTAAAAACAAATATTGACAGAGAAACAATAAAGACAAGAAATATATCCCAGGAAAATATTAACACTTTCAGTGGGAAGCGTTTGGAACTTGACTTCAATAATGTGTTAAACACTCATTGTCCCGACGAAGCATATAACAACTTCATAAATGTATTCCTACAGGCCTTCAATGAGAGTTTTCCCTTAAAAGAAAGACAGCAAAAAATCGATATGTCGAAAAACAACCTTGGATGACCAATGGCTTAATAACCTCCTCAGTAGTAAACAAACTTAAACTCTACCACAAAATAAAAGTGGTTATAAACAGTTCTGCCAAGTCTTCAACAAAACAAAACAGAAAAGTAAAGCCTCTTATTATAACTCTACACTCAGAGAAAATCAATATAACCTAAAGAAAACATGGCAAATATTAAATGAAGCAATCCAAGAACCCCATTCAAAAATTAAATTATAGGCAAGTTTCAAAGTTAATGATACAGAAATCAACAATGGCGTTGAGATCGCGCGAGAATTCAATAACTTTTTCACTAGTGTGGGAGAATCTACGTCCGCACAGATAGCGGCTTCGAATAAACATTTCTCGAGTTACCTTCAAGGGAGCGGTCACCCGAGCAGCTTCTTTATTGGGCCCACAATCCCTGACGAAGTTGTCAACATAACGAAAAAAATGAAAACTAAAACAAGCAAAGATTGTAACGAATTGACCCCAGACTCATCAAGGAAATTATTAATTCTATATCGACCCCCCTATCACCTATAATAACCTATCTTTCGAAACCGGCATAGTACCAGAGAAGATGAAATTAGCTAAAGTTATTCCAGTATTAAACCAAGTGACGCGAGTGTTCTCAATAATTATAGACGAATTAGCATACTTCCTATTTTCTCCACACTCTTAGAAAAGATTATGCAGGTTCGCCTTGACACATTTCTAGTGAATAATAACATCATTTACCAACACCAATACGGATTTAGAAAAGGACATTCAACAGTGCCCCGATACTGCACCTTCTGGATCATATAGGAACGGAAAATAACAAACCCACCAAAGATTGTACAATCTCTGTTTTTTAGACCTGTCAAAAGCCTTTGACACAATAAACCATGATATTCTCCTCAAAAAGTTAGAGTCTGTGGTTTCAGAGGTGTTGTAAACAAATGGTTTCAGAGTTATCTCATTGATAGAAAGCAATATGTGGAGTATCAGAACAAAAAATCATCACACACCTCAATAACCTACGGAGTTCCACGGGGTTCAAATTTAGGGCCTGTTTTATTTTTGATTTACATTAATGACATATCAAATAGTACTAACTTGAATGTCCTATCGTTCGCTGATGACACAACGGGCTATACATCCCATCATAATCAAGAAATCTTATATCAATCTGTCAACACTGAACTAGAAAAATTAAATATGTGGTGCAGAGCCAATAACCTACTCCTAAACGCCAAAAAATCAAAATATGTCATAATCAACTCGTCACATATCAAACTTAAAAATAACAATAATATAATTAGCATCGATAATAATCCTATAATCAGGGTGGGTATTAAAGAAACAGAATCCTCTGTCAAATTTTAGGAGTTCATCTCGACGATAAGTTGAGTTACTCCACCCACATTTCAATGTTGTGCACAAAAGTAGCAAGAGCTGTTTGGGCAATAAATAGAGTTAAAAGAATCCTACCACATAGAGCGTTAGTCACCCTGTATTACACGTTAATTCATAGTCACGTCCTGTTTGGTATCCAAATATGGGGACACTCCAAACATATAAACAAACTCTGTCTCTTATAAAAAGAACAATCCGAATAATAAACGACAAAGCTTATAACTGTCACACAGATACCCTATTTCTAAAAGATAAAATACTTAAAATTCAAGACCTTTATACACTACATGCATTATTATTGGTGCATGACTGACATAACAATGCACTACCTACCACCTTTAATAATTACTTCACCTCTATTACAAACCAAGATGGAGTTGTGACTAGACAATCAGGATTATTAAAAACAAACACGCCTAGAACCAAATGGCTACCAGCGAACCACTTTCCGGCATTATGGAACAAATTAGACAATGAAATACGAAATATACACAATAGAAATGTTTTTAACCCTTTACCTAACATGAAAAGCAGACGACACATGCAAAAAAAATTCTCGAATAACTCATTTTTTTCATTTTTTGTCTCAAAAACATAGGTTATGACCCCTCATTGGAACGAGCTCAACGAGCTCGTTCCAATGAGGGGTCATAACCTATGTTTTTGAGACAAAAAATGAAAAAAATAATGAAAATTAATTGGCAATTTTTGAGAATAGCGCTGGCCGGTTTTGGCCGTTACGTTGGGTAAAGGGTTAAATTGACCTTAACCAACTTACTAACAGGCTCCTATCTCACTTCTGTCTCCTACCCAAATCCTTATTGCCAAGATTGTAACGTTTGATTAAATACTCGCTTGACTCTGAATCTCATCACTCTGTCGACCAATAACTTTGTCGACCAATAGCTTATTTCTCCATCGCTTGAAGGCAGTTTCTCGTGAAGTGTGGACATTGCTCGCGATATGGTGATGTAACAATTAGCGCTTTTCAGTCACTCTTTGAATACTTCAGTTGAGTCAACAAAACTAAGCAGTGAGACATTGGCTCACCCGACACAATTCGGACGATACACGATGATGGGACGGATCTGTGTCTGATGATTTGGTGTCTCGCTCGCCATGCCAGTCTCTGTATTGTCATTCAATATTTTTGACGAATCTTTGGTTGTCACCCTGCTGCGCCGAATTCTGGGTGCCTCCTGTGAGATGAGGCCTTCTGGTTCTTTTTCCCCTTAAAGTAACTATACAGATAGCGGTGGATACCCAGAACATTATGGATTTACTTGGCCAATTCCCCATTTTATAGAACAAGTAGTAATATTTACTAAAAGAGACAAATTATCTTTTTTGTGATCTGCAGATCTCCAAGAGATAAATCCGATTTGCATTAAGGAGATGGCAGGTAGACAGCCAGACTGGCTATGCCCCCTCCTTGTAATTTTTGTGCCACATAATCAATACATATTGTTTATAATTTGTATCACTAATGCTATTAAGGTACATTTATTGCAAAATAAATTGAATTAAATTGAATTGGCTTATGTCCACTAACTCGAATGAGCTCGTCGAGCTATTGGTTGGACGAAAAAACGGTTTTCGTCCAGCAATGAATTACTCGCAAAATACAGTACAGTGGGTTGAGGTACCAATGCCGGTATCTCCAGTCCCCTCTTTAATATTTTTGGATAATTTATAATTTGTTAGATGCAAAACATTCAGCATATTATTTGGGGGGAAATTAATGAGTCCAAGGTTGTAGGCATTTTCTCCCTCCAAACCATAGATTAAACTCGTCACTAGAACTAGCTCGTAGAGCTCGTTTCAATGAGGTGTCGTAATCTATCGTTCCGACGACAAAATAACCATTTCATGACTGAACCCCTGTTATATGGTAATTTATTCGTTTCGCACAGATTATCGACCGCCCACACTCGAAACAATACCAAATTATACCTGTCACAATGCACGGTGAGTGTATTATCACTAAATCGCCCGTAAAGTGGAAAACCCACACAATCAATGATCACTAATTTGTTTCAAAGCATAAGAAGCAAAAGCAAGTTTCAGTCAATGGACCTCTGGGTTTAGCCAAGAGGACCATGGACTAAAATATTGCTTGTGCTCCTGTACAGAATTTGACAGCGTATTTTGGGCGATCACTCCACTCCAACATGGGCTGAAATATTCCTTGTGCTCCAGTACAAAATTTACCAGTGTATTTTGGGTGATCACTTCACTCCACGGGTGATTTAGTGGCAATCCACTCTCCAAGTACTGTACGTCAAATAGGAAGGTGTTGCAGATTTATTTATTTTAATAGTATTACATTCTTTTTGTGTATTTTGTAAAATTATTTTCTTTTGTTGTCAACGTTTGATTATATGTGTTATATAATTTTTGCGGAATAAATATTGTTTAAACTAAATTGGAAGTTGCCTAGTTGTGTCCAAATCCAAGCCTACGTCCCTTTCCCAACCCACAGTAAACGAATGTAATTATTATTTTAAGATATTAAGTATACTTAATGTAAAACAATAGACATCCATAATTTTAATTTTCAAAAATTAATGCTCTCCAAGTTTCTATAGGCATTTTCTCTTCCCAAAAGATAGTCTAAAACCCCTCGCTTGAATGAGCACGCCCAGATCGTTCAATTCAGATGTCATAAGCTATATTTGTGAAGAACATGGGTGAACTGAGGGAATACACGCCAGCGTCTAATCAATTACTAGGCACAGTCGATATGAAAGGACCTGCGAATCAATAAATTTCGATTCGGATAGAACTAAATAAAAAACGGCCCACTAGGACTGATTCAAATTTAAATTATTATATTTATCTTTAATCAGTACTAGTGGGCCGTTTAAAGATCTAGCCTGACATCGTTTCAGAACAAGCAAAGATTGAACTTTGCAAATCAAAAGGAAAAAAAAATAAATGTTTAGCTTCCTATTTCCATTTCACTTCGAAAAGGTTTGTTAAGGGCCTATATAAGTAATGGAATTTTGTTTATTTTGAAATTCTCACCTCTCATATTCCTTAAATTCAGATTAAATATACACAAATTATTCATCAAAATGAAGGTTGGGATGTATAGAATACGAAACACATATGTAATCAACTCGTAGAGTCGACTGTAGGCACCACTGGTTCCTGGAAGTCTGCTACCGTATTCGCACCAGAACTGATAATAAAATAATATTTCATCAGAACAACTTGTGGCCAAATGTGCTTCATATATCCAAGAACAAAGCTAGGCATTCAAAACACTTTCGAATACAGCGATAGGTCTGCATTTTGAAAAAGGACAACACTGTCTGCATTTTTTTTTATTAAAGATGGTTTCCATGCTCGACAGACATGCGCAAATCACTCGTTACCACGAATTTCCATCGAAAAACAAAATCGTAATTCTAAGAAATTTCAACAGGTATCATGATACCTTGCATTGAATATGGCAACTGTGCAATCTCTATCTAATAACAGTATACTGTATGAAGGCGATCTTTTTCATTATTTGATTTTAGACGGCGTTGTTTTTACATGCTTTTTCTGTCCGATGACGTGGGCCGGAAATCGAAAGTATACTTATACGTAAACAAAAGCAAAGGCGTTGGAATTTTCCCCAATGCAGCTCTGTCGCCGTGTTTTGAAGAATTTTTTATCCCCTAGCTTTGTTCTTGGATATGTAATGCACATGTGGCCACAAGTTGTTTTCGTGAAATATTATTAAATTATCAGTTCTGGTGCGAATACGGCAGCAGACTTCCAGGAACCAGTGGTGCCTCCAGTCGACTCTATGAGTTGATTACACATGTGTTTCATGTTCTATACATCCCAACCTTCATTTTGATGTACATTTGTGTATATTTAATTTGAAGTGAAGGAATATCGGAGGTGAGAATATTCAAAATAAACAAAATTTCATTACTTATATAGGCCCTTAAATCCTCGTTGGGATTTCAGAGATGTGTTTCAGAATAGCATCCTGGCAATATGCGGATTGTCACTATTGACGTGATTCAGCTTAATTAGTTACATTATTCGGCAGTAATCGAGGAAAACAAATCGAAAACATAGCCTGAAAAGAGGAGGTATTTATTGTTCAGATTGATAAACTACTCTTTCAGGTAGGGAATTTCGTGAAATTTGGGGTTCTATCGGATATTTTATTATTATCTATTTTATAATCCGTTCACACCTTAAACAATTGCCTGTAAACTGTTGTCAATTAGAATCGAGCAGATTACACCTTTCAACAATATATTATTCAAAACATTTCGAAGTTAAACGAAAATAACCTTACGAAACTCCGACCAGTTCGACGAATGCCGACGAGACAGCTCAAGCAAAGAAAGAAGCCATGTTAATGTGCCTCAATAAAAATGCCTTTTCATCCGTGATGTCACGGATCCAACAAAACCCCACTTGCAATGTACCGGCATTCGTGTTTTAAACTCGTCATTTTCTGTCATTTTCTCTGTCCAAGTATAGCATATGGAAACAGATTTTTTACTCCCAAACCATAACAGATGACCTCTTACCGGAACAACTTCGTTGAGATCGTTCCAATGAGCGGACATCAGAAATGGTACGCGGGAGAAAACAAATATTTTAATTATAAATAAAAAACATGTCATTTTCAGTTTCTCCTTTTTGTTGGCCAAAGGGCCTAAACATTGCAATTTCTATAAAAATTTATCTCAAAAGTCTCCATAGTGTCCAAACATATATAGCTACTGCACAATCTGTACTGGATTATCTCCTTCAGGTCTATCGAGTGCTGAAGTCCGTGACTTCTGTAGTTTTAGTTTAACAAGAGTTATCCTCTTTTGGAGATCATTGCGAGAAAATACAAGCACGATTTTGAATACGCGAAAACCGAGTCTGGCCAGATTCTGCATTCCAACAATAAAGTTACGGCTACAACTTTTTCATTCTTTTTGTGACACATGCAATAGTCTGTCTCCAATGCATCTTCGAACGTGACCAGCTAATAATGAGCTAATAATGAGCAACCAAATGACCAAGGGAAGAGAAGGGGGAAATCAGGAGAAGGTGAGGGGATGCCAAATGTGTCGCTTAGGAGTGGCAGAGACCTTGGAACATTTCATTTTAGAATGCCCCAAATACTTGCCGAGGAGAATAAGACTTCAGTCAGTTTAAATTATCACAAAAGCTTAAAGTTGCAATACGTTCGCATTAGGTATAGAAAGAAACCATGCAAAACTGTGTCAACCAGGACACTCAGCAAGGTGATTAACCCTTTGAACAAACGAGTCTACTTTTCCGGACTAGGAAGATGATACAGTGAACCACAAACTCTGACTTCCAGGACGCGGATCTTGAGGTTACCCTCGTCCGAAACCATGGAACAGATGAGAGTGACACACCAGAAAAAACGCCAGACGACCATACTAGGATCAAACCAATGTAAACTAGGAGGAAGTGGTAACGTCTCCGCCTCCAACACAAGTTCCAAAATTTAACCCGCAGCGGAACTGTCTGCTTTACTTGGGTTATCGGATAAATGTCCATATTGATAATCCACCCCCTCCCCCACCCAATCAGAATTTGGAACTTTAAAATAAGTATAAATAACAAAACAGGCGAGAAATCAATATTTATTAAATTTATGACACAATAGGCTATTTACCACAAACTTCACATGCATTCACAATGTGAAGATAATTTCTGACAGTTAAGCTTAACCCTTTCAAAAAAATAAGGGCACATCAACTGAGTCTGCGCGGACTCCAGCAGGTGGATGGTCATAAGAAATCTCTACTCAGAGATTAACCAACACACACTGTGTGTTTCATCGACCACAATATTAATTTCCCCCGCCAAAAAAAAAAAAAAAAAAAAGCTGGACAAAACGGTGCAAACTCTTCACTGTGACCTATCGTGTGTGCTTCCAGCTCCCATTTCCTTCTATAGCATAAGAAAAAAGCAAACAAAAGCAGAAGCGATATCACAGGTGCCCACGAAATAGCCTGTAAGCTTTTCTATGGGCTCTTGTGAAAGATAGAATAGATATGGGGAAATATTATGCAGCCTGAATATGGTAAACCTTCCAAACAGCACATGGTATAAACTGGTGTTCGTCAACTATGTATGGGGCTCCAGACAGGATGGATAAGGCAGGTTAGGGTGCTAATGGAGAATTATTCCATTGAGAAAGGAGATCTGGTACTGGATCTGAAGCAGGGGACCAGCTTCATCAGCGGAAGGGTTCCGAAGATTGCAATAGAAACTGGTGAGCGAGTTAGAGCAAAAAGCTCGTTGGACGGACTATGCAAGAAAGATGCACGAGCGTTTGCTGAATACCAGGATGGATGTTTTTTTTGTTGGGAGAGGGGGGGGGGGGGGGGGGTCATTGTTGTTCAAAGTGATATCAAAGTCAGGGAAGTTGAGTGGGAAATCAGGAGAAGGTGAGGGGGTGCCAAGTGTGCTGCTTAGAAGTAACAGAGACCTTGGAACATTTCATTTTAGAATGCCCCAAATACTTGCCAAGGAGAATAAGACTTCAGTCAGTTTGAATTACTTCAGTCAGTTTGAATTAGAATCGTATTTATCACAAAAGCTTAAAGTTGCAATACGTTCGCATTAGGTATAGACAGAAACCATGCAAAACTGTGTCAATCAGGACACTCAGCAAAATGATTAACCCTTTTAACCACCGAGTCTGCTTTTTCGGCCAAGGAATATGATACGTCATAATTTCATTAAGTATGATGATTGCTAGTGAATGTGTGGGGTAGTCCAATCAATATTTTCAACGTGCAACCTCAAGGCTGCACGTTGAAAATATCAGTTGGTGAGCACCCATATCATGAATATGGACTCTTCCAATTGCTTCCATTGAACTGTCATGGAAGGAACCACCCGGGATCAAAGGCTTAAGCATGCCAAATACTGTCATTTGAAGGTAGATAAAAGGAAAATCAAATTTGTCTCGTTGGGTGAATAAAATTACAATCGATTCCAGTTATTGTATTGATTAGCTCCACAAAATGTTTATATATTGGATGCAATACTCTTAATGAGCACAAACCCTCGTAAAGTAAAAAGAAATGTGAGCGGCTTTTCACTGCGGCGGTGGGAATAAGCACCCACGCACAGGTTGTGGAACATTATGATGGATGAGACTCCTAAAGTACAATAGTAGTCAGGGCCGTGGAGGGACAAAGGAACCAACTATGGTCCGTAACTGCTTGGTGTTGCGGAAAGATCTTGGTTGAAGTTCAAGGAGATAGGGGAGTAACATATATAGTTGTCGAATGGCCAAAGAGGCCGGAGATCCAAACGAATTGGGTGTGTTGATGAATTATTATAGCGTGTGGTGAAAAGCAGAGTTCAAACAGTGAATGACACTGAAGTAATGACTGAAGCTGAACTTGTAATGTCGGATAAATGGTGGCCACGGTGATATCTGAAAGAGCGTCAGTGTGAGACGTGGTTGAACTATTATGCACGCTAAGCGAGTGCAGCCTGAAAGCTTTGTGTCGTGACAAACAATTAAACGTGAAAGTGACGGAAACGAGTTGTAGCAATGGCGTGGCGATGGGGGTGGTATGGGGGCTTGCCTTCCTTAAAATTTTTTCGCTGCCCCCAACATTGACCCAACACAACTTTCACACAACATAGAGCCCCAAAATGGTCTCCAATATAAGGTACGCACGCTACAAATGCCTGACTCGCTCTTAGAGCATTAAGTATTGGAAAACTTTCTCGGGGTGGGATGGGAGTGCTAGTCTTAACTACAACCCTCTGGTCGTTGCTTTCTCTTCCCACTTCCCTGAAGGGATGTGGGGGTGGGGGGGGGGGGGCAGGGGCAACAACCGGAGGGTTCAAGTTTTGACTAGGAGATGCCCCCAAAACTCCACGCAGCGGCCTTTCAAATATCGGCTTTGCCTACTCCCCTTCAAAGAAACCCCCAAAACTAGCTAGGGACCGTGCTATTATAGAATTTTGGCTATGCGCTTGAGTCAGAGGTATGCGATCAGATCCAAAGAAACGCCAGTAGCTGCGAAGAGACGATGACGGTCTGACGAATTGAGAATTTTTCGAGCAAACAACTGACATTACAAATATATATTTGTATATTCTGTAAACTTATGTCAGTGATGGTTATCCCTGTCTATATGTATGCCAATAAATTGTTTTTAGTGAATCATCGTAGTAAATACACTTTTATTACGCTAACGTCACTGATACTTTAATAAAACCCTGCGAGGCTTCGAAATTCGATTCGAAATTCCCTCGATGAGTCGACTCGAGTCGCACCGATTCGGAAATTCTCTAATCGTCGAGATGTTCTCAAAATTTTACCAAGTATGTCCTCTTTAACCCTGCTTCTGTCACCCGGTCTCATGTATAGGAGTAGTTAGGGGTGCCACTATAGCCCCAAGCATTTTTAACACTGAGTTTTCCATAGAGTCCATAGGGTTAGTGTTAAATTGTGTAACTTATAGCCCCAAGAATTTATAGTTGTGAAACTTATAGCCCCAAGAACTTATAGCCCTAAACCTGAATGCACTGGTGGCACAGTGCATTCAGGTTTGGAGCTATAAGTTCTTGGGGCTATAAGTTTCACAACTATAAATTCTTGGGGCTATAAGTTACACAATTTAGCACTAACCCTATGGACCGTATGGAAAACTCAGTGTTAAAAATGCTTGGTGCTATAGTGGCACCGCATCATGCTTTATGACCAGATCCTATAGTACATTTTTGCTTATAAGTTTTTTTCACTGGAGGATAAGGGAACTGTTTTTTGTCTTTTTTATAACAAAGACTTGATTGTGTACATGAGAAGATATAAATCTTTCTAATAGTGTGGGTAGCCCTTAGAAGGCCTGTTTTTGTTTTGATGTAGTGCAAGTCACTCAACAGTTAGCAATATTTTCATGTATCGCCCAAGACCATCGAATCGTACCCGTTTCTTTTTTTAGGTTTAACAATATCATCAGATGATTCTTCCTCTGGAATAGGTTGTTGAATTACTTTATCTGTTTGTGTGGATGTAGTCACTAACTGTTTTCGTGCTTGACGTCCCCTTTTTCTCATAGGTTGAGGTATCGGTTCTGCCAACTTATATGGTACTGTTAAAGGAAGAGATGACACTTTGAATTCTATAGGAACTGTAATCTTATCAGCAGAGAGAACAATCTTTTGGTGAGATGATTTCATGTCTTGTAGAGTCTCCAAGATTTTCTGTAATAATGTTTCATTTTTTTCATCTTGTGAAAAAGTATTATTCGCCCTCGATTGCTTTTTATCAAATGATTTGTCTGGAATGTGTGTTAGATTTTATAGACAATGCGAGGATCGGAAATGCACTGGAGAACGCTCACGCGACAATTTTGATCGAATGCGGGAAAAAATTGTTGATAACAGACGTTTACTATCACAGCCGTCCGACGTCAACAATTTTTTCACGCACTCGATCGAAATTGTCGCGTGAGCGTTCTCCAGTGCATTTTCGATCCTCGCATTGTCTATAAAAAGAAGGTGAGTTGAGGATTTGGATACATTTCATCATCTGACTAAGAAAATCATCTTTTGACAGAAAGGAAAAAGACATGGAGCCAACGAAGATCAATTACAGTTCCGTAGAGAGTTATGAGAGAACCAAGAAACAGAGAGCCGATGAAGAATTCGCCTTGGCTTTGAGAAAGTGGTGGTCGGCAACACTTTCGATGGAAGAACAACTTAAGAAGATTGAAGACCACCCTTTCGTCAAAGCCGCCACACGTCCGTTCGGGGAGATCCAGTACAAGAATCGACCTAAACACTGGTTTGATCTCCCCGTACATTTGCAGGAGGAAGCTCTTGTGGGGAAAAGTTATCAATGGGAACAAGAATGTTTCACAGATGAAGATATGTTAGAAACAACTATAGACGTGTGGGAAGGTGAATTCTTCACCGAAGCAGAGATGGCTTTACCAAACAGCTCTCTACAGAACTGAAGATTTTTAAAAACGGCCCCTTTCAGGGCCAACCACACTACTAGGAAGAGATATCTTCTCATGTACACAATCAAATCTTTGTTATAAAAAGACAAAAAACAGTTCCCTCCCTA
The DNA here is from genome assembly GCA_031216915.1 of Pictodentalium vernedei. Lineage (NCBI taxonomy): Eukaryota > Metazoa > Mollusca > Scaphopoda > Dentaliida > Dentaliidae > Pictodentalium > Pictodentalium vernedei. Next base: position 723,198,824 of record CM062297.1, on the reverse strand, counting down.
GAGTGTGACCCAATGTCTATATTAATTTAAAATCATTTTATATTAGGGTTTATCCATATGGTTTTGGGTTGTCATCTCTCCACCCTGTGTATACAACTTCTATAAATGGGGAAATGGCATTTTGTGTGTCTTCTTGTGTTTTGTTGTGAGCATAAGGAAATTATGCTTACAATAAAACACAAGAACACATGCACAAAATAAAAAAACTTAGGGATTCGCGTTGTGGTCGAACTCTCTGTGATAGTTGTTTTTTCTATAGTAAGAATAGTATTCATTGTATGTTTAGCAATCAAAATTATCTCTACAGTATAAACTGTATATCAGGTTACACTATAAAAGATTTTGATAAGTATGCATACAATATTAAAACCTAATACTCACGGTGAAAAAGAGAAGTGACTCTTAACTCTTTTTTACTGTTGGGAAATAATAGGGACACGGTGATAAAAAAGGGATTATAGGACTAACCTAACAAAATTGAATAAACTATCACAGAGGTTTTAACAAAAAACAAAACTGTATTTAAAGTTGAATCATTATAATGAAATGAAATCTGAACATATATACACCGAGATCTGAGTTTGCCTATCCATGAGAAAACCTATTTACATCAAGATTCTTTTTTTATGCTAGTTTTTTATTTGACAACCAAGATTTTTTGAAAAAATCTTGAGAGTCAGATAAAAAACTGATATCACTCAAGTGATCTGATTTTGAAACAAATATAAAAAATAACTAAAAAACCCTATCTCTCTGTTACACAAATGTCTGGCGAAAATTATATAATAGATGATTGACTTTAATAAAAAAAAACTTAAAAAACTAAAAAATGTAAAAAATTACCTCTGTGGGATTGTTTTGACTCCTGATATTTATTACAGTTATTTCAAATAATGTCTATAAGTTAGGTCAAACCATCGTCGAACATCTCTATCATTCTCTTGGAAATTTCTTGGATCAAATTTGATAGTAAGAACTGTCTCTAAATCATATCCTCTTGCAAGATGATCTAAAGCAAATATACAGTACATTCCACACACAACAGTAAATTCACTTTGTAGTCTCATTGTATTTATTGTCCAGGAATCTGCATTTTTCACTATGAAATTATATATGTCTCTATCTATTGGTGGTAAACCATATGAATCAAAGTAGATAGCAGAATGATTGTCTTTAAAATATATTGCTATCCAATGTTCTCCTGGTTCTTTTGATGAATCTGTGTTCACAATATATGCTTGTCTGTGTTTAGGTTTTTGTTTTGGTAACAAGTCTTTTGAACACACTTTTCCATTTAAGGATGATAACCTTTGAGAACTGTCAAGTATAGTTTGTAATTGTATGGTTTCCATCTTCTTAGCCTTGAAAAAGGCTGACACGGAGTCGTTAATCAAGATATGCTGTATAATATGACCAGTCTCTTTTAACTAAATCTGCCCACGTTTGAATGTCTTTTTGGCAGTCTATATGAGCACAATATTCTAATAAGTTTATTTTTCTTGCTCTCTTGTGTAGATTATATAGTATAGTCACTGGACACACTTTCTGTAAACACTCTGCAATGTTCATATCTATTAATGTTGTTGTGTTGGTTCGATTTTCTTCTTCACAGATATTTTTCATTTTCTGTTGAATGGATTTTGTCAGTTCTATCACTACACATTCTTGAAATAATGTTTGTATTTTCTCTTTACCCATCTTGCAATGTTCCCACTGACTCATCTTGTTCAATAGTCAAATATCACTTCTCTGAATTTGTTGATTTCTATCTCATTATGAAATTCTGCATAGACAACAACGTTGATCACCTCTGGAAGAGCTTGAGCAAACTGAAGTTCAAACCTAAGATTGTCAGACTTTATTGGGTGAGCCAAGGGCCCACTACTACTCTGATCAGGTGTCAAATCAATACCCCAAAGGGTATACCCTTTTGCATAATCCTGCAAAGATAAATTAAATGATTGATTTTGTCCAAAATAGCCCATAGCTTCATACAATGATAAATATGAATTTAGATAAAGTCCACCTTCGAAATTCGGTTCAAAGGGATGTGCTTTAATGGAATGTCCATCTATTGTGATTTCCAACTTATTCAAATCGAAATGTTGAAAATTAAATGGATGAGTGCCAATATCTCCATTTATATCTCTATTACTAACTAAACCAAGAATAATTCGTTTTGGCATCTGTTTATGAAACAGATAGTCTTCTATTTTTGAACGAAGACCACTTCCAATAGTAAAAGTTTTAATTTCACTACGTCTTATGGGCATTTTATAATTTGTTCGATCTATTTGTGCATTAAGATCATTCGCAAATTTTGGAAATAAATCCAATGCCGGTATTCTGAATATGGCTTTTTGAATTTCTATTTTTCCATTTTCACTACCAATCAAACAAAATTTAGTTGGAGCACGATGCAATTTAATTCTCATCTCAACTCCATTTGGTAAATACTTATCTTGCACAAACAGATCTAAATGCAGTTTTCCTCTTAGTTGTACATTTTTGCTACCACCAATTATTTTAGCTCGCTCAGTCAAACCTTTGTTAGACGAAGCTTTACTTGTTTCTGCGTGGTGTCCAGGAGTATCTGTATACCACAACTCACTAGCAGCTAGATGTGTTTTTTTCACATCTCTTGAATAACTAAGAAAATTATCAAAATATGCTCTATAAGGATAAAGATCTGTATTGGTGGTGATAAGATTGCCATTCAGTGTAACATCAATTTTACTGAACATGCTATGAAAAAAATTATTGATAGGAGCAATTTGTGTATCTCCAGCCAAAACACTCCCATCTTGTTTTGTAATTTTAAATTGAGATTCAAGTGTAGATGCTGCAAGATCTAACCACTTGGTTTTTTGTCTTGGAATTAAAAATTCTATTGGTGAAGAATTATTTAAAGATGCAATAGGAAATTGTTCAATTTCACCAATATTTTCTATACCACTTGATGTTGGTGATACATTATCTGGATCAAAACTACTACCAAAATGTTTGCAAGATCCATGTAACATCATGATTTTTTCAATCAAATATATCAAGTGGTCTTGATTTTCGTTTCGAATAAGCTTGTCTTTCACGTGTCTTACCTCTACGAGAACGAACCACAGACTGACGTTTTCGTTCTTGTTTTTGTCTTTTTATACCTAAAGCAGATTCACCAACTGATTTCAAAAGATCTTTTCCATGAGTTAATAAAATGTCTTTAGGTGCTTTATGTTTTTTATCAATTCATTTGCTATTTCTAAACCATGTCTTAATCCATCTCTCTTTAATGTTTGAAATGCATTTTTTGCAATTGGTTTTATAAATGGTGCAGCTGTTCTTATTGCTGTGCGAAAAATAGACCCTAATCCATATCCATATTGCCGTGGTACACCTTGATACACCGGCATCATTTTTTACAAATTTAATTTATGTCTCTGTCGAAAATGCAACTTGACAACTGTCTTGCCACTTGCAAACTGAATGGGTTTACCAGTGTTCCCATTTATATTTATAGTGATCTGATCAAAATAAGATTTTGATACTGGTACGTAATGTACATTATCAAATTCTATATGAGTATGTAGAGACTCTTTATGTGATTCAAATGGAATCACACGTAAAATAGGTGCTTCAATATCACCTAAAAATGTATAATCTGCTATGTCAGCATAAATAAAGATTTGATTGAAATCCACATTTAAGTCCACATTATATTTAAATGCATCTTTTGATGTGTTAGGAAAAATGACAGGAAAACTATCTTTACATCCCAATTTTTGTAATAAACTTTCTGACATTTTAATACCCACTTTCCCATTACTATTTCCTACTATTTTTACACGCCCTTGGAGACTTGAAAATCTAACATGAAATAATACATCAAATGATTTAAATATGTCTCCAAGTTTTTCTTGAATTTCTTTTTGCATTGCATCTATGACATGAGCGCCATTTGAATATGCACCTGATAAAATATTTAATTCAACAGCAGCAACACCTTTGTGAAATGTATGTTTCAATTTCGTTTTATTAATACAATTTAATATGTTGCTATCTGTCACAAAGATTTTAAAAACAGATTCTTCATCTGTAATATTTTTTGCTTCGGAAGGTAAAATTACTTCAACTAATCCCACTTCCCAATGTTCTTTATCAACATGAATGGGTTTAGATAATTGTGTTTGAAAACATTGGTTATTATTTGGAAACATATCCATAGAACTATCACTCAGAAGTGTTACGTAAAATGAATTCATTTTTCTTATCTTGTGGTTGTTTCAAATATTTTAAACCTGGACTTGGAAGAATATATCCTAATGAACTACTTAATAACACTAACCACAATTCATTATCAGGGCTTTGTAAACTCAAATGTGCAATGGCAGTAATTATAATACCATAAATGATAATAATCTGTGTGAAATAAGTGACTTGATTTTTTGCAACACGATTTCCACAAATTTTAAATTGTTGACTTTGTTGACTTTGTACATCAACACTTGTGGTTTCATTAGGTAATGAAGTTTCATTTGATGATATATTCTTTTTATATCAAATCTGATTCTGCTATCCAACTATCAAATTTCTTTGGATAACCTTCCCAATGTATTTAAGTTCTTTAATAATTTTCTTTCCCACACGTCTTGACTGTCTATTAAGAATTGATTCAATTATATATTTTTTATCATCTTTTATACTTTGAATTTCTTGTGGACAAAATGTCCCTTGTATATTTTCACCACCCATATCTTCAAGTTTATAAGTGGGTGGTATTGTATGTTTTACATGAGTAATTTTAAATAACTCTTTTGTCCAATACCCTTTTTCAAATGTACGTTTGGTTTTATTAATACGTACTATATCACCAACTTTAAATTATATTTTTTTCTTTTTACATTTTTTTTTACCATACAAATGTTGAGATACTTCTACTTCATTTGATATACTGATACTGAAGCAGGAGTTCTCTGAATACTTTGATGAAAACTATGATTATATCCATCAACTAAATTTTCCAACACATCAATGTATCTTAATGTATGTTTGTGTGTAAAATATTTCCACATTCGTGTTTTCAATGTGCGTTGAAAACATTCAACAATAGTAGCTTTGGTTTCAGGATTTCAGGATTTTCTGTTGTGAAGAAATGAATGTTTTGTTTCTTTAAAAATTTTTGTACATCTTTATTTTTAAATTCAGAATCTTTATCAGATTGTAATGATAATGGTTTATGTCCAGAAGTTTTCAAAATACTCTGAAAAGATTTTGTTAATGTTTTCTCCTGATTTATTGTGAATGGGTATTACCCATGCATATTTGGAAAATACATCAATAACACAAACTAAATAACGAAATTGGTCATTGTAAGATTGTAAACTTTGTAAGTCTGCTAAATCAATCTGCCATTGATGATCAATACCACCCACTATAGTCTTACGTCTTGAAAACATTTTACGGATGGGTTTATGTAAAGTATAAGTTCTTTCTCCTTTCAACCATTTTTTCACTTGATCAATTGTGATGGAATTATCTTTACTATGAGCTGCTTTGTACCATTTTTGTATACCACCATAACCAGCAGGATGGTTTGTATTGTAATATATTTCAGTTAATAAATCATTCAATAAGCCTCCCATTTTTCAGATAATCTACGTTTTGTCAATTTACGCTTTAGTGCTGACTTTGGTGTGTCTTCACTCCACTGCACTCTATGACCTCGACGAACTTTACGTTTTGGAGGGGATGATTGAGGAGTTTCAGACCAACTATCTTCTGGAGAACTTTGATATTTACTGGGTTTGGGTATAGGTTGTCTATTCATCCATAACCAACGTTCCCGATTACCAACAGAATCTTGAGGGATATTTATATCTTTTAATCCACGACTAAACATTTCCCATCCACTCAGTTTAAAACCTTTTCAGTGTCTAAGAACATCATTGACTAAATCTATGATATTTGAACCTTTTATGACTTCTCCATCGTAACTTAATAAACCCTGATCATCCCAACTCATGTGTGGATGAGATGATAAAGCAGATAATAATGAAGTTGCTTTACGTCTCATTGTAACAGGGACACTTTCTATAATACGATCTCGTAAAAATAATGATTTTTCTCCTGACTCAGGCAATGGAACCAATGTTGGTTGTAATGCTTTCTTATGTGACATTTGAAATTTTTGTAAAGTTTCCCCATACTTTTGTTCTTTCTCACTTTTGGACAACTCTGAATTTTCTAACACAGATGATAAATTATTTTGAAGTTGTGCAGTATTTGTAACTTGTGGGTTAGGGGGTAATCTTGGTCTTTGAGCTTTTTCATTTCTAAAATGTTGCATATCTTCTAACATTTGATAAGGTACAATAGCCATCTTTTTCATATTTTACTGACTAATTTATTTGCAAGATTTGTTGCAACTCCTATAGCAGGTCCAAGTAAACCAAGTAATGGTAAAAAAACACCTTTTTGATTTAAAATTTGTTTTTTCTTTTTAAGAGTTATTGATTTACTAGTGAGTGCTCGTAGTTGTTGACGCTTTGGATGTAATTTTTGTTTCTGACTTTTTGTTAGATGTATGTTGCCTTTTAAAAGATTATGACAGCATTCTGACACACAATTAATTAATTCTTTAGGTGCATTTTTCATAATTTGTTTTTGAAATGCTGGAGGAGTTTGACTTAAACCTATTAACATACCACCATATTTTTTAACTAAAGGAATTTTTTGTTTCTTATTTTGTCTCACCATCTTGCTCTTATAGAATCTAATGATTAAATGAAACAAATATAAAAATGTAATGCTATTTATATATACATGTGCAAACTTTATATTATTTAAAGTAAGACCTTATCCCTTTAACAGGTTTAGGTGTATTTAAAGCTGTAAAACGTGCCATTGTGGGAATCTTTTCTTTTAATGGTACATGTTGTGTATTTTGTAGAGAATACATTGGTTCATGATTTTTAACACCATCTTTTGTTATTGACACTACACGTGTTAACTTAAGTGGTGATACTTTTCTTTGTCTTTGAAGATTTTTCACAAGTAATGCTTTTGTTTTTGTAGATGGAGATACATGAGGTGCAATTTCAAAATTTGTGTACATATATTTAGGTCCTACCTTTCGTTGATTTTTTATCTCTCTAGAACTTGATGAATTATTTGATCTTTTCTTAGGGGATTTTCGTTTCCTTCTAGGTGACTTTTGTTTCTTACTCTTTGTTTTTTTGAATGGTGAATAGAATGATCTACTTGACCAAGTTGTTCCAAAGATTGTATGAATGATACCATGATGATGTGTAGTCCTTAACAAACTTTGACTAACTAACACCAACTCATTAGGACATGGGGAATTTATAGTTTTGTATAAATGATAGGGCCACGTTCATTTTGTGTTACCCAAGGATGAAAAATATCAGTTCTTAAACTCAAAGACTCAGGAGTTCTAGGATGAAAATCAATTAATAAATAACCATGATCAATACTTGTTGCATCTTGATAACATGCATTTAAATGTGGTAATTGAACTTGATTTGCCAACACTTTAATTTGCCCTTTATCTCTGGTATTTTGAAATAAAACCATATAATGTGCATTTAAACTTATGGTACAACTAGATTTAGATTGTTGAAACATATTTTGTGTAATGTAAATGACACTTGCATTTCTATGATGTCCTTTTCGTGTGAACCATAATTTAATTTTTTCTTCATCTTTATCTCCTAACATATCATCAAAAACTACAAGATGGGGAATAGTGACATCACTGACAATTTCATTTTCATCATCAGGGATACTTTCTATGAATTTAATATCTTCACTTTCTTTAAGTAAAGTATATGTATTTTGCCATTCTTTATAACACCAAATAATTTTTTTGTGGGGGAATTTGAAATAAGTCATGTTTCATATCAATAAGCTTCTTGACAAATTCTGTTTTTCCTGAACCACTAGGCCCCGAAATAAAGATATTACAAGGGTGTTGAAACAATAAACATTCACTCGATGCCATAATTGTAGTTTTGTGAAAAAGAGTTATCAAATCACTCACTTATATACTTTCTGATTCCATACCTTCTTCATGTCTTTTAGTAGGTATTCGTTTTAAGGGTGCTTTTAACTCAAATAAAGTTTCTGAAGAATCTATTCTTCTATCTATTTGTGGTACACATTGTCTATACAAGTAATTAATGATTTCTTTATCATAAATTATATTACCCCACACAACTCTTGTCCAAATATTTTCTATATTATCTTTGTAAAAAGCTTTCATGATTTGTAATGCATTACAAAATTCCCCATACATTTCATCTTTTTCCAACTGATTATGAATAAACTCTTTTGTTATTGTTAGATAACCAGGAGTGATCAATTGAAATGCATATAATAATGCCTTACGTGTAATCTTGTTGTCTAAGATATGTCTTACTGGTTCCATGGTTGAAATCAAAGTGATGATTCTTTTGTCTCTTCTGAAGTATTTTGTGCATCAGGTACCATATTACACCGTGCACTTTGTACATCAGGGCAGTCAGGAAAATCATTTCCTACATTATCTGAAAACATTTTATCTAACTTAGTTTTGAATTGTACTTTGTACATCAGGACAGTCAGGAAAATCATTTCCTACATTATCTGAAAACATTTTATCTAACTTAGTTTTGAATTGTCCTGCAGCTTGTCTTGCAATTATGGTACTAAATGATGTACTTTGATCATTTAGTACCATGAGTGCGAATAAAGAATTAGAATCTGGAAAATCATCAAAACACTTGTCATATTTTTTCATTGTTGAAAATATTTGATTTAAAGTGAATCCATAATCCATCACTGATAATATTTTATCTGGGGGTGTTTGCATACTTGTTGGTGGTTTGTATAATTGACAATTTCTTATCAGTTGAATATAAGAACAATTTGGTGACCACTTAACATGTTCTTGCAAAGGAATATCTTTTTCTTCCCAATTCATTAAACCTTGTCCACATACAAAACATTTTACTTTACCATCTCCCACATAGAAAAATCTAGCTTTAGCTAATTCTTCTTTCTTGGATTTTAAAATAGAATTTGTAGTCATACTAAAACTCGAAAGTCTTCTTAACTCTGACAAGTATATAGGATAAGTAGGATTAAGTGGTAGAGACATCTTGCCTGCTCAGTGTTCAAAGTTGAAATGAGAAATCTGAAGGGTACTTTTATACCTTAAGCCCATAAGGTCTTGTGTCATATTTATCCACTACAAAACGGTTTGTGTACACAGATCTGAATGTTTTGGTTTTGTAATTCAATTGTGACATGTCTGTTCTTGTTCAAACTTGAAATGAGAATTCCGAAGAGTAATTTTTATACCTTAAACCCATAAGGTCTTGTGTCATATTTATCCACTACAAAACGTTTTGTGTACACAGATCTGAATGTTTTGGTTTGTCTTTCACTTGTGACTTGTCTGTTCTTGTTGCGTTTAATTCTATGTGTGTATTCAATGTTCATCTTGTAATTGTGTCTGTCTTGTACACATTCCACCATGGATTCAAAATTGACTTTCTGTGATGTATTGTAATCTAATGTGATTCCTTTAACTTTACATGAAGTGTGTATTTGACCATCTTTAATGTATTTGTAACCACAATTTTTTGGACCTAAACCTACATATTCAATATTTTTTGCATCTGGATGTTCATCTGTCCATTGACCTAACCTACTGTTTACAATTTGTGGATTCCAAAGTGAGGGGGTGTGAATGTAAATACAACTGTCTGTGTCGAAATATGAAACTCGTCTACCCAAACGTCCTATTACTTTATATAATTCCATTCGTGCATAAGCTGTGACAAAAGAAGCAACTGCAACATTAGCTGATTTGTGAGGTTCATAAACATATGTAGACTTTGTGTAGTTAACTAAAATGCATTTATCATGATCAAACAATTCAACATTTTTAATAATGATGTCTTTATCTTGTATCAGGTCAAAATATTTTGATGGGTCTTGTATGTATTCTGTTTTTGTTTTTAAATTATTTTGTGCATTTTTCCCCCATAAACAGTTGAACATGGTTTTGGCAAATGATCTTTGTCCTGGATTTTTTTCAATATTTTCCAAATGTATGTTTTCAATTTGTGCATAGTCTTTCTTAAATGTGTCTCTGTCTGCTTCTGTTTTCACCCAATCTGGATATCCACTGGCTTCTTGTTTCATTTTTAAATATTTCTAATGTTTGTAAATTTCTGAAGACCATTCTTCCCAATGCCAAATCTGATAAGTGTCAAGTAATGTGTACCCCATTCCCAATGCTTTAAAAAGTTCAACAGATATCCATGGACCTGTAATACTGCGTTGATCTGGTGTGTGTTCACATTTGTCTAATTCTTGTTCTGCACATGTATTGCAAAGTGTAAAAACCATTTTCTTGTTGCAATGAATTGATAATACTGGCATGTGTAGAGATTGTGGTGGTAAAACTTTACATTTGATAAGTCCCCTGTACTGTCTTATATTATTCATGTCTATGTTTTCTTTTGTGAGTATATTTGGATGACCTATTGGATATTCTCTGTGTTTATTGACATAAGGATAGAGTGAACAGATATCTATGTATTTTATTTCATTGTCTGTGTTTTGGTCTATTTTATGATGTAATTTAATGGCATTTGTTCCCCCCCCCCCCAAATAATTCTTCACGTGGTTTAATAGGATCCATGTTTGGAAAAAATGAATTTACTGTTGATTTTACTTCAGGATTTGATTTGCAAAAATCATCAAGCTCATGTTCCCATGTCATTCTCATGTTATACCCTAATGATTCTAAATGGTGTATGCGTTCCTGTGTATTGTTGTAGAGAGTTTGGTAACTTAGCAAATTGATTGGGTTTTTCTCATGTGTATTGTCTTTGTAACATGTCATGCACCCATGCCACATACATCCATAAAATTCAAAGATTGTATTTGTGTCTTTGTGAAACCCATCAACATAATATCCCCCTATTTTAACTTCCCCACCATTAAGTGCATGTTGAATATGTATGTTTTCTTCTTGTGCAACTGTCTGTAAAAATCTAATGGCTTTAATGGAGTATTTGACTTTAGCAGGGTAACCTATGTCTGAAATGATTGCCATTTTGTTTTCTGGAAGTGAATTTTTTCTCCGAGCTTTTGTACATGCATAGGCTAAGGTAAATGCTTCTCTCAAGGGATCTATGCCATCACTATCTATAAATTTTTGTCTGAATTCCCCACACCCCCTACGTAAGATATCTACATCTGATTTACAGTATAATTCCATTTCTTTTTGAAAATCAAATCTGGCATTACTAGTAAATTTTTGGTTGTACCACTTGATAAAATCTTCCCTATCTGATGGAGACATTGAATCTGGCATATACAATGTTGAATCTAAATAAGGGCCAATATAATTTTGATAAGCTTGTGTGTTTGCCAAATGGGGGAAATAACCTTTTGCTAATTCTGTCAAGCCAAATGTTTTAGGAAATTGTGCCAATCTCATTGAAAGAAAATTTAAAGAATCTATAAGTCTAATACCACAAGCTTTAAGTGAAAGAATTTTGTTCCCATTCATAATTACATCAGGAGTTGTTGTACCAGTTTCAATGAGGTGTCTTAAAATAAATTGTCCATCAAAACCTCTTAAATTGTGAGCAATAGCTGTTGTCCCTTTATGTTCCTTTCTGAAAAGCCAATCACAAAAATCTGATAAAGTAGATTCCCCTTTAAATTTTGATTGCTGATATCCAAATTTGTCACAGGAAATACATTCTTGATCTATAGATTTGCAAATACATTCCCCACATGCACGATGAGCAACACAGAAATTTGGGATATGAACTCCTGAGTCTTGTGTGGTTTCAAAATCAAAAAATACAAATGGAATGTTTGGTAATTTTTCATCCTCGGGTGAAGTGTATTTTGGAATGAAACATTGGTGATCAGAATTAACTACTTGTTGACAATATTTACATTTTTTGAATCCTTCACAAATGTGCTTTCCTTTTGTTGGATATATTAGTGAATTGCACTTTTTACATTTTTGAACTAATTGACAAATTATTTTTTCTTCTTTCCCCTTTGTAGTGATATGGTTATTATAGCATGATAAACTTCTAAATTGTCTATTGCAAGTGTAACAGGTGATGGGATGTTCAGGAATACATTTTGTTGGAGCATAGCAAACACAACCAAAAGGGCACATGTGACGTTCTCTGTTATTACTCCCTTTACTGCAAAATTCACAATAGTAGTGACATCCTAAAAACCCTGCAATTGTAGTGATGGTGTCAAAATGCTGGTCATTGTGGTAAATATGAATAACTTTACTATCAGTGGTGGTAGTTGGAGGTTTGAATAAAAATTCACTTTTTGCATACTGTGGATGAATTTTGATGACATACTCTGGGTAAAGCAGGTCTTGTATTTTATAATATTCTTCATATCCACAAGGAATATTATAATCAAGACCTGCTTTGTCCATCAATGCCTTAGCTTCCCGATCTTGTGTCGGTCTATCAGAATTTCTAATATTTTTCCATTTCTTTGGCCAAAGTTCAGAATTATCTTTATCAACATGACACTTTCCCACTACAATGGCCCATGCGAGACACATTGAATCATTAACATTTTTAATTTCAATAATACTTTTCGTGTTTCCAACCATTTTATCAACAGATGAAAATTAAATTGGTGCATGTCGCCCAGACCCTTGTGGTAGAGAAGTGTGTGTTATTTCTAAAGATAATTGCCCATCATGGATAGTAAAGTTATCATTTGATTGTACAACTTTTTCTATTTCATCTAATATGGTGTTACCAGTGATACCTGAAGCCTTAGTAAATGGGATAAATATACCTATTTCTAATCCTGGGTGGTCAACTGATATTCTCATTGGATCATTGTCTTCTACTCCACATTCTTCTTTAATATCGTCTACCAAACTGTCAAAGACTTTTCCAAGGGTGTCAAATGGATTCTTTTGATTAAATTGTTTGAAGGTTATTTTGCATACATGGGATTTGGAATGGAATTTTCCTGATGTTCTTTGTAGGAGTGGGTGAATGGTGTATATATCCCTTGCTGATTCTACTCTCCGTTTCTTGTTATCTACTTCACTCTCTGTCTCACTATTTTCTTCAATGGCTCTCTTCATCTTTTTCTTCTATCGTCTTCTAGCTGTGAAAATATGTCTTGTCTTCTTGAAGTCAAAAAACCAAGTGTGAATCAACCTAAGATTCCCCCACTTTTTTATACTTTTTTAATGTACATTTAAATGTGCATTTAAATGTACATTTAATACCCACTGAATTATACTGTTAATAAATGTTTCTTATACACATTTGAAAAGTCATAAAATGTAATCCATTCACTCTATGGGACAATTGCTATGGTAAATATTTTATAGCTTTTATTTGTTAGTGTATCTTTCAGTCAATGTTTAAAACACATTTAACAACAGCAATATAGTATCCAGAGATTATTGAGTGTAAGAGATAGCATAACTTTTTGTAACCACATGAATGTATATTTAAACAATTGTGTGTAAATACATGTTATGGAACATTTAATATCCACTGAATTATACTGTTAATAAATGTTTCTTATATACATTTGAAAAGTCATAAAATGTAATCCATTCACTCTATGGGACAATTCCTATGGTAAATATTTTATAGCTTTTATTTGTTAGTGTATCTTTCAGTCAATATTTAAAACACATTTAAAAACAGCAATATAGAATCCAAAGATTATTGAGTGCAAGAGATAGCATAACTGTTTGTAACCAAATGAATGTATATTTAAACAATTGTGTGAAAATGCATGTTATGGAACATTTAAGTGTACAATTAAATGTACATTAAAAAAGTATAAAAGGAGGAAGAATCTTAAGATGTTTCACACTTGCTTTTGACTTCAAGAAGACAAGACATATTTTTGAAATGCTCCAAAAGTTAAAGATGGATAAAGTTACAGATCCAAGATTAGAAAAAGCAAGTGATACTAAAAGTATTTACTATAAACCATCTAAATGGGGAGAAGTAAAAAGACTTGTGAATGAACTTTATAAATTGATATCAACACCTAAAGAGATGATTTGTTCCATTTATCATCAGAAAGGACATTGGCCAAATACATGTTCAGACAAAGGGCCATGTTTTTATTGCAATCTGAGAATACATTGGATTAATGAATGCAGATTGAAAAAGCTATCGAATAACTCTGTGTCTCAACCAAGATGGGGTTCACCAGCTATTGATCAACGAGGACCGGTAAAAGTTTATCCATGGTCAGAATACATAAAGCATTCAGAAGATAGATTACCGATTACAGGTTTCAACTTACAACTTGATGAAAAAGACATTGACAACCACACTTTACAGGGGGTGAGCAGGCTACCAATACCACCACCTCCCCAAATAAACTTTACAAATGAGAAAGTTGACTTAGCAGAACCTGTGTTACCAGAGTTTGATGATAATGATGATACATTATTATATAATATGGATATACCCAAAGAAACAAAAATGGAAATCGATGATGAGTTAGAAGTATTATTTCCAGAGAAAGAAGAACCACCAAAGAAAGTTACAAGAAAACGAAAAGCTAAAGACAATAATTCTAAAATAGGAAAACTTGCCAAGAAACATTGAAAACAGTTTTTGAAAGTGACATTTTCATAAAAAACATTTACAAATCTGTAAATATTCATGGAATAAAATTTTTGGATTTGACAAAAGGTAATATTATTTTGTTGTTATTTAAACAGGGGAAATTTTTTTCCAACTCAAGATTTTTATTTATAAAAATAAAAAATTGCAAGACAGAAAAATATTTTTTGTGTTTGCAAATGAATGTTCATTTGCAAACACAAAAATATTTCTCTTATAAAATAAAAAACTTGCAAGACAGAAAAATAATTTGCAAACAGAAAAAAAATACTTTTTTGTATTTGTAAATGAATGTTATGAAAAAAGTTTTTTCATAACATTCATTTACAAACACAAAAAATATTTTTCTTATAAAATAAAAAACTTGCAAGACAGAAAAATAATTTGCAAACAGAAAAAATATTTTTTGTGTTTGTAAAATTAATGTTATGAAAAGTTTTTCATATCATTATTTTTACAAACACAAAAAATATTTTTCTTATAAAATAAAAAACTTGCAAGACAGAAAAATAATTTCCAAACAGAAAAAATATTTTTAAGTTTGCAAATTAATTTTGTTTTTACCTAAATGTTTTCACACAAAAACATTTAGGTAGAAAACAAAATTAATTTGCAAACACAAAAATATGCCATGACAGGGAAATCTAGCGTGGGAGCTATGAGGTTAACCTCTTTTGAATTGAGTAATGAAAATACAATTGAACAAAAAGTTCAATTCATTCCATTGTGGTAGCACTGAAATGTGCCACTCAAGTGTGTAAACGTGATATCTCTTTTTAAGAATATGGTGGCCCTTATAAGGGCCGTTTTTTACTAAACAAAAAATGTTTAGTTCACCAACTTTATTCCATTTCTCTTTGCGGCTCTCTTGACATCCTTTTGATTAACGAGATGTTGCGATCCTCTTCCCCTAATTGTTGCAAAATGATAGGTATCTCTTATCAATTTTCGAACAAAACAGTATAAGGCTTCTTCAGCTTCATCAAGTGACAATGGTGAGGTATTATTCACCCCAGCTTTTCTTGCCAATCTTCGCAAATTACTCCTTGGAATAGTATTATGCTCCTCTCTCTCCATCTTCACCTCTTGTGGTGGAATAGTATTGCACTCCTCTCTGTCCTTCTTCACTTCTCGTGGCCCACATTCACCTTCTAGTGATGGAATCTTTACCTCGATGGATAGCTCAACTCTCATGATTGATGATAAGAAAAATGACGTTATGATATCTCCAGCAGTGTTTTTATAGACATTGCGAGGATCGAAAATGCACTGGAGAACCCTCACGCGACAATTCTGATCGAGTGCGGGGAAAAATTGTTGATAACAGACGTTTACTATCACAGCCGTCCGACGTCAACAATTTTTTCCCGCACTCGATCAGAATTGTCGCGTGAGCGTTCTCCACTGCATTTCCGATCCTCGCATTGTCTATAAAATCTAACACGCATTCCAAACAATTTATTTTGAGACAACATGAAGTTCTCTCTAGAGATGAATGAATACAGAATGTGGAGGTCCGGAGAAATGTCTGACGCTGGTTCGAACCGCCGTTTAGAAGAAGAATCTATCAGAGTGGAGAGACAGAAAGCACGAAGACACCAATTAGCTGAAGATGTTTTCGGTCATATGAGGAGAAGTGGTGGACCTCAGAGATACACTCGACAGTGGGGCCAGCAGCTTATTGATGAATTGGAGCGAAAGGCAGGGATAAGACAGTTCTTAGCTGTCCGCGGTTATGAACTGGAGAGATAACGGGTGAAGAAAGTTGACTTGTATCCTGATCTTATTTGACAGCCAGAAAGACGGTATAAAAAATGTGAAGTTAAATCCAATAACCTGTATCCAGATTTAAGTGAATTCTCATGAGGATTCCTACAAAATCTGGATACAAGTTATTGAATTTTAGCTTGACAAAAAATCAGGATACAACTTAAAGTCATTCATCCTATTTCTTATTATCTCTGTTTGTCATTCTAACCTATCAATAATTTGTTACTCTCACAAATGAGTGTGATTTCAAAATGTGCCTTCGTGGCAGCCCTTCTAAGGGCTAACCACAATATTAGAAAGAGTTATATCTTCTCATGTACACAAGTCTTTGTTATAAAAACGACAAAAACAGTTCCCTTATCCTCCAGTGAAAAAAACTTATAAGCAAAAATGTACTATAGGATCTGGTCATAAAGCATGATGCGGTGCCACTATAGCACCAAGCATTTTTAACACTGAGTTTTCCATACGGTCCATAGGGTTAGTGTTAAATTGTGTAACTTATAGCCCCAAAAATTTATAGTTGTGAAACTTATAGCCCCAAGAACTTATAGCCCCAAACCTGAATGCACTGTGCCACCATAGATAAAGTCAAGTGTGGTCAATCATTTATACCCATGTTGCCCTTTTTAGGGAACCTCCATCCCAAGCATTGGTGACAGGGTCCTATTTTGCTAGTAAAATAGAGCTTGTTTGCCACATTAAACAAACACTGCTGTGGGGTTCCCACGGAGGTGATAAGGTTATAAAATATATGATCGAATCTGGGTTCAGACGACTGGGTCTGAGTGTCGGCCGCGTCTTTGGTTGATCATACCCCTCTCTCCACCGTAGATTAACCCCAATATCGATGACACTGACTGAAGTCTCTAAGACAGAACGTCCGATTTGAGGATATAAAAAAAACTGAATTTCACAAAATTATTTCTTTCTTTATTGGGGTTTAACGACACTTTCGACAGCCAGGATCACCTCCTGTCTGACAGATTTACGAGTGGAGGAAGCCGGAGTACTCGGAGAGAACCACCCGGCAACGGCGAGCAATTGCCAGACTCCCCAAGGTACTAACTCCACACAGGCAGGATTAGCATTGGTTGAAGACAAGTGCACCATCGACGTGCAGTACGCCTTAGTACAAAACGCCACCGTGCCCCCACGTGTGCAATCGAATGAAATGCCAAGCCCAAGGACACAACGCAGTTACCCCTGGCGGGGATCGAACCGTGGGCCTTTCAGTTTGAAGTCCAATTCTATAACCACTGAGCCACCACACTTCCGAATTAGACAAAATAGCTTCCGGAGTATATAGGTACACAACGTGAGTTCGTAAATAATCCGAACTATATTGAAATTTCCCTCAAGATAAATGACCAAATCTACAGCACCGCGAGCTACCTTTAACAACCACGTGTCACTCTAGAGATCTAAGATGATAGACACATCAACTCGTGTTACCCCGACAGCACACGCTGGGCAGGTACATTGACTCCACGTATCGACTTTATAATGCCGCAACAACAACCACTCTCTCTTTAACATCCCACTTGAAAGTAGGTATTTTTGCAAAACTGTCAAGCCATGTGAGATTTGAAAAATGAGATACGGCAAAAAATTCCAATCCACTCCCACAGTCTGCTGAGGAGCTCACTATTAACAGATGTTCTATACTCTGCTCATACTTGTGTCAAATGGGAAATCCAAGAATTGTTAGTTTCTAAATAGATGGTTCGCATCTTTTCCTTGAATACCAGTATCAGGTCTTTTCGGAAAAGAGAACTTTTCAGAAAATGAACAAGTTTTGAGAACAGTTAATAATTAAGTGTTGACACACCCCAAGTTTGCAAGATCAGATTGACAAATCTAAAGAAACGCTTATGCCGAGAACCTGTCAAATGCTCTGCGTCATTGCAACGTTAGAAGAAGAGAGAAAAAGATGGAGAGGATTGCAGTTTGGTAAGAACGTCGGATTTCTTCTGCATGTATGAGTTTGAATCACTGATCTCCAAACAACTGGATTGCTTGGACGTCAGCGAAGAACGTCGCAATTGAATCTGACCCCTCAAGATGATGTCAGGTCAGTCAACGCGGTAACTCCTTCGATGCATGACGTTCGACGAAGTGAAAGCTAAACGACTGTAGTCACATCGTAACAGGTTCGCATCATCAAACATCAAACGGAATCCAAGCACGAACTCTAATACCACGGTATCAACTTTCCAATTTTTTTGTCAATAACATCTGAAATATTTTGTAAATATTAAATTTTGCATTGCCGAGAAATATGTACACAACATCAATATATTCATTTTTCGTAGACATAAGAGTATATTTTTAAAAGCGATCAGCGACTGCGAGGAATGACGAGTCTATGGCATAAGATGTCTCGCAGGTGGTGGGGGCCTCAGTGTGTTTGGGTCATGGTCGATCCCGACCCTGATGCTAAATCCCATTCAACTTTGCCTAAATGAAGACTGAAAGAGATATGTTTTCTTTAGAACATGTTTGATTAAGCTGATTTACAGTACGTTTTGCTTTGCATGTAAAAAACTGACTGAAAATCAACTTTGTATTCATCTCAACTGAAAGAAAAAAATTGGTGAAAATCGATGTGCGTAGTAAGGGATATAACTCTTTATGGCGATAAATGTGTCGAGTTGCGCCACATCGGCAATTTGTTTTGCATTCCCGCTGATTCTCGGGACCGCCTACTGTAATCTGTCGCTGTTTTTGCAACTTACTTAGTGTTTGCCATTAAATCTTAGAGTAAGCAGAAAAACATGCATTTTATACAAAAACAGGAATAGAATATGAAACCAGATTTGATAATTTCCTCTATCACATGATGTGTGTTTACAAACATTCAACGCTCCGCCGACCTTAATAATATCAGTTGTGATTCCAGATGAAAATGTGCATAGTCACGCCTACTTCGTAATTCTTTCATCAGATATGACAACAACAAATGACGTTGCGTATTTATTTTTAGCAATGCACACGCGTTTGGAAAATTGTGGAATATTCTCGCTGCACTTATTCAAGGTATATCTGCGCCGTTCAACGATGAAATAACATTTCAGAATTTGTTTGTAAACGAGGAACATATTCCAGAAAACTGTTTTAACAAACTGTGTTGAACAAAGTTATTTTTACAATAGTCTATCACAATATTCACGATGGCATCGATATATGTATTTCCCAGGAGAAATTCATACGGCTGTCCGTTTGTTCGTCACAGGGGAGGAAAGACGGATTTTATGAATGCTATCACGAACAGATTGCGGAACGCAAATCAAGAATGGCCTTTAATCAGTTGGAACGAAATGTTATTTCCTAGACCGGGCTGTAAAGAACAGAAACAGATGACCAAATGGCAAGAGAAAATAAAGTTGGAAGGGTTTATTCCGGATCAAATAAACGTGTCTATTAGAGACGGAAAGATACAGGTTTTGGCAAAATCCGAACACGGTAACGACAATAATAAAGATATCAGAGAGAGCAGACGTGCAGTCAATATCCCAGACACTGTAGATGTTAATAAAATCAGATGTTTTATGTATTATAACGGTACTCTGCTGGTTGAAGCACCACTCAAAACAGGAGAAAGGGAACGGAATGATATAGACCCAGGAGAAAGCACAAAAGGTAGCACATTCAAGAACAAGGGTGTGAACAGCTTGAAGAAGACCGTTTTGATACCAGTTCGAAAACAAATAGATAAATTTGAAAAAGACAATAGTGAACAGGGCACAGAGAATCAAAATGAAAATCATAACAAGCCTCTAGAAACAGAATTTGAAGAAACTAATTTCCGAAGATTTAAATCACTGGAAATTCCCAATTATATTTCTACAGAATCCGAGTACCTCGAGTCTGGTAGCTATGGAGATGACATTCCTAAAGATTCGATTGGAGACACTGCTCAACGTGATGCAGCACAAGAAAATGGACACGAAAAAGATTCAGGATTAATAATGTATACGAATCAAACAGAAAACAGGAGTATCGAAAATTTAGAAAAAAAAATTGCGAGAACCGACTCCAACGATTCAGATTTCGAATATATAATCCAAGAACTCTGTAACGATACAAAAAATGAGATGTCTATCGCAGAAAGTGGAAGTGATAAAACCGACAACAGTGACACAGAAGTGGAGAAAATAATCAACTGTGAAGAAAGAATGGGAATGGACAAAAATACGAGCGACGAAAGTAAAGAGGAAGACGGAAACAAACATATCTCTATTGCAGAATATATCGTTGAAACCCAAATAGACGAAGATGGAAGAAATCATTGGCCTATTACAGGAAATGTCGTTGAAACTTCTGCAGATGAATACTGCGACAAGCACACAGCACCACAGTCAGACTTTATTATCACTAAAACAACAACAGGTGAGTCTGAAAAGCTGGAAAGTACTGCGAACTTCCATTTTAATGACAATGAAACATTGGAAGCCAGAGTAAAGAATTCTGACTCAACCGAAAATAAACCTGAGGACAATGCTATTTCATCTTTGGAAGAGGATAATGATGGCCTTGGTGATATTTTTGAAAACATTAAATTCACACTCAATGCCAAAGACTGCGATATTCCATCGATTTGTGTACGCCAAACCGACGATAAACTAACTGTGACGGCACTGCGCAGAAGGGATGAGAATGGACGAAAAATGAAAGATGACTTGATGAAAGAAATTAGTCTACCACATGGAGTAATATTGGACAGTATCCGGGCAAGCTTGAATGAAGATGGACTCCTATCTATCACCGCCCAAGTCCGCAAGTCCAAAGAGGTCGAGGTGCCCGTACAACAAATACTGCAAGATACTTTTGTATAGAGTGTGATGCGACATTTCCCAGTTTTGATACATATTTCATGACCTCCTATAGGAACGCACCCACTGGGCTTGGTGCACCGGCCCAGCCAGGTTTAATGAATTGAGAGGGACAAAATATTTTTTCTACTGCCATTAATATCCCTACGCAACCCCCCCCCCCCCCCCCCCCACACACACACACACTTCATTTCACCACGCACTGCGTTAATGATGTGCATCCCACACAGGTAAAGGTCCAGGGTCCACCCTGGGGGGAAAAAGTTTCACACAAATTGGAGCATCCGGAATTCTTTTTGATGGTTGTATCCAGTAAGTGGCTGAAGAACCATAGCGAAGTGACTCAAGAAATATCAAGGTGAGAGTACATGAACCCAATTTTAGAGATTTTAGGTTGAATGTATGTATGTCAACATTTTTAATCGAAAGTGTGTGTGTGTGTGGGGGAGGTGGGATTTTAGCTATCCCGCTGGGTGTGTGGGTTTAGTTGGTTGTCCTATCAGATTTTGACAAAAGTAATCACAGCCATTACAGATCTATCTGGTAAAATTCCCTGATATTTCCTGTATGCATCCGTACAGCAGAAAACGGGACTACAATAAATTTAATGACACGCAGATTACAAAAACCCATAATTTAATGACCGGTTTCAAACATTCTCCCAAGGGGCCCTCCACACTCCATCAATAAGATAAGTTTCAACTTGACCCTTTGAAAAAGAGAGAGGGGCCTGAGGGGCCTCTTTTCATGCCCTGGAACACGATTCGTCATAATTTCATAAAGTAGGATGGCTGCTAAGTGAATGTGTGCGATAGAGCAATCCATATTTCAACGTGCAGCCGCAAGGCTGCTCGTTGAAAATATTAATTGGTCTATCCCAAGTAATGAATATGGACTCTTCCAATTGCTTTCATTGAACTGACATGGAAGATACCATCAGGGCCCAAAGGGTAAAACCTTTGTTGCGGTGAATGTGCTCCACCCCGCTCAAGCCTTCGACTGCGTGACACTATCCTGACACTCGTGAAGTAACGACAATAAAGTTACGACATGAAGTTGTACTTATCCGTGCGAACTTGAAAAAAGTAAGGCTCTACGTAGAAACAACAATTTACAATTCTGACAATTCAGTTATCTATTCACTGTCACATCCGTGAGCTGTCATTTTCTACGGAAATACCAGCTTCGGTCGAGCCGGCCGTTAGGCGTAGTACTCACGTATCTAGATGCCCAAGCCCAGTGGGGTCGTTCCGGTAGGTCGAATGTGATATATTTTTTTAAACTACCCCTCCCCCCCCACAGTTTACATATATTTTCCTTCCAAAACGTACTTTGTACACTCAGTAAAATTTTTGTTCTTCCAGCGGGAACCAGAACCGGTTCTTCCGTTTCTCCTGGTAGGGGAACCAAATTTGGTTATATGGAACCAATCATACACATGTTTTTGTTCTTTAATTTGTCACATTAACTGTACTATCGTGGCCTCTGGACACTGTACACATTGTAAAATATAAAGCCGCACCAAGGTGAAGTTTTTAAATAGCGAGGAAGCAACACGTTTCCTGTTGTTCGCTCGCGTAACGCACTCGATATAAAAAGTTATTATCTTAATAGTCGTTTTTTAAAACTTTTTAAAATAATAACAACAAAACCATATCATGCGACCCCTGATTGGAACGAACTCGACAAGCTCGTTACACGGATGGGTCACATGATATGGTTTTGTAGAAAAATATATTTTTTCAGCTGCCTTATTTGTCAATTACGCGAGTGGGTGCATCCAATTCGTTAGGTAAAGGGTTAAGTTGAGCGACAACGATTTTTTTATATATAAACACGACACGCAGCTCTATATGAAATTGCCTGGTTCAAGATCACATGAAGACTCATTTCACAGAGGCATGATGAGCACCGACAGTCCTCGTATAAGCAGAATTTAATACATTCAGTAAATATATATATTGTACTGTCAACACTAAAAAACACGTGCTTCTTAGTGTTGATTTTGTTATATATTTTAAATATATTAAATTATGTCCAAAAAAAAACAAAAAACGACGAGTCCCCACGATGACGAGCTATTGTTTTATTGAAAATGCATTTTCCACCGAAATATCTGTACCCGTTTAGTAAAGTATAAACACTGTCCCCTCAAACTGAATTTAACATGTTCAGATAATTTAGAATTTTGGAAGCAAAACACATTCACAGGTTTATTGTTTATTAAAAAAGGGAATTATTCAGAAAGAAGGGTTTATAATTCATACGCGAATCAGAATCGATTCGCGCAAATGATTCTCGCAGGGAACACAATGATATTCAACTTTGATTCTCGCAAAATGTTCATTTGATTATTTTCGTAGATTATAAAAGTGACCTAAGGTATTCTACTTATTTTTCACCCCCCTTATAATAAGGTAACACGTTTACTTGGTAATGGTGTCAATAGAAACCACTGCCAACATACAGTAACTTCGAAGATCATCAAAAGCCTGTGCGTTAGAAACTCACACAAATTGGAATTTGTCCTTTTTGTCAGACTCTAGTAAATATATAAATATGAGGGGGAGCAGTGGCTCAGTAGGTAGAGGTGCAGGCTGCAAACCGAGATGTTCTCGGTTCGAATTCCACCTGCGGCAACCCCATTGTGTCCTTGGACAAGACACTTCACCTCCATTGCCCATGTGGGGGCACGATGGCGTTTTGTACTAAGGCGTACTGCACGTCGATGGTGCACTTGTCTTCAACCAATGCTAACCCTGAATTTGTGGAGTTAGTATGTCGGGGAACTGACAGTTGCTCGCCATTGCTCGGTGGTTCTCTCCGGCTTCCTCCACCCGTTAACTGTCGTGATCATAATTAGCCATTGTGCAGAAATATGTGACCTCAAACACCAATAAATAAGTAAATAAATAAATAAATATGAGCTTGTTTTTACTAGGTATTATGAAATAGCTGCACTCACCAAAACTTGAGTTTAACAGTCCTCTCCAATTGTAAATTAAGAACTGAAAATTTATTCTCGCAGCGGGAGTCTACGAGAATCAAAATTGATTCTCCTGAATCGGGACTACTTTTGATTCCTGGAAAGTTTTAAGCATTTTGATCTTCCAAACATTGGCTTATGTCCACTAATTCGAATGAGCTCGTCGAGCTATTGGTTGGACGAAAAAACAGTTTTCCTCCATCAATGAATTATCCGCAAAATACAGTACAGTGGGTAGGGGAACCAAGGCCAGTATCTCCAGTCCCCTCTTTAATATTTGTGGATAATTTATAATTTGTTTGAAGCAAAACATTCAACATATTATTTGGGGGTGGGGGTAATTAATGAGTCCAAGATTGTAGGCATTTTCTCCTTCTAAACCATAGATTAAACTCGTTGCTAGAACTAGTTCGCTGAGCTCGTTTCAATGAGGTGTCGTAATCTATCGTTCCGACAACAAAATAACCACCTCACGACTGAACCCCTGTTATATGGTAATTTATTCGTTCCGCACAGACTATCGACCGCCCACACTCGAAACAATACCAAATTATACCTGTCACAATGCATGGGGAGTGTATTATCACTAAATCGCCCGTAAAGTGGAAAACCCACACACTCAATGATCACTAATTTGTTTCAATGCGTAAGAAACAACAGCAAGTTTCAGTCAATGGACCTCCGGGTTTAGCCAAGCGGACCATGGGCTGAAATATTGCTTGTGCTCCTGTACAGAATTTGACAGCGTATTTTGGGCGATCACTCCACTCCACCATGGGCTGAAATATTGCTTGTGTTTCTGTACACAATTTATCAGTGTATTTTGGATGATCACTTCACTCCACGTGTGATTTATTGACAATCCACTCTCCAAGTACTGTACGTAGATTGTAGATTCATTTATTTTAATAGTATTACATATGTTTTGTGCATTTTGTAAAATTATTTTCTTTTGTTGTCAACGTTTGATCATATGTGTTATATAATTTTTGCGGAATAAAATATTGTTTAAACTAAATAGGAAGTTGTCTAGTTGTGTCCAAATCCAAGCCTACGTCCCTTTCCCAACCCACAGTAAACGAATGTAATTATTATTTTAAGATATTAAGTATACTTAATGTAAAACAATAGACATCCATAATTTTAGTTTTCAAAAAATAATGCGCTCCAAGTTTGTGTAGGCATTTTCTCTTCCCAAACGATAGTCTAAATCCCCTCGTTTGAATGAGCACTCCCAGATCTTTCAATTGAGGTGTCATAAGCTATTTAAGGAATAGTGCATGGCTTGGAGTTGACTACGCCCATTTTGTGCCCAGTGAGGTGGTGTAGTTCCCGACGCGATGCGGAGGGAACTACACCACCTCACTGAGCACTATATGGGCGTAGTCAACGACAAGGCATGTACTAATCCTTATATTATATCGAACACCCAGCAAAACAATTTTTATCCCTATGACCACACCCCCACCTCAGCTCCGGGGTCAATAAGGCAAAAAAAAATTTTGCTCCAAAATGAGTTTTGAAGGATTTAGAGAGATTTTATGCAGATAAAAATTACGTTGTACCCAGGTATGGATCATTCTCTTCGAAACGAGATATGGATCATCTTCTCAAGGAATAAAATGAACGCCTCGAAAAATGTGACTTCAACAATGGAAAAGCGATACATTTTTCCACAATGATTTCTTTCCGGGTCGTTTGGTGGATGTTGTGCCTCTGTAAATAGATATTTAAATTTAGCCTGATTAGTTTTATTCGCCCAGTATGAAAAGAAAACTGATACAGTAGTGTGTTGAAAATAGAAAACGTGTAGTGCCTGGGTGTAGTGCCTGGTCAGTTCTGTGGATGCAAACTACACGAAATAGGGTATCATCTTTCAGCCAATCAGAATGCAAGGAAGTCACGTGAGATATAATATATTTTTTAAGAACATGGGTGAAGTGAGGGAATACACGCCAGCGTCTAACTAATTGCTGGGCACAGTCGATATGATAGGACCTGCGAATCAATAATTTTAGATTCGGATCGAATTGAATAGAATCGTGTCTATTATTCGAAATCGAATCGAGCCTCTAATCGAATCAGGTGCGTCTTGAAGATGACCAGTTGTTGTGGTTGAAGGCATGCCTTGAGGATGTGGTTGGAATATTACCCAGTGAGGAGTATAGTTCAAAAGCAGGAACCGGTAATTCGCACTGAACATAGTTAGCTGCTAGCGACAGCGTTTCATCGACATTGTTTGGAAACATTAAATTTGTGACAAATGAAACTGGAATTAGCATCGGTGGTGGCATGGGTGCAGATGCTTTTTATGTTAATATAGCGGAAATGACGCTATGTGCAATTTCGATCTCCATACGTTTTGTGAGACGACGTAGGTGACTGATACCAAGCGTGAAAAGATTCGAAAGGAAACAAATCGAGCAGCTGATTTCGAAACGAACCGAATAGCAAATTACGATTCGATACGAATCGAATCTCGAGGCTTCATGGGGTCCTACATTGGGGACGCCCCCCCCCCCCACCACCCACGCTGGAACGAGCTCGTCGTGCCTGCGCGGTTTGTTCCAGTAGTTACCATAAGCTACACTGCAAAAAATATAGGTTCTCTTTAGAACCAAAACTGGTTCTAATCTTGTCCCTGAGATGGAACCAGTTCTATTTAAACAGTATTTATTTCAAATCAAATAAATTTAAAAAGATTAACATTAAATATTAACAGGATTAAACATAAATTGAGGGGGTTTCAGACGTAAGTTTAGAGCTCATACGAGGTTGTCTCAAGTCACTATTAAGCAAAAGAGATATGAACAGTTGGCATATCGAACCAGTTTTGGTTCTATACAGAACCAAAACTGGTTCGATATGCCAACTGTTCATATCTCCTTTGTTTCAAAATGTTTGGCGACTGCGTTGAATAAGTTCCAAGTTTACTGCTGAATCTACTTCAGTTCATGTAATATTCTGTTAAAATTGAATGCTAATCTTGGTAAATTTATTTGATTTGAAATAAATACTGTTTAAAGAGAACTGGTTCCATCTCAGGTACAAGATTAGAACCAGTTTTGGTTCTTAAGAGAACCTATATTTTTTGCAGTGTATGGCTTAAACAAAAAAACTTGCTGTTGCAACATTTTGAATGCCTGTTGGGTCGATAAGACTACCAATTCGTTTGGTGCAGGAGGGGTGAGTACTGATGCTCATTGCCGACGGAGGTTATTAATCCGGCAACGTAATTCAACTCTACAGGAATGGAACAACAAATTACGCACAAAGTTCCTCCGTCTAATTTTCTTTACCCCCGGTATTATATGACAGACGATACATAGGCAGATTCCGGTGACAAGAGTGAGATATCCTCTCTCGTACTCGCCACAAACTCGCCGCTACGATTGTCAAGTGATGCTTCCCATTATGACCTACAATTGAAATATAGCTCCCCTTCAAACCCAGAACCCTGGGTCCGCCATTACAATACGCGGCACAACGTTTTCGTTTTGACAGGCTGGTATACGATCAGCTCGAAAGTTGGGCGGGGGTGGGGGGTGAGGGTGGGGTGGGATGGCAGGGCAAGGCAGGGGAGAAGATTGGGTGGGTTTGCTGAATGACTCGTGTCTATGTACCCACTCCATAGTCGAAATTTGCCGTCGGGAAAGAATGTTCTTTACATTCGGAATTTTCCTGCCTCCGGTTCGCACTGACAGAGGCCCCAAGAATTCCGTAAGGCAAGTTTCTATTCTATTTTTGTTTGCTGATAATTTCAGGCCTTGACATCATTTCTAGGGAAGCTCATGGGGAGAGCTTCAGAAGAAATAAAGGCTTGGAATTATGAACAAAGAAAAATTATAGCAGAAATTTACCTCGAGGATACTAAAATATTCCGAAGTGAATTTCAAAATTAAGACAAATAAATGCTCTGGTTTGGCCCCTTCACCCACCGCACTACCGAGAGAACCACTTAAGCTGGATTTCTACAGGATTTCCACGAGGATGATCCCCGGATACCAGCCAACCGAAAACACCCTTCCCATAATCCGATATCTTGCACTTCGTGGTATAACTGCAACCCTCCATGTAAATACATTCCATGTTAATACACACCGCCCCGGAACAATATATCAAATGCTTTTTTAGCTTAATTTGACAAAGTCAAGATAAGCTATTTCCATCACGCGTGTGGAAGTCTGTGAGTCTGTTAGTCTGTGAGTCTGTTCACATTTGCATTAGCACAGGCCACACCCCGTAGTTCTTGTCCGATCATCACGAAATTTACTTATGAAGTTTTGCGGTCATGTCTAGATGAGAACGTCCCCTTTTGGTCGCGATCGGTCACTGTAATGGCTACGCGAGCCCGAAACCCGAAAACATTTAGCACAGTCTACAGGTTGTATTTATGAAGGGATTTTATTGTAACTTGGTAGGATGACTCCGTATAATGTCTAGATGAGAACGTCCTCTTTTGTTCTCGATCGGACAACTGTGACGGCTACGCGAGCTCGAAACCCGAAAACCTTTAGCACAGTCTACAGACGTAAGTAGTATGTCATGTACGTTTTGGGTATGATTTGGGGGACCTCGGCGGCGGACCTCGGCGGGGGACCTCGGAAGTGACGTCTTGTCACGTGACCTAGTGACGCCATGTTTGGTTGTCCTGATAAATGAAACAACAAGAGTACTTGGAATAGGGTCAGAACTAACAAGAATAGACCAGAATAGCTAAATATAACAGTAATAAGCAAAGCCGTTCCAGTTGTTAGGCTCTTCTACGCTACTGGAGTATACTCTAGAACAAAGGAACATGGCCAGATAGACGAAAACTATTGCATATATAGATAAAAGCAGAGAATTCTAAAAGAATTCGAAATAGTAAAACTTGTCGGGTTGTTTGTGGTAATTAGATTTACTCCGATTCAATCGAGCACATTCTCCGAACATACCCCGGCTCATTGCAGAAAAAATGGGTAACATAGCAATCACGTGCTACCATAGAAACCAAGATGGCGGCATCCAGTATACAAAATGGTCGACGGAAACACACATCACCCGAACAACACGTGCTGCGCATGCACACTAACAACACGTATCACTATGGGGATGACGTCACAAGATGGCCAATCACGCGGGTTACCACGACAACCAAACATGGCGCCAATAGGTCACGTGACATGACGTCACTTTCGAGGTCCCCCGCTGAGGTCCCCCAAATCATGCCCCAAACGTACATGACATACTACTGACGTATTTATGAAGGGATTTCATTGTAACGTAACTTGGTAGGATGACTCCGTATAACGTTTAGATGAGAACGCCCTCTTTTGTTCGCGATCGGTCAACTGTGACGGCTGTCGAAAAAATTTAGCACAGTCTACAGGTCGTATTTATAAAGGGATTTTATTGTGACTTCGTAGGATGACTCTGTATAATATCTAGATGAGAACGTCCTACTTTGGACGGGTTCAGTCGACCGTGACGGCGGCAGGCGCACGTAACGTAGATTCCTTTAGCACAGTCGACAGCTCATATTTATGAAGGGATTTCATTGCAAATTTGTAGGATGACTCAGTATAATGTCTAGATCAGAATGTCCTATTTTGGCCATGATCGGTCAACCCTGATGGCTGCACAGGCACATGACCTAGATTTGTTTAGCACAGTCTACAGTTCATATTTATGAAGGATTTCATTGTAACTTGGAAGGATAACTCGGTATGATGTTTAGATTAGACTGTCCTATTTTGGTCACTATCGGTCGACCGTTACCGCCGCCTGATCACGTGACCTAGATTTCTTTAGCACTGTCTACAGGTTGTTTTTACGAAGGGATTTCATTGTAACTTGATAGGATAATCTGGTATGATATCTAGATGAGACTCTCCTATTTTGGTTATGATCGGTCAACCGTGACCGCCGAACCCTCACGTGACCTAGATTCCTTTAGCAAAGTCTACGAGTTATATTTATGAAGGGATTTTATTGTAACTTGATAGGATGACTCGTTTTTGAATAACTTTACTGTATCTTTGGTTGACATACATAAACTGTGAGAGCCACATTAACCCAGGAGGCAATTCTTTAGTACAGGCCACACCTCAAATTATTCTTATTTGAAAACATAGCATATATATGTTTTTGAGACAAAAAAATAAAAAAAATAATGAAAATTAATTGGCGATTTTTAAGAATTGCGCTGGCCGGTTTTGGCAGTTACGTTGGGTAAAGGGTTAAATGTAAGAAAATTGTACAAATAAATTATCTATCTGTCTATCTATCTGTCAGAAAATTTTACCTCCTCGCCTCTTCATGTCGGACGTCTTGTCTTCGGCCCTTCCTGCGATGGACACTTCAGGCAACTTTTCCAGCTGTTGTGTTGTCTACCCGTGTAAGCGGCGGAATCTAAATTGGATGCCACTTTCCAGACTTCACATTCCTTTGTTTCAAGAATTCAAGAGCAATATATATCATGAAGAAATAAAAATCAATAAATTTCAGCATAGAAGCTGTATGTTGATGAACAAATTCTTACCAGTCACGTGGCGTACGATGATTTGAATACAGTTACTTATGTTCCATGTACCGTCTTCCCCAAACCCTATCCCAACTATAATCGACCCAGTGCTGGAGGTAGCTATGATGCTGCGATGGTGAAACGGCTAGGGATGTGAAAAGTTACCATTACTCACTGCACACTGATATCAAAATGTCAAAACTTTAAGCGGCAAGTTTTCTTCATAATACAACTACGAATTTAAACAATTCTATCTTGTTTAACCCTTTACCTAACGAATTGCCCGAATCCGCCCGCGTAATATGCAATATGAGCAGTTGAAAAAATTAAATTTTTCAAAATATTTCAACAAAACCATATCATGTGACCCCTCATTGGAACGAGCTCATTGAGCTCGTTCCAATGAGGGGCCACATGATATGGTTTTATTGAAATTGTTTGAAAAATTTAAAAAAAAATATATTAAAAATGATAAATTTTGATATCGTCTGTGTTGGGTAAAGGGTTAACAGAACTCTGTGAACTCCGATAAGCAATTGAATAATAAAAAAAACATGTAGGGTCAGAAGTCACGTGCAAGTTTGCAGGCTCCTAGGCCAGGGTACCTCGTTTGCTGAAAGTTGAACGTAGTATTGAAACCTGAAAATTGAGTGCTATTTTCTCAAATATTTATTGTTATTTGTTGCCACTTTTTATTAAATTAAAAACCACACCACTTGACACCTTTTCGGAATGAGCTCGACGTGTCGGTTCCATTAAGGTATTATTCTGTATGATGTGCTTTGGGTGAAACATGAGCCATTGGCAGAGCAGCTGTGACAGTCATTCTCATTTAGAACAGTTTCTCATACATTGGAAATGTTCACAAACAACTAAACCAACCAACTTAGTAACTCGAATTTTTCTTACCCTGTCGACTTTTCAATATTTGAATGACTATTGTGCGTTTAGGAGATAAACATCTCTTTTTTAGTTAGACATTCGGGAATTAGACTATGGAAAACCATTTGTTAACGAGCCCCGAAGGGGGTGAGTTAACAAATGATTTTCCAAAGTCAAATTCCCGAATGTCTAACGAAACAGGAGACCTTTATCTCCATTTTAATTCCTGTCATCATTAGAAGTGAAAAATTCTCCAGACCTGTTTTATTTGAAGAAAAACAATAAAAATGACATTTTCGATCTCGGTCTATTTGCCATAATCGAATTTACAAGGGGGTGTTCGATCTGTGATAGGAGCGGTTTGGTGCCGTTGCTCGCGCATATCGTGGATACAGACATGTTCTAATTGACCCACTTCCGGCAGTTAGATCACGGTAGGAGTGAATTTACCTGAGATTAGAGCACTGAGCCGACCGGCTCTCAGCCAATCAAATTCTGGGTTCAAAATGAACAATGAGGTCAAATTTAACTGATCAGTTACAATGAAAGGTGAATTTGACCGATTGTCAGGCAAGGAGTTAAGCCTTTGTCCAATAGCTGACATTTGCATAAAAATATTTTGAGAAGCTAAACTGTTTTACCTCAAAAACATAGCTTTTGAGCCCTCAAAGGGACGAGCTCGATGAGCTCGTTCCAATTGGGGACAAACAGTTATGTTTTGGAGGCAAAAAATAAAAAATAAAAATAAATTGGAACGGCTCTTATGTCCATTGCGTTTGGCAAAGTCGCGATCCGATCGAAATTCGCTGTCCACCTTTGTGATCACAGTACTTCGCACCGTGGAGTGCACTGATAAATTTTCTATTGCGCAGTTTAGCAATGGAACTGAAAAACCCAACCTTTTTCTATTTTAAACATAATTGACGTTTTGTTTGTTACTTCTAAATATACACTTTACTTTCGAAACATGTTCCATTTTATGTACATTTTTGTGTAAAATACGTATTCAATAAAACTTCAACACAAAGGATTAAGTGGCTTTTCTTTGTTGTTATACATTCGAGGAATGTTAATTTTGTAATCGGTCATCCGGTTTCAACCGATTTCAACTCACTTCATCTAAAAGCTCACCTCCATTCTACCCAAATAATCTGTTAAAGTTTATTAGTCTGTTACCCACTTTTGGTATTGCTGAACTAAATATTTGAATTAGAAATACCGTCCTTGAAATTTTGCACTCGGAAGTGATGCAATCTCTAGAAATTAGCATTATTGATGAATATTCCAGATAAAAATGAGGGTGATTTGATGACTTTTGGACCGAAAAAATACAATTTACGTTTGGTGTGTTTTTGTAGGGAATTCCCTGAAAAATATGTGCACGTGACCGGTACTTCCCTTGTTGTCAATTTTTCTCTCTAATTTGTTGCATGACCCCCTGCTTTAGGGTCAGAAAAAGTTGTCTGAAGAGCTATACTTGACAAAGATGTTTCAATGCCAAAATTAAAGTGATGCGATCATATTTTCTTTTGCCTGAACGTTATAATGGTCGTCTATGGGAAAACATTTAGTTCCGTGATACCTTTTAGGAGCATAGCTAAGATGTTTTCTTTTGCCTGAACGTTATAATGGTCGTCTATGGGAAAATATTTAGTTCCGTGATACCTTTTAGGAGCATAGCTAAGATGACGGATTTGTCCCGTCTTTGAGTCTCAAACCCCGACTGATAAAATATTCTAACTATATCATCAAGGCATGCCTTTTTCGTCGAAATGATGTTGCAGTTGGAATATTAATTAGATGGAATTTCAATTAAAAAACGCACGACTTCATTTATTTTAAATCTATTTGTGGATAAATCCATATATAGTAGTCGCGACGCACGGACTTTCCAATTTCTTATTTAATTAGTACATGTGGTACTCTAAACTAATCATGTTTAGCCCCAAACAGCCCGAATCCTGTACTACAGACCTCTCCATTTGTATGGCCATCCGAGTGTTTTGGAAGTTTTGGAATGAATTCTTGTCTCGTTCGAAAGTTTATGATTACAAGCAAGAGCGCATCGATTTCCAACCCAGACGATGACTCTTCCCGTAATGTTTATATTTACTCCCAAATACTCGTAGTCGACTGTCTATCCTACATTCAGAAGTTTCCTGCTACCTTCCGGAATACAGAACTGCCTCAATCTCCACCTTCAAGTAGGTGCCACTTTACGACGAACGGGTATAACTTTACTTTTGCTTCGAGTCTCCATTTGTTCCCATATCTGAATTGGATATGAATTGGATATGAATTGCTTTCTGAACAATCTCTGTACATGCATTGAATTTCAAACAGTATTAATAGTCATGTCGATTGACACCCGTTAGGACTCTTTCAAATGTAATGGATGCAGAAATGCTTTCGGAAAACAATTCCCAGAGGGACTGTGAAGAAAAAACAACAGATTTACAATAATCTGAAATTGGTCACTCTATTTTAAATTTCTAAAAGTATTATTGGAAGTTCTAAGAGGATCGACAATTGTTCAGTTATTTTATTGGGCACCCAATCTCTAGGTATTTTGATAATCTCTTTGTATTTTATAAGCGAAAAATATAATGCAAATCGATTCGAGTTTACGCTTAAACTTATTCCAGCATTTGAATTACTGCATAAAAGTAAGCTCGAAACAAAGGAAGTAACTCTCAACATTTGACCTGTACATTTTGAATTGTTATAAAAACAATTCCCCTCCCCAAAAGAAAAAAATAACTAAAATAAAATGTAACTGATAAAAGTGCCAGGACATGCCGTCCTCATCTAAAAAACAGCCTGTGTACATGTCCTTTGCGGGGAAATGTCTGCCAGTGATGTATGGAAATGTCCGCTGGGGGAAATGTCCGCGCATCGACATTTTATTCTTTATATTCAATACACACAATCCCTTTCCACACGCCTTGACACCACTACATCGCGGGGCATTAGGACAATGGTATACTGGAGGGTAAAAACAGTCTCACATAAAATTCCTTGGCAACTCGAGGAAACCTCGATCGCATCTTCAAAACATACCGTTATGATGGTTTGTCCGCCTATAAAACTAACAATCAGCCTTCGCAACTCTCTTGACACACGCTCTACACGCGCCATAACTTCAAAAAACACACTTACCCACACGCATCGTTGGACGGATCGACACCTTTCATTTTCCCAGGGGCGGACTAGCTCTAAACACTGTGACAAGAAAATCATATAACGATCGGCCAACTTTATTTACCAACAACTGTAATGCAAATCTTCAAGTCTAAAATTACGAAAACGCTTGTCGGTCTATTCACCAGTTGATAGATATAGAATAAACGTATAGTGTTTTCAAGTAAAAATTCTACGAGGAGGATTAAGAATGAAACCGACGAGCCTCTGGCTAGTCGGTTTCATTCTTAATTCTACGAGTAGAATAAATTTTTTACTTGAAAACACTATACGTTTATTTTGTTTATCCCATAAATCTTCTACAGGGCAGTCGCGGCAAAATCGTGCTATAATTCGCAACAAAACGCAGCGAGAGGTGAGGAGCACATTGGTCCAATCCCGACCAGCAAAAATTGGCAAAAATAAACAAGGCGCAGTAATACATTTCTGTCTAAAAATAATTTCCCTACAAACTTGAGCTAAACTTGCAAAAATACTTTATTATATGAGCAGTGGGTGGTGTTTTCTACTGGCATTGTGTAATACTTTAAAAAAGATTTAAAGACATCAACAATCGAACTGTTAACTGGTAGAGTGCTAAGTTATTTTTGGTCATGAACATTTGTTCACATGTCTTTGCCTTGTTACAATGTATGGGAGAGTGCCTCTTGGCACTCTCCCATAAATTGTAACAAGGCAAACCAATATAGACTAAGGAATTTCACTTCTAAGATGAAAAGAAGCACATCCACAGAATATGACACCTTTAGGCTGGGGTACCTGCTCTTCATATCAAAGCCCTGATAGTGGCTTCTAGCACTCTACCAGTTGATTATGCTAGACAAATGTGGTAGAGGCCAGAGGTCAAGTCCGTCGCTACTAGGGGAATAAATTTTTTCAGTGTTAAACCTATGGGGAAAATTTATCATCCTACTAGGTGAATAAAGCAAAAAATTGTCCAAGGCCTTTATTGTTCAAATAAACGGCTATTTATGGGATAAAAATTCCAGTTCCACTTTACCTCCATGATAACGTTGTTGCCTGATCTGACACGAGGTAGGCCGTTTTCCGAAACGATTTACAGACAGATTCAAATCCGTACATGCCTGCATACCTGTATAGTAGTTTTGAAGGAGAGAGACTAACGCCCTCTGAAAAAGGTCCATGCGGGCGAATGCCCTCATAATGTACCAGTCAGTTTATTATATGGGGAAACCATATAGATTTTTTTAATACCATTAACCCTTTACCCAACGTAACAGCAAAAAGCGGCCAGTGCTATTCTCAAAAATCGCCAATTAATTTTCATTATTTTTTTCATTTTTTTGTCTCAAAAACATAGGTTATGACCCCTCGTTGGAACGAGCTAGTCGAGCTCGTTCCAACGAGGGGTCATAACCTATGTTTTTGAGACAAAAAATGAAAAAGATTAGTAACTCCAGATTTTTTTTTTGCAAGTGTCGTCTGCTTTCCCTGTTAGGTAAAGGGTTAACAATTCCATTTAGAGCGGCTAACGTTCAAAGGTCTTTATCCGTCTTTCACAAACTTTGCGTCGAAGAGGAACTTTATGATTTTTATTTCCCAGTCGGGGAAAGTTATCGAGGTGTCCGGTGGTGATGTCTTTGTCAACATCAATTGTGGGGATGATGCTGTCACAGCGTACCGTCCCATCGGCTGGGGGAGGGGGTGGGCGTAAAATGGCTGTCCCCTGTGAGGGCTAAAAATTCCTTCGTAGTATTCGGGAGGAGCGAGGCCACGAGGTTATTTCTTTATTTAATGGGGTTTAACGACACTTTCGACAAACAGGATCACCTCGTGTGCATGAAGCCGGAGTACCCGGAGAGAACCACTGGGCAACGGCGAGCACCTGCCAGACTCCCCAACGTACTAACTCCATACAAGCAGGGTTAGCATTGGTTGAAGACAAGTGCACCATCGTCTTGCAGTACGCCTTACTACACAGCGTCACCCTGCCACCAAGTGTGCAATCGGATGAAGTGCCATGCCCAAGGACACAACGCACGGATACATGACACAATTGTTGATTGCATAATTCACCTGTGAAGTTATCGTTTATAATCAATCCCGGAAATCCCAGTAAATCACACTTTGGAAAGTAATAAATGACCAAATCTATAGCACCGCGCTACACATAACAACTACGTGCCACTCTAGAGATCTAAGATGATAGACACATTAAAGATGATAGACACATCAACTCGTGTTTGCCTGACAGCACACGCTGTACAGGAACATTGACGCCACGTATCGACTTGATAATGCCGCTGCAACAACCACTCTCTCTTTGATATCCCACTTGAAATTAGTTATTTTTGCAAAACTGTCAAGCCAAGATTAGATTAGATTAGATTATTTAGATTTTAATGACAATTTACACCCACGAGGGGCCGATGCCATATCAACAATACATAAGTAATGTATTAATATAAATGAATAAAAATGAGTAACAATTTTAAAAACAATATATCATATGTTAGTTGTGTGTGATGACCTTTTTTCGGTGAAACACTTAACCATGTTACAGGATTTTTGGTTTCTCATAACAAAAAAAAAATTTTTCTTTGTCATTTAAATGCTTAAATTTCACTTCCTCCGAGTGATTTTATTCAAAATATATAACTTCCGATCATCTTCCTATTTTTTGCGTTGCATTACAAAGTGTTCTTCCGATTCTACCACATTATCTCACAATCGGGACGTTTTTGCACTGTTACGCAACTTAAGTT
Source organism: Pictodentalium vernedei (assembly GCA_031216915.1). NCBI lineage: Eukaryota > Metazoa > Mollusca > Scaphopoda > Dentaliida > Dentaliidae > Pictodentalium > Pictodentalium vernedei. Next base: position 723,161,244 of record CM062297.1, on the reverse strand, counting down.
TAATGTATCTGGGCCCTTGTTCCGTATCAAGGGCCCCTGATACAAGCGCGTGATTCTGCTGTTGTCAAAACAACGAGGAAGCTCATTTTGTTTTTTTAATGTTCGATTAGTGTTTGAAGACTCAAATTCGAGCAGAGTTGCAGCTGTACTCGCTGTAAATTGTGCAAAACTCCTTCTATAACCGATTAACGGGATCCTTTTAAATATAATAAATTTTACACCAAGAAAAACATTTAATTCATCAGTTATTACTGCTATTAACAATCAAATTCACGTTGAGAAAATACACATTAGATCAATGTCGCAAAAGCACAGTGAATCCCAGCGACAGGGAATTTCTCAGAAGCATGGCGTCATTCTATTTTTAAATTAGCGTTCTTTCACCCACTGCGAAAAAGAAATAGTTCCTATTAAACCATTCTTTTAAGACATTTTGTGGTCAAGTATTGCGAGATAAATTTATCATTACCACAGTGTGTGTGTCCAGGAATTCGGATCAAGTCTCGTTGAAGGAACGGAATCGCATTTCGACTCGCTCTTACGGGCTCGTGGAAATACTATTCCGTTCCTTCAACTCGATTTGATCCGAATTCCTGGACACACACACTGTGGTGATGATATATATTTATCATCACAATTCTAGCATATTCGTTGTTCATATCGAACTTTGGGGGAACTGATTTCTCCCTATTTCTATTTCAAGCTTATGATTGCTGATTCTTAGTTTACTGAACATGGTCCGTAGACTGTGATTTTTAACTGAGATCAAGTGAGGCTCTAAATCGTAATTATCTTTGAATGTGCGATATGTTCTCAATTTGTTCATTCCCCCTTTCATCGCATCATCGAATATTTCTGTCTCGAACCTTGAGATGTAATCCGTTTTGAGATTATATTGGACAGTATTTAACTTTCCTAATGACAATGAATCTTTTAACACCTCGTTGAATTTCGGTACACATAGCCTTTCAGACCATTTTTGATTGATTGTAGAATCTCTTACCATATCTGCCGCCGAGCAAAGCAGCGACTGGTCATTGAATTCGGCTATTCTGATAATATGTCGAATAGCATTCATTATGCCATCATGAATTAAAGGGAATCTATCAAGTTCTGCGCGTGAAGCATAATGAGATGACTTTCTGTTAACACCAAGTACAGATTTACAAAATCTGAAATGCATCTGTTCATTTGGTGTGATGTCAATTTTACCAAAGTTAATATCAGGCGCCCATAACTCACACCCATACAATAATATAATATCAGTTTGATTAGCTTGTCAAATAGTTTACACCATATATTCACGGAATGAATCTCATGTTTACGAAGCGCTGACGTCAGTGCACATAATGCTTTGTTACCTTTACAAACTGCATCGGACTGGGCACTCCGAAAATTTCCATTAAAAGAAAATTTAACCTCAAAATATGAAAAATCTTTCACTAATTCTAAAATCTTATCATCTAAACTGAATGTTGGTACTTTTTGAAGCTGTTTTTGAAAAATAATACATTTAGTTTTGGAATGATTAACAAACAAATCATTTCTTGACGCATAGCTAGACAACTTATTTCAACACATCTGCAAACCTTCTGGTGTTTCCGACATCATTACTAAATCATCTGCAAATAAAATATGATTTGTGGATTTGTCACCAACAATAACCGGTCTACATTTTCATCGAATTCATTTCCTATATCATCAATAAATATTTTAAAAAGTGTATGCGGTACGATACACCCCTGCCTAACCCCAACAGTAAATATCAAACGAGGACCAAACCCAGCTCTGGTTTTGGTCGAAGAAGCACTAGTTGCATACATCGACTTTATAGTATTCAGAATATTCCCTGCAATACCGATGTGTTCCAACTTAGCAAACATAATATCTCTATTAACCGAATCAAACGCTTTACGGAAATCTACGAACGCACTATAAACCTTGTCCCTTCATATATGCATTTTCGACTTATAGACTTTAATATGAACGCTCTATCTATAGTACTTCTATGCTTTCTGAATCCAAACTGATTATCACTTATTATTCCATTAATTTTCTATGTAATTTGAAATTCTATTGTTTTATTTTATTGAATAATTTCCCATTTCCCCACAGAGCTACTCATCGCAATCGCCCTACAGTTGGTCGGGTCACACCTGTCCCCCCTTTTATAAATTGGTGTCAAAACCGACTCACTCCAACTTATTGGGTATCTTGCAGACGTAATGACTTTATTAAATACCTTAGTCAAGTCAACTATTGTGAAGTAGCCGACTGTCTTCAAAAGTTCATTCCGTATTAAATCACTACCTGGAGACTAATTGTTTTTTAAACCTCTTATTGCAGTTATAACTTCACCATTTGTTATTTTCTCATTATTTAAGTTATATACGATGGATGGTTTGTCTGATTTAAAATCATATGAGTTGTCTAGATTTGCCGTGTCTTGACAATACAAATCAGAAAAGAATATAACACTAAACAATCTTTATCTACGCCCACGTTGTTTCTCATATCTTTTTTGAACCGCCAATATTCACTTGGATTCGCAGTTCCCATAGACTTTAATTTTTTTCTGCAAACTTTTCTTAGAACAATTTCATGTTATATTTTGTTTCTTCCTTGTATGCCTTCTTGGCTGTAAAGAATTTGATAACGAGTTCCCTATCACCAGGACTGTTTTTTATTTTACACGCCGCATCACGCATTATTTGTTTTAGTGTTTTGCATTTATTATCGAACCACTTGTTTTTCTTTTGCTCTTCTTTTTATCACATGTAATCCGTCTAGACGGTGATAGATTTATTTGTTGCAGCAATTCTGTGAATTATTACACAATAACATCGGCATCTTTTTCAGTTTCATCATTTAATTTAGATCTGAACAGTAATAATTTATTTCCAAAGTCAACACTTGAAATTGTTTGCAGTGACTTTGCTGCACTTTCACGTGACCATAAAAAAAAATATATTTAGGTTTGTCATATTTATAAGTAAGATGAGCATCTTTGCGATATTCATTACAATATTCCATATGCAGAGAAAGCTGGCTGTGATCGAAATACTCATTAGGATCCTTGACACAAAAATACGATACTTCAGATAAATATCTCTCAGAAATAATTGCATAATCTAATACACTACACCCGTTGTAGTTGAAACTGGCAAAATTTCCAAAGGATCACCGAGCATTCTACCATTTACATTACGCAGAGATGCAGATTTGCATAGCGAATAAGTTACCATCCAAAATAACCAACTGTCTCATCAAGACTTTTTCGATAACTTGCCATGTCAAAGGTGTATGTATCTGGAGCAGGAATATATTTATCACAATCATCTGTAACATAGTCCGGCATTTTACCGGTGCGCGAATTGAAATCACCACCCATTATTATCAGGTCATCTTGTTCACACATACTCAGTAATGATTCTATGCTTATAAATATCGAATCACGACTTTGATTATGTGACCAAAATGTCGAGTTAGGTGGATGAATGTAAACTGAGATCAATATTACATAAGGTTTGATATTGAAAATAGAACCATCGAATTCTACCCATAATGCGTACTCGTTCAGTTTTAGAACCTTCTGTACTGCACTAACATATTTCTTATGACAGTAAAATTATATACCCCATCTTGAAAAATCATTCGAACTTCGGCTCACTTCAAAACAGAAATGCCCAGGTAACTCAATCTGTGATGGAGTTTGATGCCACATTTCAGATATGGTTATGAAACCATCATATCAAGAATAGATTGACATTGTATATCATCAACCTTGTTAAGGCCTCTGTGCATTCCAGGCAGTATACGAAACCCTTTTATAGGGGCATACGTTGCATTCTTGATCTAATAACATCTGTCCAACAAGTTATGTACTTTGAAATTGACATACCGGAATAAGGTACATAAACATTGGAAATTTAGACATGAATCACTTCAAATGAACACACTACCAGTTGTCACCCGATATACACCACACATTGTAATTCAAACAAATGGTTAAAGATGAGTATTTACGCATTAGCTTTACGAATATCCCATTACAACTATTTCGATAAAAATCCCATTTAGCTGTAGTATTTAACACTAGTACTTCATCGACATAATGGTAATGCATACACTACACGTACTTTAGTTTTCAGCATCAAAATGGTACTAATCATATATATGTCAAATGTACTCCCAACAACATAGGCCTACATCTAATATCGTCTTTGGTACTGTGTATTTATGTAATTAAGTATGCGCGAAATTTAGTCTTCCTGTTCTGATTCACTCCGTTCAACTGATGGTTGTGAACATTCGATCTTGGCCTCGACTGTCCTCTGTGACTGATTGACTGAGATGCGGGCATGTCCGATACATATCCTCATCTAGCATCCGGATGCATGTCCTGGTGATTTCCCGTGAACTCTTCAGGCGGATATTTCATTTTTTTGCCAGTACCTTAACTCCGATACAGTTTGGGTGCCAATTGTCCCTATAGAGATTTCCATTCACTACGCATTCCGATAAAAAAAATCATTAAATCATCAAAAAAACAATAACCATTTCTAGTACAAACATTCCTGTACTGTTCATTTGTGTCAAGGATGAGATTGTTCACGCTATCTGAATGTATCGCATGCAAAATAGAAGAAAATCGTATCTCAAAACCACTGCAATTCTTATCCAAGGATAACTTCAGTGGATTTAATTCACTCTCGCTTGTCTGCGTTTTATTCCGACAAGAGTTAACGTCAACATGAATTGTTATCTTAGAAACATTGAAGAATTCCGTCGCGATATCCTGTTCCATTCAATGACAAAGATCACCTATTCTTTGTCTTTGACGCCAGGTGACAACGGTGGTGATTCGTTCGCCCCTCTTCGACATCTTGCGTGGATCGATGCCCACAAGAAGAGAATCATCAACCATCAAGTGTAATGGTAGATGGCGTGCTTCCCGGAAGTGATTCTTTTGAAATGTGTTTAGCTTCCGTCCGATTTTGTGTGTAATAGTTTCATTTCCACTAGCTTTTGGCGATGCAACATCTATAAGAACATCACTAACTGGTGGCGTAATTTCTTCGGCGGATTTTGGTGTGTCTATTATAACTTTTTCATTAACTCCATCAATATGTAATTGGTCAGGTGAAGAGTCAGAAGAACACTTAGCGCTTTTCATTGTGTTACTCACGACATTTTACTGCTGATTCGATGGGGTTTTCAGCTCACTAATTTCTTTGCGTAAACTCCTGTTTTCTCTTTTAATTGCTGAATTATCTTTCTTGATATCCTCGATTTCTGATAACAAGTCTTATTTGATTTTATTTACATCTGATTTCAGTTTATCATTCTCACGTTGAAAATCGTCCAATTTGGAACTGAAATCTTTCATATTAGCTTCGATTGAAATATTTAACTGTACTCTCAAATCGCTGATGACTTGTTGCATATTTCCATCGTGTTCTTTTTGCGTCAACTGGATCTCTTCAACTGTCAAACCAAGCTCGTCTGTAGAGTTTTTCAAGGCCCTCGTCGACACAATTGCTCCACTGGACTATTGGGAGAATGTAGGAATGCCAGGTTGTGTGAAACGTAATGTCTTACCCTTCCTTCCTTCCTTTTATGACGCCACTACATGACACATGTCGCCAGAGGGTTGTGAAACAGATTCTAACTTTGTTTGATCGATGATATACAGTACAGTCGCCGTGGGCAGTCACTTTTCCACATGTCCACAGTGGGCGCCCACCGATTTTCCACAGAAATCCGTTTGATACCAATTTCTGTGGACTCTGTGGGCATGTAGTTATGTGGGCAAAAGCCTGTGGACTTCTGTGGAAAAGATTACTGAACGATGATAATGCCGGACGGCAGTGTTCACATAATTAATCCGAAACTCGTCTGCCCACAGAAATGTAACTGGAAGTAACGTTTAACGGTTATCGGACACTAAGAAACAGGACACTAAGAAACAGGACACTAAGAAACACTTTTGGGTAGGACACTAAGAAACAGGACACTAAGAAACGGACACTAAGAAACACTTTTCCCGTTTTTTTACCTAATACTTTAGTTTCAAAAATTTGAATTAAAATTGTCTGAAATCCAATTTTAAAACAAAGTAATGGAAACCAATATATATTAACCAATAAAAAATCCTAAAATATGTGTTTTTATAATAATTCGCCTCGCTGGTGGCTGTTCTTTGAGGGTGGGGTCTGGTCGATACTAAGGAACAGAACAATTAATAATGCTTCTGGTGACAGTTGGTGTGTAGAACTTAAAAAAAGACGATAAGTTGATACAAAGCTGTCTTTATTTTTTTCTGCATAAAAAGACATGTACATAACATGATATATCACAATATGGCATAACATAGGGTACAATCCTATAAACTTAAAACCTTTAACACTTCTCCCTGACCTGTAACTGTGCAAAGCGGATAGAACCATAATGATGTGGATGTCATATGCAATATGCAGGAAATTGAATTTGATGAGTCATTGACCCTTTAGCACAACAGGTACATGTAGCTCAAAATTCCTGTATCAAATATTTAACCCCTCTCCGCCCTGTAACTCTGCAAAGTTGATAAATCCATACTGATATGGATGTCATTGGAACCAGGTCAATAACCCGTTTCCAGTGACATCCATATTAGTATGGTTTTATGTTGCTATATGCAGGAAATTGAATTTGATAAGTTACTGACCCTTTAGCCCAAAAAGCAGCACTAAATTACTGTATCAAATATTTAACCCCTCTTCGACCTGTAACTCCGCAAAGTTGATAAAACCATACTTATATGGATGTCATTGGAACCAGGTCAATAACCCGTTTCCAATGACATCCATATTAGTATGGCTGTAGGTTAACAATATGGCAGACCATTTTCTCTCCCTAACTCAGTAGCGCTTGTTTATACGTATATTATGGTCAACACCATCTAAGAATTCATGTATACTCTCGGTACCATTCACTCGATCTTGGCATAGACTTTTTAGTCTTCTCTGAAGTTGTCTATTTGCCAACGTAACACGTTTCTTTGGAGGATTACCTACAGAGTCCTGGTTAATTACAGTTCGCACCATAGACTCATCTCGTTGGAACCACTGTATCACTTTCCACACATATGGATGGTAATGTCCAACTAAGTTTAGAAACATGTTATTCCACCCCTCGCATATGTTATTTGTTCTGTGTTCATCTGCGAGTGTAGCTGCATGACAGTGTTAGGACCAAATACTCCAGCTACAGCTCGAAGCACAGCACCTTCAAAGTCAGTAATGACAGTTTGAACATTAATCTCTAATTCAAGCTCATTACACTTATCAACCACAGCTTGCAGCAACTCGTCATATGCAGAACGTAATTTGTTCTGTAATAAAGCGTAAACACATGTCACAGCTACATCACGGAATGGTACCCTCATTACATACAACTGAGAAAACAGTGGCGGTGCCATTGCAAAATTTCCATCCATAAATAGAGTTGAAGAAGATGCCAGTCGTCGAAGTCCATCTTTTGTCGCAAATACTATGATTCTGCTAGTAGCCTCGGGACCATTATCATAGAGTAAAAATGTCTCAGGTTCAGGTCCAATAGTCTGATGCCACTCGCCTGGTAGAACAAAATCGGATAGTTGTTGAGGTACTGCTGGCGTCTTTCGTTGGCGACGTATACTACGTTTGGTGTTCTCTGCCACTGGGAAGCGTTCTTGTATATGAGAACCCACGGTACCAATGGTCTGAGCAAAGATTTGACCGGGCTTATCAAAAGATTGGATAGCTTGTTCACGCATTGCATTGCGGCACTTGGTGTATTCAATTGATGTCTCATCTGGAGGATGGTTGTGTGGTTTGCTGGGTTCAGGATCTGTTATATCTAGAGTGGTACAAAGAGTGGAATTGCAACCCATACTAGTTTTTCTTGTACATTTCCACCATATCTTATTTTTCCTTATGGCTAGTTTTGTATACATGTTGCCATAGTGGCAAAGCATTAATCCACCTCTCCTGTTTTTTATTATCTCCATAATATATTTATGGCTGTTGAATGAATGGAAGGTTTTAGCGCGCCGAAGGCGCGCAGGGACGATGTGGGATTTACAAATCCCTTACGACCCGGTTAGCCTTATTTTATTCCCTCGGATCTTGGATCACACAGGCCTAGCTTTCCTATTGCCTCAAATGGGGTGTGAAGGGGTATGCACGCGGTTACTGAAGGGGTATGCACGCGGTTATGGCTGTTGAAGAATGAAAGGTTTTAGCGCGCCGAAGGCGCGCAGGGACGATGTGGGATTTACAAATCCCTTGCGACCCGGTTAACCTTATTTTTTTTCCTTGGATCACACAGGCCTAGCTTTCCTATTGCCCAAAATGGAGTCTGAGGGGGTTATGCACGCGGTTAGAATACCCGGCAGTTTAAGCTGGAGTGTTAGATGGTCAATACTCAATCCCCCAACGCCTTTAAAACTATTAGAGAGCGAGCTCTGTTCGGTTCCAGTTCGGCGATGGTAGAGGTTTGAGTCCCACCATGGTGGCGAGCCAGAATGTAATGTTGTGCGATGGCAAGTTTAAGGGAAGAAGAGAAAAGAAAACCAAACAGCAACGCCGGTTTGGTAGCGGCCCCGGTATATGACCATAGCGGTTACAAAAAAGAAGTGGAGAAAGCTCCAACAGTTTAGTTTTAAGAAACCGGGAGTCATCCATCAAGCCTTCTGGGAGATAGGATGCCGTATGTGATTTTGAGGTATCTGGTTATCCTTCGGGAATCCCAAATGACCTCCTCCACCCCAACCCACCCCCCCCCCCCAAAAAAAAAAAAAAAAAAATCACTGACACACACCCTCAAGCCCTTAAAAGGGCTGTTAAATCTTTATTCAAAAGTTTATTTATATCAAATGTACACTCGTTCCCAGCCAGACAAGCTTGTTTCAATCCTTGCCTAGCGTTTGGTGGTTTCTTGTATATGTTGCAGAAAGGTAGGTTGCACCAATTCCTCCTACGCTTTGTCTACCATTTCCATGCGTCTTCTTGATAAGAGTGTTGCAAGAAAATTTGAGAATGTTCAGTTAGAAAAGTAAAAGGTAGAGAGAAAGATAGGTATCCGCTATTGTATATTGTGCCTGCTGTGTGATTGTTGCTATGGATGGGGTAAGGGGTGTGTTTCTTCGGAGTCCACTCCCAACACGCAGAGTTGCGAGGCAATCCTCACAGACTCAATCCTAAAGACCTCAATGAGTAGCGAGGCAATCCTCACTGACTCCACGCAGTTTAATTCTATTGAGTAATTTTAATTTACTGTGGATTATTTTGTTTTTCTGTTTAGGGTTCGGTGTTCGTTCAGCTTCACCATTGATTCACTATCCTGGAGTATGTGGAGGGTTTTGTTATATAGATCTTATTAAACGCGTTTCAATCGCGCTTCAGCAGAGTTGCGAGGCAGTCCTCACAGACTCTATCCTAAAGTTCCCAATGAGTAGCGAGGCAATCCTCACTGACTTCACGCGATTTAGTTATATTGTATAATTTTTATTTTATTTTATTTTATTATTTTTTTTTAATTTTTTTTATTTTCTGGAAACTTATTTTGTTTTTCCTTTAAGGGATCGGTGTTCGTTCAACTCAACCATTAATTCACTATCTTGGAGTCTGTTGAGGGTTTTGGTTTGTAGGTCTTTTAATCGCGTATCAATAGTTTCTATTTTTGCTAGCTCGTGAAGTTCCTTTATCGGTGTCCATTTCGGTTTGCATAGTGCCACTCGCAGGGCATAATTTTGAACCCTCTGTAGCTTCTGAATGTTGGTTTTGCTTAGGTCGCTTGTTATTATGGCACCGTATTCTAGTACCGGGCGTATAAATGTTTTGTAGAGCTTGAGAAGCACATCTTTGTTTGCTCCCCAATTTCTACCTCTGATCATCTTCAGAAAATTGATACGTTTAGTAGCTCTAACCGTAATGGAGTTTATGTGACTGTTTAGACTGAGATTGCTATCTAGGATAAATCCAAAAAATTTGGCCTCTTTGTTTGCTTCTAGTTTGTGATCGTATAACTGGAGATCGATACTCGGGACTGGTTTTTTCCTTTGCTTTTTGAAGAACGTAACTTTTTGAGGTTTGGCGGCATTGAGTTTGATGCGCCACAGGGCACACCAGCTTTCAAGATCGCGAATGGTATCCTGCAGACGATTTTTAATTATGTTTCTGGACTTGCTGGCTGTCCAAATGCCTTTGTCATCTGAGAACTGCGATAGTTCAACAAAGTTTTTCCCTACTTTTTCTATATCATTCACATATATTATGAAAAGAAGCGGACTTAGAACCGACCCTTGTGGTGTTCCCGCTTCGAGTATTACTTCCTCTGACACCTCGAGATTAACCCTCACCTTGATTTTTCGGTCAGTTAGAAATGATGATATGATCCTTAGAATTTTAGTGGGTAATCCCATTTTCGCTAGTTTATATCTCACGCCATTGTGCCATACCGAGTCGAACGCTTTTTCTACATCCAAGAAAAGCGCGTTCCGATTTCGTTTTGACTAAATGCTGTTTTCATATAATCGACCAGTCTATATACGTGTTCGATTCCCTCTTTCTGACTCCTATACGCTCTTTGCCATTTGTTGAAAAAATTGATTGATTCGAGATAGCTGCGAAGTCTCGTAGTGAGAATCCGCTCAAATATTTTCCCAACACAGCTAAGCAAGCTGATTGGGCGGTAGTTAGAAGGGTTGGTAAGGTCTTTGTCGGGTTTAGGTATCATGACTCCCGTGGCCACTTTCCAGCATTTTGGGAAGTACCCACAGGAGAGACAGCAGTTTAAGAGTTTGGTAAGTCTGCAGTAGAAGATGTTGGGGCACTGTTTCATTATTTTGTAAGAGACTTCATCTTCTCCTGGGGACGAAGATGACCTGCATTTTCTGATTATACCCATGACCTCTTCTACGCTTATTGGTTCGGTTAATTCATGGTCGTCCCCGTCTTCATGCCTTTTGTCGAAGTTCGGTTCATTGAAGATTGAGTTGTTATCTTGGACAAATTTATTTACTCGTACCTTAAAATCGTTGTCATATCTGTTCCCTAATTGTGGACGATGTGCCTTCTTTAGAAGTTCGGCAAAAGCACTGGCCTTTGCCTTGTCGTCTATGGCCATAGATCCGTCGCTAGTCTTTAGCGCATTATTATTGGCAATTTTGCTCTTTTGGCCAGTAAGAGTTTTAAATGTATCCCAGAACCTCTTAGGTTCTCTCAGCCCATTTAGGTTTTCGGTTGCTTTTTCCCATCTCACGCGATTGTCGTTAGCTATGGCCTTTTTTACTTCCCCATGAAGGCGATTGTACGCGGTTTTAAGTTCTGCTCTTTTCATTTGATCATTCTCTGATTGGTAAGCCCGGAAGGCTTTTCTTTTTTGTTTGATTATTTGAAGAGTTGTTTGGGTTATTCTGTTTATCCGCGTCTTTACTGTTTGCTTGGGACAGATTTCATCTAGCGTACTGTTGATAACGTCGTTAAGGTGGGTGCAGGCTTTTTCTAGTTCATGAACATTTGAGGGGTCATTTGCCTTTATTTTTACTTCGATAATGTTTCTGAAGAGGTTCCAGTCAATTTTTGATAGGTTCCTCCTATTCACGGGAGGATACCTTGCGGGACCAGTATTACATTTCAGAGTGGCGTGAACCGGCAGGTGATCACTGCCTAGATCATCGTCTCCTACAAATATGTCTTGCATTTGGCTGGTTAGTGATTTGCTGGTGATAATCAAGTCTAGGATATCTGATTGATGGAGTGGGTTGTTGCTTATGTATGTTACGTCTTGATCGTTATTTACCACGAATAGATCGAGTTCTTCAATGATATGGAAAAGGGCGTCACCATTAGGCTCAGTCTTATGACAACCGAATACCTGGTGTTTGGAATTGAAATCACCCAAGAATATGCAGTGCTTGTACTTGTTGGTAAAAAATTCAAATACTTTACTGTCTACTGTTGCTTGCGGCTTGTTATAATATGATATGATGGCCACGTGTTTGTGGTCAAGTTCAATTTCAGCTGCAATCACTTCAGCATTGAGGTGGTCGCATGGTATTGATTTGTATTTAATCTCCTGCCTTATTAACAGAGCGACACCGCCGCCTTTTTGGGCGGGGCGATCTCTTCTAATAATATCAAAACCACATAACGAGAATTGTTTGTTTGGTTTAAGCCAGGTTTCGCTAATTCCAATTACGTCCGTATTTTTTAAATAATGTGACATTTGCAAATTTTTCTGATTAACGCTTCGAGCGTTCCACTGGACTATTTTTAGTGTATCCATGAATGGTTTAGGAATAACTGTATTAAGTTTATTTAAGTTTAATTACTATTTGTAATATTGTTACATAATTATATTCTGTTGACGGCCGCTTCTAATAGCGTGTGAGATATTTGAGTATTATATAACTTGGAGGCTGTTTTACTAATCTCTTTGCAAACGTCCGAAAGACTGGTGTCCAAGTGTTTCTTCATTATGCTGAAAATAGAGCCAGCCATTAGAGTACACGTGGAATAAGGGGAAGATGAGTTCTCGACATTACTTACATTTAGAGCTTTAAGCTGGATGTTTGTTTTAACTTTTTTGAAGTGGCTACAACCCCGGTAGTTGCTGGGGTGTTGACCACCGCAATTCGGGCATTTCAGAGTTTTAGCACTACATGCCTTCGCGATGTGTTTGTCACCGCATTTCATACATCGTTGCTCCCCGTTGCATTTGTGTGACAAGTGCCCAAATTTCTGACACTTGTGACACTGAACGGGTTGCGGAAGAACACGATATTCCTCGGTTTCGTATTTTTTGCCATTAATAATTACCCCTTTGCTTATCAGATTTAATTTCGTTGCTCTATTAGGGCATTTTACTTTTATTTTTCAAGTATGGTTACCCGTGGCTTTGGAGATTAGTCTCTCCCACGAGCATCCTGGAAGGGCTTTATCAATCGAGTTTTTTTCCGTTTTGGGGTGGACGCGTGTGATTACGACACAGGGGTTTGGTTGCGGGTGGCCCTGTGTCTTGTTGGTTTTATTGATCACCTTAGGGGGCGTTTTGGCTTTTACTTTATCGGCGTACGTCGCTCTATCGGTTGGGCTAGCTGTCGCATTCACTATTTCCGGTGATGTAGACTCTGTTGCGTTAACAGAGTCCCCATTTCTTGGTGTGACCACCGAGTCCTTTCCAGTAGCGGTGCTCTGTGAATTTTTCATGATGATTTTTGTCTTCTTGACATGCCGATCAATAGTCATACAGAAACCATTTTCGTCTTCGACGTCCACGGTTTCATCATTTTCACGGAACTCATTGGAGAGTTTCCTTTTCGATCGATTTTGGTTTGGTGATTTTTTCTGTCGCTGCGATTTGGGGACTTTAGCTGAATTTTTATCCAATTGAATTTCAACCGCCATGGCCGGGGAAACTGCGACCGTGTTGGTAGCTTCTTCTACTATGGAACGCAGCCAGTTATCCTGGCTGGGGGTAATTAGATCTGAATCTATTTCAGATATCCCCGGCAGTGAGCCGGCGGACGCAGGTCTTCTCATTTCTGTAGCAGCGTCAATACATGGTAACTCGGGAACAGGAGGAGCATGGTCCTCCTTACCTGGTGTGGCTTTCAGAATTGCCTTTTCCAATTCCCTTCTCAATTCAGCCTTTTCTTTATCTGCCTGTCGCTTCTGGGCTTGAAGCTCTGACCGCAAACCCTCTATGGTGTCATTTAATCTGGCTATTTCTTTCTGGAAGCCAGACATCATCGACATTATCGATGTCATATCAGTATTAGTGGAATTTCCACTGTTACTCAGATTACCAGAATTAAAGGCAGAACTGTTTAACTGAGCTTGACTTTGTTTATCCATTATTTTTATTTGTAAATAATTCTAAAATTCTAAATTTTATTTTTTAAGTTATTAAAGATTTTAATTTTAATTTAATTGTATTGACTTAAATTGTATTGACTTAAATATTCGTTTTTAGTTTTAACAGAGAAAAGCAGACAGAAAATAGATAGAGTTAAAGATAAACACTTACAAAATTACACTAGAGTGCACAGAAGTGGTACAGAGAACAATAGGCTTTGTTAATATCCAAGCTGTGAGATGTGTTCAGTCAGGAGCTTTCACAGACACGTCCGATCAGTACGACTGTCAATAATAATGTTATGGCTGTTTAACAGGCAAAATCCCTTATATATCAGTTAAGGAGCTTGTGGTTTTTTTTCTTAGACAGTGGCCTAAACAACAACACAAAAGAAATGTTTCTCTTATCTTTAGGAAAAGAGAAGAACAAACAAACATTACATATGGACTAACAAGCTGATGTTAAAACAACGTAGCTAAGGGTAATTGTTGAACAAACACATCCAAGCTAAGCGCCATCCTTAATCACACTTGTCATTGCTTTGATTAATTAATTTTCACATACATTTTTTTTAGTAAATAGTAGGTTATTATAACTTTAAAATATTCCAAAATTTGTATGAGAGAATAATTTGTGTGTAAAGAGATATTACATTTATATCTTGTAATAGAGTCAAATACACGATAAATAATAAATAATTGTGTGGAAAGTTTTACATGTATATCCTTCTACATTTAGTAATAATAGTAAAAAACAAGACAAATTCGAATGAAAAATAAATAAATACACCCAAAATATAAGTTAACAAGTTTAATTAACTTAACAGTTGAAAAACATTTGCTTGGAAAGTGTTAATTATATAAATATTGTAACTTTAAAAAAAAAAAGTGTTTCTTAGTGTCCTGTTTCTTAGTGTCCGTTTCTTAGTGTCCTGTTTCTTAGTGTCCTGTTTCTTAGTGTCCTACATTCATATTTAACACGTCTTGAGAGAATATGACTCTGATTAAAAATATTTATTTCTTCATCATTTCAGTTTGCAAGCACGGGTATATGGTCATTTCTGTATTTACAAAAAGGAAAAAATTGATAACTTGTTAAAATTACGACACATTTTCTCAATCTGAAAAGTGAATAGCACAACCCACACTGTGAAGACAAGACATGCAGCGACAAACCCATGTCGATTGCGAACGAGTGCTTTGAAAAAAATGTGTACAAAACACAAAAAAATAGTTGAAAATAAAAGAGTGCACCTGCGAATATCGCTGATATGCAATTATGTATTGACAGGATCTTTCTGTTAAACCGAATCTGATTTTCGATCGACTATTGAACAATTCGTTCGCTTTCGTTGACAACTCTAAGCTCGGGCGGGAAGGGGAACATTCGGCTTCTAGAATTTTCGGCCTGGAAATATTTTGACAAACCAACATCAGCTCGGTGAAATTAGCGCCGAGTACTCAGGCCCATTTATTTATTTATTTATTTATTTATTTATTTATTTATTTATTTATTTATTTATTTATTTATTTATTTATTTATTTATTTATTTATGCAGAAAGAGGCTAATCATGATAGCACTCCTGGCCTTGAACTTTTTTTAATTCTGATTGTTCAGCGTACAATACAAATGCATCGTCAAATTAATTTCGTTTTTTATACCTCCGTCTGTCCGTCAGTCCTTCCGTCGCGAAATTGTTTAATGGAGGGTACCATCATGCTGTAATTTTAACTTAGATTTTTTAAATTCTTCTGTTTTCATTTGGGATATATTATCTGATAGTTCAGCATACAATAAAAATGCATTGTCAAATTAATTTCATTTTTTTTAACCTGACCCTATCGATAAATTACTTCGGAATTATTCACTAAAAAGTGCAATATGAAAGTCGCCCTTTTTAGTGGATAATTTCGGAGTAATTCTGATAGTTCAGCGTACAATAAATATGTATCGTCAAATTAATTTCGTTTTTTGTAACCTTGCCCTATCGATAAATTACAATGTACATGTATATTTTTAATTGTTAAAGTGAAAGAATGAAAAAATATAAACCAAACATTTTTATTCTCTTGGTTGTTATCATTTTTCTGCAAGATTGTTTGTTATTCATCAATGATTAAATTAATTAACTTGATTGACTTATGGTAATCGGCAATTAATGGTGCTCTTGTGTTTATGATCTATGACCTGCTATAATCCTTCTGAAGTAGTTTTACAGAAGTTAGTGGCATGTGTATACTATATACAGCAGCGTTTGAAAGGATTAACAACTTCAAACGACTTGTATTGACGAGACTAATGGATCTATCTTGTCTGACGCAGACCATTGGGGCTAACTTTAATTAATATCGACGGGGTAGGGTTAAAAACCAACATCAGGTATTGGTAAGCGAATACTCGAGAGGTGCTTATCCCACTTGTAATGGACCGACCCCCGTGGGGATCCCGGAAAGTGAAGCAGTGCTTGTTCATTGTGGTAAACAAGCCCTGCTTTACTGGTGGATTATGACCCAGTAACCAATGCTTGGGGTAGAAGTTGTTTTTCTGAAATTATACTCTCAACTCTTGATTCGAATTTCGAAGACAGCTGGTAGCTGTCACGAAAACGAACCGGAACTTTGCGGAAGCGGAGGATACAAATGACGCCATGAGGGGAAACTGGAGAGGCCTTATTTGGTGACGATAAATTCATAATTGGTGGAAATAACCCTCCTTTTTTATTTAACCCTTTACCTAACGTAACGGCCAAAACCGGCCAGCGCTATACACGACAATCGCCATTCAAACTCTTTTATATTTTGACTTTTTGTTCCCAAAACATAGGTTATGACCCCTCATTCGAACGAGCGCATCACGTCCATTCCAATGAGGGGTCATAACCTATGTTTTGGGAGCAAAAAATGAAAATTTTTAGTTACAGTAAAAAATTTTTCACGAGTGTCATCTATTCCTAGCGTTAGGTAAAGGGTTAACAAATGGCAAACAGATGAGGAGATAAATATCACATAATATTCACATCATTCGCACCTCTGACTTCAGAGTGTGAGCACCTGATTAATCAATCATGGATACACTGGAATTACCAGAAAGACTCGTCAGAACCATCTCAGCTCTGGGCATCTCTTGCCCTGCCACCTGGACTGTCCAGGAGACAGGTAAGAGAGTCCACCTGAGCCTGGAATTTGAAATAGAGACAATCAAGTCACCACCCCCTTCATGGAGAGGTAGTACCTTTGGCGAGAAGATTCCCTCTCCCACTGGTCCTCACCCGAAGGGGCACGGAGGCACTGAAGAGAGAAAGAGAAAGAACAGGAGAAAGAGTCCATCGACCAAGCGCAGGGACGCCTGGCTCTTGGAGGCCTCCCGGAAGGGGAAGAAAGAGGTGAGCGAGAGGATGGAGGTTCTGGAGGCAGTCGCCAGTTCCCCCCTCCTAGTCCCACTAGTGCACCCAACCAACTGCCAGCTCCTGAGCCGGTACTGTTGGATGAGGAACGTCTGGTGGAGACTGAGGGGAAACTGGAGGTTGCATTTTCACCACCTCCCACCCCGCACTCCCCACTTCCTTCTCTACTGGATAGCCCGGGTGTGTCGATCACAGCAAATCAGCCACCTCAGTCTACAGCCACCACCGAATACATGAAGAGAGCAATAGAACGAGCAATTTTGATAGGACAACAATCCATCTCCGAAACCCGCGAGTTCAGGGAAAAATCCCAGGCAAACTCCAAAAAGGCATTAGACGCAATCCAATCACTAAACTCAACATCATCGACTTCCACATAATCATCTCAACCACCTCCAAAGAAAAAGAGCCAGAAGAAGCCCATGCGGGGGTAAGCCTCCCCCTTCCTTGTCCTCCTCTACCACGCCTTGACATTCAACAAAAAACGAACAGTCAACGAGCGTCGAAAGGGGCTTGCCCCAAACCGTCCCTGCGCGACTTCGGTGCGCGAAACCATTCGGTCCGAGCTTTTTAGTTTCTGCATTTTCGTCAGTTGGATTATCCCGGGAATTTGTCGTGACAGGGGAGAACAGAAACTAGTCTGATATTTTGACCTCCTTCCAATGTTAACAGATTTTTTTTCTTAGCTGTCGTGTAGAAAAATAAATATTGTAGTAGTGTAATAAAAAGTCAGATCATGTAGACTCCACGGGAATTGCCGTGTTAGTTATTAATTCTGTGGGCAAGTAGGTAGCATGCCCACGGTCTAGAAAAATCTCTGTCCACAGAAATTTATGTGGGCAGTTGAAAGGTAATTTGCCCACGGTTTCCCACAACCACTGTGGACATGTGGAAAAGTGACTGCCCACGGCGACTGTACTGTATTTAAGGTTGTGGTGTGTTTTTAGTCGAACTTTCTAGTTTGTTATTGTTGTTCATGAAAGATTGTGATCCTTTTCCAGCTAAAATATTGACAAAGTCTCCGTTGAATTCCACTCCAAACTCTTTCTCATAAACATCAGGTAAATGTGTCTCGATCCACCAAACAATTGCCCTTTTTGAACATTGTAACATAATTTTGTTTTGTGTTTTGTATACATGGTATGTTATTTTACTGTATTTAGTTTGTGGAATAGTTAACACATCACCAACATAATTCTTTTCATCGGATTTGTTATAGACACGCATCCAAATGACGCCATCTTTATCTTGTAATCTGACTGAATCCCAATATTTTTTCAACAATTCATTTTCATACGACTCAAATGGACTATTATCAAGAGTTACTGTCACACCCTTTCCATTATATTTGATATCTAATTGGTTAACATCTTTCAGCATATCAGTTTTTCTTGTAGCAACTTTTTTTACGTCTAGATTATAGTTTTTATCTCTTGAACCCTTATATCTTTCGACGAAGAATCATGCTCCAACTCGTCTATTCTTTCCGTAAATACCGACTTCAAAGACGTATCTTCACCCGCCAATGATGACTCCTCATCGCTTGCATCTAGAACCATTCCCGTATCCATTTCCAATGTTCAAAATTTATTCCCGACGTCTATCCGAAAATTGAAAGATAGCGTTTTTGTTTTTTTAATATAGAGATATTTCAGCTAAGTGAGATTTGACATATGAGATACGGCAAAGAATTCCAATCCACACCTAAAGTCTGCTCAGGAGCTCAATGTTAACCCTTTACCTAACATGAAAAGCAGACGACACTTGTAAAAAAAATTCTTGAATATCTAATTTTTTCATTTTTTGTCTCAAAAACATAGGTTATGACCCCTCATTGGAACGAGCTCGATGAGCTCGTTCCAATGAGGGGTCATAACCTATGTTTTTGAGACAAAAAATGAAAAAAATAATGAAAATTAATTGGCGATTTTTGAGAATAGCGCTGGCCGGTTTTGGCCGTTACGTTGGGTAAAGGGTTAACAGATGTTCTATACTCTGCTCATACTTGTGTCAAATGGGAAATCTAAGAATTGTTATTTTCTGAATAGATGGTTCGCATCTTTTCCTTGAATATCAGTATCAGGTCTTTTCGGAAAATGGAACTTTTCAGACAATGAACAAGATTTCAGAACAGTTAATAATTAAGTGTTGACACATCCCAAGGTTGCAAGATCAGATTGCCGAATCTAAAGAAACGCTTATGCCGAGAACCTGTTAAATGCTTTTCGTCACTGCAACGTGAGGAGAAGAGTGAAACAGACGGAGAGGATGAAGGTCAGGTAAAAACTTTGGATTTCTTATGCATGTTTGAGATTGAATGACTATTTTCCAAACAACTGGTCAGTCAACGCGGTAACTCCATTGATGTATGACGTTTGATGAAGCGAAAGCTATTACGCTGTGACTGCAGTCACAGAGTAAGATTTTCACATCATCAAATATCAAACGGAATCCAAGCACGAACTCCAATAACACGGTATGAACTTTCCAATTTCGGCACTTATTTTTTTTGACAATAACAACTAAAATATTTTGTAAATATTAAATTTTGCATTGCCGAGAAATATGTGCACATCATCAATATATTCATTTTTCGAGGATATAAGAGTATATTTTTAAAAGCGATCAGCGACTGTGAGGAATTGGAATATTGAAAAAATCGAGACATATTTTGTTGTTGTGCATTGTCTATTTATAGTAACAACTGCATCCCACTCCAAGATGGCGGCCGATGAGACACTTCTCCGTGTAACTGATGAGCGTTCAAGCTACCCACCTGTATAGTGGTTTGAATCCAACTAATGTAGCTTGCTTTATGACTTTTCCCTCGACAATTTATTGACTCGCTCTTGCGGTAGCGAGGTAGCGTTATGTGCACTGGCATAGAGTATGCTGACGGAAAATATGCCTAAACCCATCAAAAACAACCCTCTTGATCGGTCGATAAGTTGGAACGGCTCGCAATGGTTCTTTCCCACATATTTCGACATCTTTGCCTTGGTACTACCCTGACAGCCACCGAATCCAAATAAGCAAACTAGTAATGGAACATTTCAAACTTCTCCAAAGTTAAGTGAAGTTTTTAGTATCAAAATAATTCTTTGTCTGTACTGTTTGGAATTTTGTCGCTTTTGAAGAGTCGATTAGGCTTGTCATGCCTTTAAATGTTCATAGAAACTAGTAAAATATTCTTTATATTTGAATGCTCATGGGCAGCAATGTTGGAGTACACGAATTGTCACTCGGTCTGCCTAGGTTCAGGTAAAAATATTAAGGATCTTTTAGGAGATTTCCTTGGACGAAGGTGGCTTGGAGACACACCTACTCATGGCAGACGTGTGATTGCACGTCATAGCATACGAGACACTATAACGCAATGACGAATCAACATTGTATTCATCTCAACTGAAAGAATAAAATTGGTGAAAATCGATGTGCGTAGTAAGGGATATAACTCTTTATGGCGACAAATGTGTTGAGTTTCCTCACATCGGCGATTTGTTTTGTACCCAGCTGATTCTCGAACTCGCCCACTGGAATAGAATTTGAGAAACCAGATTTTTATACTTTTCTCGATCACATGATGTTTGTTTACAAACATTCAACGCTCCGTCTACTTCAAAAGTCAGTTGTTATGACAGATAGACAGGAACGGTCTGGAATATGAAAATGTGCATAGTCACGCCTACTTCGTAATTCTTTCATCCGATATGACAACAACAAATGACGCTGCGTATTTATTTTTAGCAATGCACATGTATTTGGAAAATTGTGGAATATTCTCGCAGCACTTACTCAAGGACCAAGTTATATATGAGCCGTTCGACGATGAAATAATATTTCAGAATTTGTTTGTAAACGAGGAACATATTCCAGAAAACTGTGTAGAACAAAGTTATTTTACCAATAGACTATCACGATATTCACGATGACATCGATGTATGTATTTCCCAGGAGAAATCCACACGGTTGTCCGTTTGTTCGTCACAGGGGAGGAAAGGCGGTGTCTATGAATGCTATCACGAACCGATTGCGGAACGCAAATCAAGAATGGGCTTTAAGCAATTGAAACGAAATGTTATTTCCTAGACCGGGCTGTAAAGATCAGAAACAGATGACCAAATGGCAAGAGAAAATAAAGTTGGAAGGGTTTATTCCGGATCAAATAAACGTGTCTATTAGAGACAGAAAGGTACAGGTTTTGGCAAAATCTGAAAACGGTAACGAACATAATAAAGATATCAGAGAGAGCAGACGTACAGTCAATATCCCAGACACAGTGGATGTTAATAGAATCAGATGTTTTATGTATTATAACGGTCCTCTGCTGGTTGAAGCACCACTCAAAACAGGAGAAAGGAAACGGAATGATTTAGACCCAGGAGAACGCACAAAAGATAACACATTCAAGAAGAAGGGTGAGAACAGTTTGAAGAAGACCGTCTTGATACCAGTTCGAAAACAAGTAGATAAATTTGAAAAAGACAATAGTAAACAGGGCACAGAAAATCAAACTGAAAATCATAACAAGCCTCTAGAAAAAGAATTTGATGAAACTAATTTCCAAAGATGTAAATCACTGGAAATTCCTAATTATATTTATACAGAATACGAGTACCTTGAGTCTGGTAGCTATGGAGATGACATTCCTAAAGATTCGATTCGAGACACTGCTCAACGTGATGCTGCACAAGAAAATGGACACGAAAAAGATGCAGGATTAATAATGTATACGAATCAAACAGAAAACAGGAATGTCGAAAATTTAGAAGAAAAAAATGCGAGAACCGACTCCAGCGATTCAGATTTCGAATATATAATCCAAGAACTCTGTAACGATACAAAAAATGAGATATCTGTCTCAGAAAGTGGAAGTGATAAAACCGACAACAGTGACACAGAAGTGGAGAAAATAATCGGCTGTGAAGAAAGAATGGGAATGGACAGAAATACGAGCGACGGAAGCAAACATAGATCTATTGCAGAAAATAACGTTGAAACCCAAATAGACGAAGATGGAAGAAATCATTGGCCTATTACAGGAAATGTCGTTGAAACTTCTGCAGATGAATACTGCGACAAGCACACAGCACCACTGTCAGACTTTATTATC
The DNA here is from genome assembly GCA_031216915.1 of Pictodentalium vernedei. Lineage (NCBI taxonomy): Eukaryota > Metazoa > Mollusca > Scaphopoda > Dentaliida > Dentaliidae > Pictodentalium > Pictodentalium vernedei. The sequence goes on along the minus strand of CM062297.1, from coordinate 723,138,843 downwards.
ACTAAAACAACAACAGGCGAGTCTGAAAAGCTGGAAAGTACTGCGAACTTGCATTTTAATGACAATGAAACATTGGAAGCCAGAGTAAAGAATTCTGACTCAACTGAAAATAAACCTGAGGACAATTCTATTTCATCTTTGGAAGAGGATAATGATGTCCTTGGTGATATTTTTGAAAACATTAAATTCACACTCAATGCCAAAGACTGCGATATTCCATCGATTTGTGTACGCCAAACCGACGATAAACTAACTGTGACGGCACTGCGCAGAAGGGATGAGAATGGACGAAAAATGAAAGATGACTTGATGAAAGAAATTAGTCTACCACATGGAGTAATATCGGACAGTATCCGTGCAAGCCTGAATGAAGATGGACTCCTATCTATCACTGCGCAAGTCCACAAGTCCAAAGAGGTCGAGGTGCCCGTACAACAAATACTGTAAGATACTTTTGTATAGAGTATGATGCGATATTTCCCCTTTTCGATACATATTTCATAACCACTATAGAAACGCGCCCACTGGGCTTGGTGCACCGGCCTAGACAGGCTTAATGAAGTAAGGGGTACAAAATATTATTTCTGCTGCCATTGACAATTTCACCACGCCCTGGGTTAGTGGTGTGCATCCCACATAGGTAAAGGTCTAGGGTCCACCCCGGGGGAAAAACGTTTAACACAATTTGGAAGACCCCGAGTCCTTTTTGAAGGTTGTATACAGTAAGTGACGGAAGAACCATAGCAAAGAGACCCGATAAATATCAGGGTGAGAGAGCATGAACCAGTGTTAGAGATTCATATTGAATGTATATATGTTAACATTTTTCACAAAAAGTGTGGATGTGTGTGTGGGGAAGGGGGGATTTTAGCTACCCCACTGGGTGTATGGATTTAGTTGTCTTGTCAGATTTTGGCATACTTTGACAAAAGTAGTCACAGCCATTCATTATTACAGTTCTATCTTGTAAAATACCGTCCGAGCGATCAATTCGGACTCCCGCGTTGTGTCCTTCGGGCAAGGATACTTAACCTCGATTGTCCACATGGGGGCACGATGACGCCGTGTACTAAGGCATACTGCACGTCGATGGTCCCCGTGTCTTCAACCAATGTGACCCTGTCTGTGCTGCAGTGCGGAGATACGATGTTGGGGAGCTGGCAGATGCTCGTCGTTGCTCGGTGGTTCTTTCCGGGTACACCGACTTCCTCCACCCGTAAAACTGTCACGGTCATGATTAGCCAAAGTGTATAAGTATATGACCTTAAACACCAATAAACAAATATAAATAAATCTGGTAAAATTCCCTGATATTTCCTGTATGCATTCGCACAGCAGAAGGGGGGGGGGGGGGGGGGGGGGGGGCTAGATAAATTTAATGATACACAGATTACCAAAAAAAACCCATAATTTAATGACCGGTTGCATAGATTCTCCCGCGTGAGGGCCTCACACCCCACCAACAAGAGAAGTTTCAACTTACCTCTTTGAAAAAGAGAGAGAGGGGGGCCGCTTTTCAGGCCCTGGGACATGATTCGTCATAATTTCATAATGTAGGATGGCTGTAAAGTGAATGAGTGCGGTAGACCAATCCATATTTTCAAGACTCAAGACTACACATTGAAAATATATAGACAGAACGCGATGTGTGTTTGAATCGGTGGGTGTTTTACATAACGAGTTGGAATGGCGTAGTCATATTTCGCGAGAGCCGTAGGCTCGAGCGAAATATGATTACGCCATTCCACCGAGTTATGTAAAACACCCACCGATTCAAACACACATCGCGTTCTGTGTTTATTACACAACCCATGCATTAAAATTAATTTAAATAAACAAATTTTAATCCCGATGTTTAAACCCAAAGGTGAAGAGTTTGTTTTGACTGGAGCTGTACTGATCATATGGATCGATAAAAAATCAAAACAACCTTTTCGGAACCAGTGTTTGTTGAAATTCGTATCGCTGTTTACTAACAGTAATAGCCACCAAATGGTTAGGCGTGAATGGGCTAGTGCCCATACACGCCTAACCATTTGGTGGCTATTACTGTTAGTAAAAATTTAAGTACAAATATGTGCAGATTTGCAAAAGAGCTGGGAGAAACGTTTTTAAAAGAAGTTCGAAGCATGTCAAGATGTACGAAGATTTACCGAAATAAAGTTGACCAATTTAGATATAATGGGATCCACAAAACGAGACGGGTTAATGTTCCGGTTGGAAATGATTGGATTTTTTTAAAAAATATTATCTCATTTTTGGATAATTTTTTGTGAACCGACTTTATTTTGCTTTGGACGTTTTCATTTTCACACTATGCGACAGACGGTCGATGATTGTTTTACGAAATTTGGATATTCCTCTCAGACTGAATTTAACATTATGTTCAGATAATTTAATTTTGGGAGCAAAAACTCATTCACAGGTTTATTAAAAAAAATAAAATTATTCTGAAAGCAAAGCTTAAAATTCAAACGCGAATCAGAATCGATTCTCGCAAATGATTCTCGCATGGAAAACAATAAGAACCCACTTTCATTCTCGCAAAATCACTATCGGTTCGACGAAAAAACGGATTTTGTCCACAGATGAATTACCCGCAAAAGTACAGTAGGTAGGGGCCCCAAGGCTAGTGTCACCATCCCCCCTAGTTAATAATTTTGGATAATTTATTTGAAGCAAAACCCTTTTAGGCATTTTCCCCCTGCCAAACCATGGAATATGACTCATTACGAGAGCTAGCTCAACGAGCTCGTTTCAATGAGGTGTCGTAATCTATCGTTTTGACGGCAAAAGGACCACCTTATGATTAAACCCTTTTATGGTAATTTATTCGTTTCGCACAGATTATCGACCGCCCACACCTCCAGTTAGTACCAAATTATACCAGGCACAATGCGTTGGGAGTGTATTATCCCTAGGTCGCCCGTAAAGTGGAAATTCCCCCCAATCAATAATCACTAATTTGTTTGTTTTGAAGCCTAAAAAGCAAAAGAAAAGTTTCAGCCAATGGACCTCCGGGGGAACCTTGCTTGTGCTTCTGTACAGAATTTGAGTGGTATTTTTGGTGATAACTCCACTCCACCGGTGATTTAGTGTCAATACACTCTCCACGTACTGTACGTCAAATAGGAAGCTGTTGTAGATTCATTTATCTTAATTCTATTTCATACTTTTTTATTGTGCATTTTGTGAAATTATTTTCTTTTGTTTTGAACGTGTGAAATTATTTTCTTTTGTTTTGAACGTTTGATTTCATGTGTTATGTAATTTTTGCTGAATAAATATTATTTAAACTAAATAGGAAGTTACTTACAAATTTTCAAAACTTAATGCGCTCCTAGTTTGTAGGCATTTTCTCTTCACAAACTTCAGCCTAAAAACCTTCACAGGAATGAGTACGTCCAGATCGTTCAATTGAGGTGTCATAAGCTATCTTTTCGAAGAACACGAGTTAACTGAGGTTAAATACACCAGCATCTGACTAAATAATATAGGCACAATCGATATGAGTCTTGGGGTAGAGAACTGCGAATCACTCACTTTCGATTCGAATCGAATCTCGTATCGAATCGGGTATCTTATTCGAAATCAAATCGAGCTTCTAATCGAATCAGGCGCGTCTTGAAGATGACCGATTGTGATGGGTGCTGTCAATCCCTGATTTGTTCCGGCTGTCATGCCTTCAGGATGTTGTTGGAACATTACCCAGTGAGGATGTCCAAAAACAGGAAAGGGTGCGAGAATTACCGGTACTAGGCACCGCACATGGCTGGCCGCTAGCGACAGCTCCTCGTCGACATTGCTTGTAAACTTTAACCCTTTGATACTTTTGTACATCTTATGACGTACGAAATCAAACCGCGCCTTGATACTTTGTTGTCATTTGTTTTGTTACTAATTTTGGATTTTTTAAAGTTTTAACCTCAATTCCTATTTTCTCCCGAATAGTGCCCAGTGACAACTGTCGAGCCAAATGTTATCGCAGCTTAAAATACTAACACAATCCAGCTGTCAAGACTTCTTAACTGGTTAAGTGCAAGCAGCCACTATCAGGGCTTTAAAAAAAATGAGGATACCAGAGCAAAAGCCAACACTTTCCTTGCTTATATTTCATATTCACTGAAACACAAATAATATTTTGTTTATATAAATTTGCTTTATTACAAATTATTGAAGAGTGCCTGTGGACACTCTCCAATAATTTGTAATAAAGTAAGTTCTGAATAACAAATTCAGACTACCAACAATAATCTAGCCCTCAAGCAGATAATCACTCCTGCGAAAAATAGCTTGTTATTTGTACTTTCCAAGGTTTGACATCGCATTTTGAAAAACGTAGAATAAATTGAATTCCCAGTGACGTTTGGACGTCAGAATAATTAAAGTCTCAAAGGGTTAAATTTGCTTTCAGAGGTGGTAGTGACAAATAATACTTGAATTAGCATGGGTGGTGGCATGGGTAGAAATGTTGTTTATGTTTTTTAACCCTTTGAGCCCGAGCCACGGCTTTTTCGACCCAGAAGCATGTACGTCATAGCTTCATTAAGTCGGATCCCTGCTGAGTGAATGTGTGGGGTAGACCAATCAATATTTTCAACGTGCAGCCCCATGGCTGCACGTTGGAAATATTAATTGGTCTACCCTCCAATAATGAATGTGGACTCTTCCAATTGCTGCCATTGGCCTGACATGGAAGATACCATCAGTGTTCAAGGGGTTAATATAGATGACTGATACAAAGCGTGAAAAGATTCGAAAGGAAGCAATTCGGTCAGCCGATTTCGAAACGAACCGAATAGCAACTTAAGATACCAAACGAATCGAATCTCAAAAGCTTCGTGGGTTCCTACGTTGGGACCCGATTCCAAGGTCATGTCCTCTATCCTTTGTGCCCGCAGTGGGACTGTATTATTTCTAGATAATATGAAAATATTTGAAGCAACAAACATCCATAATTTTTATTGTTCAAAATGAGCCACAATGTTGTCTGTGTTTTTTCGTCCAATAATAATAATAACACTTCGGCCGGCCGCTGATTTGTCGCGGTTCTCGTATGAGAAGGCCTTGGTTACCCATGTTCTACCAACTGCCTCCCTATTCCCGCGCTTCTTCTCTCCTCCCAACACTCGGAGACGAACTTCTTGATGACATCCCTTGCCCCATTCTTCCCAATCTCTCCGATTAGTATATTAACTCTCTCCTTTGAGTCGCCCCCTAACCACATGTCCTTCATTCTCCCATCCCACTTCCCCATTATACTCCCCGTGAATCTTGTTCTTTTAGACTGGTATTTTGGGCATTCTAGAAGAAAGTGTTCCAGGGTCTCCACCACGCCCAAGTTACACATCTGGCACTCCTTTTCACTGTTTTTCCCAATTTTTCCCCTCAGCTCCAGGGACCGCGACCTTAGCTTGAACAACAGTGACCCCCCAAAGGTGCCATCAAGGTACTCTTCAAAACCAGGCTTCTCTTTATCACGCAGGCCACCCAAAGATCTCTTTGATTTGACCCTCTCTCGCCAATTACGGTTACAATCCTCCATGACCCCTTCTCTGACGATCTTTTTGCCCTGGTTTGCCCCAACGACAAGGTCCGAGATCTCCAATGAGTAGTTTTCTACTAGCTACTAGCTCCCTCACTTGGACCATCCACCCCGTCTTGACATTTGAGTTGAAAGTTCTCAGGAACATTACTTTACACCATCGGGGAGATTTACCAAATAATTAAGATAACCGAGTTTCAATAGGTCTATCCTGTCCTTGATCCTCATCCACCCAAGCTCACCCCTGATTGCTTCTAGCGCTGCGGCATTACTCGAGCCTGTTATCCATCGGCCTGCATCGTTCTGCAGGATTTCTAAGCTCTTAACAGCTGTCTGGTTTAGGGATACAACTTCCGAACCGTATGTTATACTTGGCAGACCCACCATTTCCCAAATGGTTTTCCCCACGAAAACCTTATTGAAACTGTTTCTCCCTGTAAGTTTCATTTGGTTAAGGATTCGTTTCCCCTTCAAAATCAATTTATTTGTGTGGTTTCGGTAGATGCCTCTTCCTGTGATGTTTATATTTACCCCCAGGTACTCATAGTCACTAGTCTCTCCTACACTAAGAAGTCTACTGCTACCTTCCGGAATGCAGAACTCCCCAACTCTCCACCTTCGAGTGGGGTCCACTTTGCGGCCCACAGCTATAACTTTGCTCTTGCTTTCATTAAGTTCGAGTCTCCATTTGCTCCCATATTTTCCAACAATTCCCAGCATCTTCGCTAGCCCCTCTTCGCTTTCTGACACTAGCACCATATCGTCTGCAAAAAATAGCCCTGGGATCTTCAACTGCAACCCCCTCGTCGCTATGCAGGAGTTCATCTCCTAAACCTTTGATGTACAATGCAAAAAGAATTGGCGAAAGGATACACCCCTATTTTAGGCCTATCTCCATAGGCACACGTTTTGTTGTAAAGTTTCCCAGGTTAAGTTCACTCTGTACATCTTTATATAATGCTTTCATAATCCCAACAAACTCGCCCCTCAAGCTCAGAGCCTCCAGCTTGCGCCACATACCCTCCCTCCATACTCAATCGTATGCCTTTTTAACATCCAAAAAGGCCATGAACATCTTTTTCTTTTTTGCTTTCGCGGATTCTATCATTTGGGATAGCATGAAAAGATGGTCAGTGACTCTCCTTCCCTTCCTGAAGCCATTCTGGATTTCTCCCCAAAAGCCCTTCTCTTCAATCACCTCCTCTAATCTCCCATACAGGACTTTACAAAAGACTTTTCCAATGTTGCTGCTGACAGAGATCCCTCGATAGTTATCCAAGACGTCTTTTTCCCCCTTTTTGTGAATAAATGTCACTTTACTTTCCTTCCACTCCTTTGGGGCCTTTTGTTTTTCTGTGGCTAAATTGAATAGGGCAGTTAAGCTTTCCAAGAGTTCCTCTCCCCCGTTTTTGATAAACTCGTTAGGAATTTCGTCCACCCCTCCCGCTTTTCCATTCCTTAATTTTGAGATCACCCTTCACACCTCCTCAGTTTTGATTTCGCTGCACACGAAGTTCGACAGATTTTCCTCGACCTGGTTCGGACACTCTGGTGGGTTCCCCATGCCCCATCGCTTATCGTTTACCTTTTCCCAGTGCTTGACTAGTTCTAATGCGATTTGATCTCGCTCTTCTGTAACTCTGCCATCTACTTTAATGCTCTGTGGGTTATTCCCTTTGTTACGTTTGTTCACCCATTTCCAAAATACGCTCGAACTCGACCCCCCCCCCCTCAAAAAGCGAGCTCGTTTCAATTAGGTGTAAGGAGCTATCAACACAACAACAGCAACAGCATCAACAACTAATAGAAAAATAAACAAAACTCTACCCATTTCCATATGTTGAGTGTAATATTTTCAGATAAATCAGTATTATTTAACGTAAAACTAATCTATAAATTTGGCTTCTGTTCCAAATGAATGCACCCGTAAGTTGTAGACATTTTTAAAGCATATATTATGACCCCCTCGTTGGAACGAGCTCGCCGTGCTTGTGTGGTTTGTACCGATGCTGCACCACAAGCTATGGCTTGAACCAAAAACTTGCAGCTACAAAATTCTGAACACCTACATGTTGGATCGATTCGACGACCAGTTCGTTAGGTGCAGGCGACGCTCAGTATAGTATTGATGTTCAGTGCCGCCGGATGGTATTAATCCGACAACGCCACCCTTGGATAACAACTCGAGAGTAATGGAACACCAAACGACGCACAAAGTTCCGTCTAATTTTCTTCGATCCCGGTATTGTATGTTAGACAATACATGGGCGGATTCAGGAGGCACCCGGCGCTATTACAACCGATAATGTTACAACGCCGCATAATGTTACACCAACGCATAATGTTACAAAAAAATGTAGTAAACAACCGATAATGTTATAAACTCCGCATAATGTTATAACTTTTTTCAACCCGTTATGTTATAAAAATCGACGCATAATGTTCTAACTTTTTTCAACCCGTTATGTGCAACAAATTAACCGATAATGTTATAACTTCTATATACTAATTCCAGTTAGAGCTATTGCAGATGGACTTTACCACTTACCATTTATTGCCGCATAAAGGTAGTAATATTTATACTAAAGGTTTCTGCTCTGGTTAAGGCGAGGAGACACCCCCCTCCCCCAAACTCTCGGGAATTTATCATAGAATGACCTAGTCACGTTACATAGACGCGGCTTATCCTGGTAACTCAATCGTGTGACGTCATTACCATGATCATCCAGTGCCCAACATGGTGAAGGCAGGGGTGGTGGAGGAGGGGTACTATTTTATCCGGTTGGTACGTTTACCAACATGCGTAATCTCCGCTTCCAGAAATGTAGTGTACCATAGTCCCCTGACGCCTTTGGGGATGGGCAAATGCCTCTGTTTCTGCTTGTTTTGGGCATCTAAAACTCATTTGTCGCATATTTCTTAGTCGTAAGAATATCTTATTGTTCATTAATTTGACATTTTAACAACTAACAGTGAACAAAAATGAGGTGGAGTTAAAAGAGGTCAAACAGTTGGATGGAGCGAGGTACATATGGTGGATGTGGCGGATTGGGTGTGTCGCACGGAAGCCGAAGAATAAGGTGCGAGACTGGGTAGGAAGAGGAATGGGGTTTATGAGGACTGAAAGGGGTGGGCAGGGATTAGGCTGAGAAAGAGAGGTCATGGATTAGTACATCAGGGTGATTGTGCAGAGAAGGCTATCTGAGAATACTATAAGAGAGTTGTGCCAGACGGTATGATAATACAGATGGTGGAGATGTTGGAAGAAGTGAAAGTGATGAATTTGAGATTACAGGTTCTGGAAAAGGCGGAATCACTAGAACAGGCAGTCTAGGGAGAAGGAGGAGATTGTGGAGGCGGCGTTGTATTGATGTTGGTGTTGTGACTGTGTTGGTGATGGTGTTGAGTAGTTATGTATGTAAAATGTGCCATTTTGTAGGACCCCGGGGAAGGACCCAGGAAGTGACGTCATGTCAAGTGACTGGGCGGTCATGTTGGGTTCTCATGATAGTGCACGTGTGTGGCCATGTTGTGATGTCATTATCATGAAAAAGGCGGTAGTAGTGCGTATGCACAGCGCGAGTTGTTATAGGGACACGTGCTCCGTCTCACCCTTAACAACCCGACAATAGATATCGAATTAATCCAAACAACCCGACAATCTTCAGGAAACTGTCCAAAACATTCCCGAAAACACCCCCGAATCCTACCAGTTCCGATTTAGTAACTCGCCAGAAACTCGAGGAACCGGGACTTCATGAGCTCAAGGGGCAAGGGGCAGTAGGGCCCCGGGGACAGGGATGGCGCCTCCCCCTTCCAGTTTATCTCTCAGTTAAAAAAACACTATTGTAATAAACCAACCATTATTGTAATAAACCCATTTCTGTGATAAATTACGCGTCCATTATATGGTCGGACATTAGGTAACGATACTATCCTATATTTTAAGGATACTGAACCCACGGAATCCCCCTTTTCGTCGTATAAAGCAATGAAAGCTATGAAAATAACCACAATGCGCGCAAAATCATACGTCTCAAAATGAAAGCTATGAAAATGAACGCAATGAGTACCTCTTCATACGTCTCATACCCTCATTAAGGATACTATCCTACCTTTATTTGGGAGTGTTTTCGGGAGTGTTTGGTCAGTTTTCTGAAGATTGTCGGGTTGTTTGGATTAATTCGATATCTATTGTCGGGTTGTTAGGGGTGAGACGGAGCACGTGTCCCCATAACAACACGCGCTGCGCATACGTACCCCTACCACCTATTATCATGATAATGGCATCACAACATGGCCACCCAGGTGCACTATCATGACAACCCAACATGACCGCCCAATCACGTGACATGACGTCACTTCCGGGGTCCTGCCCCGGAGTCCTACAAAATGGCTCATTTTCAACATACAAAACTACTCAACACCATCACCAACACAGCCACAGCCACAACACCAACATCAACACAACTCCACCTCCACAATCTCCTCCTTCTCCCTATACTGCCTGTTCTAGTGATTCCGCCTTTTCCAGAACCTGTAATACCAAATTCATCATTTCCACTTCTTCCTAAACCTCCACCATCTATATTATCATACCGTCTAGCACTACTCTCTTACAGTATTTTCAGATAGCTTTCTCTGCACAATCACCCCGATGTACTAATCCATGACCTCCTCTCTTTCTCAGCCTAATCCCTGCCCACCCCTTTCAGTCCTCCTAAACCCCATTCCTCTTCCTACCCAGTCTCGCATCTTATTCTTCGGCTTCCGTGCGACACTACCAACCCGCCACATCCACCATATGTACCTCGCTCCATCCAACTTTTTGACCTCTTTTAACTCCACCTCATTTTTGTTCACTGTTTGTTCTTAAAATGTTAAATTAATGAACAATAAGATATTCTTATGACTAAGAAATATGCGACAAATGAATTTTAGATGACCAAAACAAGCAGAAACAGAGGCATTTGCACATCCCCAAAGGCGACAGGGGACTATAGTACACTACATTTCTGGAAGCGGAGACTACTCATGTTGGTAAACGTTCCAACCGGATAAAATAGCACCCCTCCCCCACCACCCCCGCCGTCACCATGTTGGGCACTGCACGATCATGGTAATGACGTCACACGATTGAGTTACCAGGATAATCCGCGTCTATATAACATGACTAGGTTATTCTATGTTAAATCCCAGGTAGTTGGGGGGGGGGGGGGGGGGGGCTCCTCGCCTCAAGCAGAGCAGAAACCTTTAGTAAAAATTTTACATACCTTTATGCGGCAATAAATGGTAAGTGGTAAAGTCCACAAAGGCTACCAAGAGTACAACAAAAAGTCGAAATTTCGAGATAAAATGTCGAAATTTCGAGATTTTATGTAAAACTTTCGAGCTAAAAGGTCGAAATTTCGAGATAAAAAGTCGAAATTTCGAGATTTTAAGTCGGAATTTCGAGATAAAAAGTCGAGATTTTATGTAAAATTTCGAGATAAAAAGTCGAAATTTCAAGATAAAAGTCGAAATTTCGAGATTTTAAGTCGGAATTTCGAGATAAAAAGTCGAAATTTCGAGATTTTATGTAAAAATTTCAAGTAGAGGTGTCTCCAGACAGGAGACTGGAATGAAATCGTGTAATGTAATACAAACATCAGGGGGGATAATGCACGCTGATAACGGCGGAGCGAACCAAATGTGCCTGACAGATGCATCGGCAGTTCATGTCATTGAATTCTTTTGACGATAACTTCGGAATTTATCAAGACTGTCAACTGTTTTTAAACACATCGATGCGGTAAACAGATATATACTCACCTCGCTGTTTCAAGACTGCTGTAAATAAGCGAATATGCTAGCTTAGTTGAGGACATGACTGACTAGTTTTTGTTACCTAATTTCGATTGTGTGTCGACTGCCAAACGTCAACAAGCTGCAAGGGCGTAGTATTTATTAATCTATATGTATAGAAACTAAAGAGTTACAGTTTTCCTACAACGTTTTTTTTAATATTTATTTTATCACTCTTTTTATGATATTTTCTGCAAAGGGTGTCTGGTCGTTTCGCCCCAAATCCCGTTCGCCCCATGGATCGTTTCGCCCCCATACCAGTTCGCCCCGGGTCGTTTCGCCCCAATTTTGAGAGTGGGTCGTTTCGCTCTACTTTTTCCTGGTGGGTGGCTTTGATAAAGAAAAAAAATTTATATAACACATCCAGTTTACAGTTGACTGATAGAAAATGCATTTGCTGTAATACAATGATCTTAAAATATAACATAACATATACATAACATCGAAACAGTTTAAACAAGATAGGATGTCTGAACAGTGAAATGTTGGATAAACAGTTACAATGCATCTGCATTTGTTATTTCTCTGCCATTCTTCGGGCAAGTATAATCTGCCACTTTGTTATTTTTCTATGCTATTCTTCAGACAAATATAATCTGCCACTTTTTCTGTCAGTGCTATTTTTCAGGCAAATATAATGCAATCAAAATACTTCATAAAATGAAAGAGTGATTATATAATAAACAAATAAAAACATGTATAATCTGTCGAATCCACCAGATTTGCAACGTCGATGTTTCTCTGCTAATCTTCAGGCAAGTATAATCTGCCACATTGTTATTTGTCTGCTATTCTTCGGGCAAGTATAATCTGCCACTTTGTTGATTCTCTGCTATTTTTCAGGCAAGTATAATCTGCCACTTTGTTATTTCTCTGCTATTCTTCAGGCAAGTATAATCTGCCACTTTGTTATTTTCTCTGCTATTCTTCAGCCACTGTGCTGTTACTCTGCTAATCCCCGGGCAAGTATAATCTATAAATTTTATTAAAATAAAAGCAAAAATGCCTTACCTTCACACCATAGGAGAAACCGTCACTGGATACTAGTAATCGGCCACCTCTCTTACTCCCCGTTTCATTTGTTTGTTATCAAAGTGGATTTACAATAAGGTAAGATTACCCTTTGGGCTGAAAAATTACCATTGAAAATAAAAAAAAACAAAACTTTTTACCCCGGGTCGTTTCGCCCCAATTCTGGGGGCGAAACGACTCGGGGCGAAACGACCTGGGGCGAATGGGAAAAGGGGCGAAATGACCCGTGACCCTGCAAAGTCACAGGAAAGAATTTGGGTTTAGCTTTTGTTTATGCCATGGCTGGCATTAGTGCCAGATACATACATGTATGTGGAAATACGCAAACTTCTCGTAAAGCATTAACATGTACTAGTAGTAGAGCACCATTGCTTTTCGGCCTTGTGCGATTCGGTCCCAATATTTGTTGTGTGCTACTCGGCCTCTTATTGGGCCGAAAAGTCCAGCTTTCGAGGCCTAATGGTGTACAAAATAAATTATTTCACTTGACAGTTATTTGTTTATTTTTCTCTTGTTCAGTGATTATTTTCAGTTATTTTTGTTTTGTTTTTATATGTGCATTTTATGATTTTTTCTCATGGTCAGTTTTTCAACATGGAAAAAAAAACGTCATTGAAAGAACCTGATTAATTCCCGCAGACGAAAAGCACCTAACCCCGAGGCCTAAAAAAGCGCAGAGCCGAAAAGCAATGATCCCAGTAGTAGAACCACATAAATGTGTGTAAATAAGCAAATCCCAGGGAAAGCATTAGTACCACATACCTTTTATATACAGGTGTGACTGTTTTAATTTGTATTTATCTAGATAAAGTGTCTTATGAATATTTATCTGCTTAATTATATTTATTGATATACAGATGTGACTGTTTTCTTTGAGAAATTTTGGTTTGATGCTTTTTTTTCTGCTTAATTATGTTTATTTATTTATATCTATTTATTTATTTACATAATTATATTTATTCATTTTACTTAACCTTTTATTTATATCTATTTTTTTATTTATATTTATATTTTTATTTATTTATATTTATTTATTTAAATATTTTTTTTCAAAAGAGATTTAGCAAGTCTTTGTACATAATTATACATTGTGTTACAATGTATCAGAGAATGTCTGTGGCACTTTCCAATAAATGTTAACAGTACTATTTGATTTTCCCTTGGAAAGATAATGACAGGATGTGTTTGTGGGGGTGGGTAGTACCGAAAAATGTCAATGGTTATAAATCAGTATGGGCAATAAAAATTACTGTGGAGGAGGGGGGGGGGGGGGGGGGGCTGGTATGGAACCCCAGGAAGTGAAGTAGTGCTTATTGACTGGGCAACAAATTCCTGGAATCGAAGTACTCAACAATGGGCAGCATGGCAATAAATGATGGACTAATTTTAACTTGTCTTCGTACCCTTTAACCCTTGTTATGGTCACAATTTAATTAACTACTTTTGCAGAAAGTTACCTTAAACATCAATATTGATTAATTTTTTGCTGTTTAAGGCCACTTTTCATATAGGGTCTTGTGTGAGTGAAATTGCTGGGAAATCTACAAAGCTCCAATCGGCGCAAGCTTGAAAGTGCATTTTCAAGTTGTGAGTTCTGCCTGAACTGTGTGTATTTCAAAAGGATAGGAACATTCAAAGAGAGTTCTATCAAAGGACATGTATAAGGTATGTGACATAGACTTGCTAAACTAGCCGCCGACAAAGTGGATAAACCGAATTCAAATCAGAACTATGTTGCCACAAGGTAATTAACATTGATAGTCGGGATTCCCCGGTAGTCAGAGCTGCAGACGCGTGCAAATGCAAAAGATTTAGTCTTGGTGTTTTAAGCTCCTGTTGCGAGCCCACGTCAGTGACATTTTAAGAGTGTACAGGGCTACAGATAGACAGAATTGATGAAAAACTGTTTAACCCCTGTGATAAGTCTTTGATTTGTGTTGATCAAAATGTTAAATGTGTTGAATATGGAATGAGTTTATTTTAAATGTAAATAAAAGAATTATTGTTATTTTAATCAGTGTTTGCTTTCCGCAGCCTGAAGTAATTAGGAATCGTACCTAACAAAGAATGAACCTATATTCCGAGTTCACTCAGCAGGGAAGAAAATCATAGTGCGGTCCCAACTCTGCTCTTCGAACCGACTTCAGCCCGTGGAGGGATTTCAACCCTCCTTATATTTTTAATGGCAAGGCTTAACAACCCCATGTCACCCCTTCCACGCGGATGAAGGTGTTTGACACTATCCCCTCACACCTAGATGTGCTATCGTGTTAGTTCGCTAGAATAAACAAGCTACCAATGAAAAAGGACCTGTAGAAGGGTTAATATTTCAATTGAGGGGACTGAGAAATTGCTAGGGATGTGGGTGGGTTGGGTGTACGTGTATTATACAGTATGTGGAGAGTGGATTGTAACTAAATCACCTGCAGAGTGGAGTTATCACCCAAGCTATAACTTTCAAATTTTGTACATATGGACAAAAAAACACAAGCAATGTTTCAGCCAATGGACCTTCAAATTTAACCCGGAGGCCCATTGGCTGAAACTTTGCTGGTGCTGGTTATGCTTTGCAACAAATTTGTAATTATTCCTCAGGTGGAATCTCCACTCTGCAGGTGATTTAGTGATAATACACTCTCCATGTACTGTATAATCCTTTCGTGAACGTAAAGGCCAATTTTGGCAAGTGTCATTTTTTATCTACACTGGGCAATAATAGGGCTGCACGATATTCAAAACTAAATACTGGTATCGGTATTCAAAAAAAATACCGCAGTATACTGGTATATCAAAAACTGTTCAGATATATGAACACAAGTACCACAATCGAGACTCGAGGCATCACAGTCGGAACGAATTAGCATGCCTTGATGATGTGGTTCGAAACACCTTTATCCAACGCAGACAATATCAAAATTTATTATTTTCAAAATTAATTTATCAGATTTTCCCCAAAGATTTCAACAAAACTATATCAGGTGACCCCTCATTGGAACGCGCACAACGAGCTCGTTCCAATGAGGGGTCACATGATATAGTTTTGTTGAAATTTTTTAAAATTATTTTTTCAACTGCGGAATTTGTATATTACGAGGGCCCAAGCAGATGATTCCTTGGATAAAGGGATAATATATTACTCATTTGGGGCTAAAGTTAAAAAACTCAAGACATCTTGAAAATGAAATTATGGGTAAATAAATAATGACGATAAACCAATATTTTTGTAATTACACCGGTATTCAATTGGTTTGAATACCGGTATATATCGGTTTATCGATATACCATGCAGCCCTGGGCAATAAAACTGTTTGACTGAATGCATGGAGATGAGAAAAGGAAATAAGGGAAGAATGCCCTGGTGGGATGTGTGGTTGAATATAGACCTCCTGATCACTGGACCATGGCAAATCAGAGGTTGGCCATAACATTAAATATCAGTACTTCTTGGAATTATAAGTGAGGGGTGGGGTGTCAAAATAATAAAAATGATGCTGGATTGCTTTATCAGTAACTGAATTTAATAAACAAAATACAAAATCGTAGAAATAAAATATGGTTTATAAACTGACAGAACTGCAGCTGAAAATAAATATTTTGAATTATTATTGAGATTTTTTCAGGAATCAATACAGAATATCTTAATCAGTAACCAAAGTTTATTGAAATAAAGTAATGCATTTGCCAGATAATCTTCAAGAATTCAGTTATGAAAAATTACTGAAATTCCAATTATTAAAGTATAAAAGGACACATGTTATTTATTATTCTAATTGTAAGTTTCACACATGTAATTCCACAAATATTTCCATTAAAATTGCTCAACACAGTCACACAAGCAAATTTATCCTGGATAAAAAGTTATGTGGTACTAATGTGTCCCCTGTGGTTTACTTGTTTCCAGTATGTGGTACTAATGCTTTCCCTGGGGTACGTATGTGGAAATGAGCACTCCCTTTTTTTATTTAAGGTGCTATATAGGGAGCGCGGTGGTGTTATGGTAACCGGTTCTCGTCAGATCACCAAAGTTAAGCAATACCAAGCCTGGTTAATCATTGGATGGGTGACCGTCTGAGTGATCAATTTGGACTCCAGCATTGTGTTTATGGGTAAGACGCTTAACCCTGATTGTCCACATGGGGGCATGATGATGCCATGTACTAAGGCGTACTACACATCGATGGTATGCATGTGTTCAACCAGTCTAAACCTGCCTCTGCTGCAGTGCAGAGTTACGATGTTGGGGAGCTGGCAGGTACTCATCATTGCTCGGTGGTTCTCTCCAGGTACTCTTGTTTTCTCCACCTGTAAAACTGTCACGGTCATGATTAGCCATTGTGCATAAGTATATGACCGTGAACACTATTAAATAAATAAAAGTTACAGAATTTTGTTTTTGAAACTTCCACCTCTCATATTCCTTAAATTCAAATTAAATATATGCAAATTATACATCAAAATGAAGGTTGAGATGTATAGAATACAAAACACGTGTAATCAACTCTGGTTCCAGTAATACAAAAACACTGCCACACAGACTGTATAATTTGTGAAAGCTCATTTCTTTTCAAGATATCTGGGAAATATATATTTTCTGTCAGTAGACAGAAGGAAAAAATAAAAATATTCTGGCAGTTTAAATGTTACACAGCAGTAAGTAAATATTAAATCGATACTTCCGACAGCTCAATACGGCTGAGTTGACTTTATTTTCTCATTTAGCACAGGGTCTCTGAACCTGGAATACAATTTTTACCTACTGATTAAACATGCCAGTCATGCTATGACAGATATTGGTACCCTTTCTCCATATTTTATCATTTATCACATAGTCTCTGAACCTTTAATACAATTTTACTCTACTCAGTGTGTCTGTCATGCTGGAACATACATTGCTACATTTTCTCCATTTTCTGTCTTGTAGCACAGAGTCTTGGAACCTGGAATACAATTTTACAGTACTGAGTAAACATGTCAGTTATGCTATGACAGGTATTGCTACATTTTGTCCATATTTCGTCATGTAGCACAGAGTTTCTGAACCTGGTATACAATTTTACATTGCTCAGTATGCAGGCCGGTTATGCTATGACAGGTATTCCTACCTTTTCTCCATATTTTGTTTTGTTGCACAGAATCTCTGAATCTGTAATACAATTTTTCACTACTCATTAATCATTCGATTAGTCATTAGAGCAATGATGGCTATCGCTGCATTTTCTCCTTACTTTCCCATATAGCACTCTCTGACCTGGAATGCAATGATACATTGCTCAGTATGCAGGCCAGTCATGCTGAATCCGCAATACAATTTTACACTACTCATTAATGATTCCAGTAGAGCAATGATGGGTATTGCTACATTTTCTTCATATTTCGTCATTTAGCACAGAGTCTCTGAACCTGGAATGCAATTATACTTTGCTCAGTATGCAGGCCAATCAGGCTCTGACAGGTATTCCTACATTTTATCCATATTTTGTCTTGTAGCACAGAGTCTCTGAATCCGTAATACAATTTTTCTCTACTCAGTGAACATGCCAGTCATGCTATGTCAGGTATTGCTACATTTTCTCTATATTTCACCATGTAGCACAGAGTCTCTGAGCCTGAAATACAATTTTATATTGCTCAGTGTGCAGGCCAATCATCCTATGACAGGTACTCCTACATTCTCTCCATATTTTATCTTGTAGCACAGAGTCTCTGAATCCGTAATACAATTTTTCACTACTCATTAATCATTCGAGTAGAGCAATGGTGGGTATCGTTACATTTTCTTCATATTTAGTCATTTAGCACAGAGTCTCTGAACCTGGAATGCAATTATACTTTGCTCAGTATGCAGCCCAGTCATGCTATGACAGGTATTCCTACATTTTATCCATATTTTTGTCTTGTAGCACAGAGTCTCTGAATCCGTAATACAATTTTTCTCTCCTCAGTGAACATGCCAGTCATGCTATGACAGGTATTGCTACGTTTTCTCTATATTTCGTCATGTAGCACAGAGTCTCTGAGCATGGAATACAATTTTACATTGCTCAGTATGCAGGCCAATCATGCTATGACAGGTATTCCTACATTTTCTCCATATTTTGTCTTGTAGCACAGAGTCTCTGAATCCGTAATACAATTTTTCACTACTCATTAATCATTCGAGTAGAGCAATGGTGGGTATCGCTACATTTTCTCCTTATTTTCCCATATAGCACAGAGTCTCTGAACCTGGAATGCAATGATACATTGCTCAGTATGCAGGCCAGTCATGCTATGACAGCTTTTCCCACATTTTCACCATATTTTGTGTTGTAGCACATAGTCTCTGAATCCGTAATACAATTTTACACTACTCTTTAATCATTCAAGTAGAGCAATGATGGGTATTGCTACATTTTCTTCACATTTTGTCATTTAGCACAGAGTTTCTGAACCTGGAATGCAATTATACTTTGCTCATTATGCAGGCCAGTCAGGTTATGACAGGTATTCCTACATTTTATCCATATTTTGTCTTGTAGCACAGAGTCTCTGAATCCGTAATACAATTTTACACTACTCATTAATCATTCCAGTAGACCAATAATGGGTATTGCTACATTTTCTTCATATTTTGTCATTTAGCACAGAGTCTCTGAACCTGGAATGCAATTATACCTTGCTCAGTATGCAGGCCAGTCATGCTATGACAGGTATTCCTACATTTTATCCATATTTTGTCTTGTAGCACAGAGTCTCTGAATCCGTAATACAATTTTACACTACTCTTTAATCATTCCAATAGAGCAATGATGGGTATTGCTACATTTTCTTCATATTTTGTCATTTAGCACAGAGTCTCTGAACCTGGAATGCAATTATACTTTGCTCAGTATGCAGGCCCGTCGGGCTATGACAGGTATTCCTACATTTTATCCATATTTTGCCTTGTAGCACAGAGTCTCTGAATCCGTAATACAATTTTTCTCTACTCAGTGAACATGCCAGTCATGCTATGTCAGGTATTGCTACATTTTCTCTATATTTCATCATGTAGCACAGAGTCTCTGAGCCTGGAATACAATTTTCCATTGCTCAGAATGCAGGCCAATCATGCTATGGCAGGTATTCCTACATGTTCTCCATATTTTATCTTGTAGCACAGAGTCTCTGAATCCGTAATACAATTTTACACTACTCATTAATCATTCGAGTAGAGCAATAATGGGTATTGCTACATTTTCTTCTTATTTTGTCATTTAGCACAGAGTCTCTGAACCAGAAATGCAATTATACTTTGCTCAGTATGCAGGCCAGTCAGGCTATGACAGGTATTCCTACATTTTATCCATATTTTGTCTTGTAGCACAGAGTCTCTGAATCCGTAATACAATTTTTCACTACTCATTAATCATTCGAGTAGAGCAATGGTGGGTATTGTTACATTTTCTTCATATTTAGTCATTTAGCACAGAGTCTCTGAACCTGGAATGCAATTATACTTTGCTCAGTATGCAGCCAGTCATGCTATGACAGGTATTCCTACATTTTATCCATATTTTGTCTTGTAGCACAGAGTCTCTGAATCCGTAATACAATTTTTCTCTCCTCAGTGAACATGCCAGTCATGCTATGACAGGTATTGCTACGTTTTCTCTATATTTCGTCATGTAGCACAGAGTCTCTGAGCCTGGAATACAATTTTACATTGCTCAGTATGCAGGCCAATCATTCTATGACAGGTATTCCTACATTTTCTCCATATTTTGTCTTGTAGCACAGAGTCTCTGAATCCGTAATACAATTTTTCACTACTCATTAATCATTCGAGTAGAGCAATGGTGGGTATCGCTACATTTTCTCCTTATTTTCCATATAGCACAGAGTCTTTGAACCTGGAATGCAATGATACATTGCTCAGTATGCAGGCCAGTCATGCTATGACAGGTTTTCCCACATTTTCACCATATTTTCTCTTGTAGCACAGAGTCTCTGAATCCGTAATATAATTTTACAGTACTCTTTAATCATTCAAGTAGAGCAATGATGGGTATTGCTACATTTTCTTCATATTTTGTCATTTAGCACAGAGTCTTGGAACCTAGAATGCAATTATACTTTGCTCAGTATGCAGGCCAATCAGGCTATGACATGTATTCCTACATTTTATCCATATTTTGTCTTGTAGCACAGAGTCTCTGAATCCGTAATACAATTTTTCTCTACTCAGTGAACATGCCAGACATGCTATGTCAGGTATTGCTACATTTTCTCTATATTTCATCATGTAGCACAGAGGCTCTGAGCCTGGAATACAATTTTACATTGCTCAGAATGCAGGCCAATCATGCTATGGCAGGTATTCCTACATGTTCTCCGTATTTTATCTTGTAGCACAGAATTTCTGAATCTGTAATACAATTTTACACTTCTCATTAATCATTCGAGTAGACCAATGATGGGTATTGCTACATTTTCTTCTTATTTTGTCATTTAGCACAGAGTCTCAGAACCTGAAATGCAATTATACTTTGCTCAGTATGCAGACCAGTCAGGCTATGACAGGTATTCCTACATTTTATCCATATTTTGTCTTGTAGCACAGAGTCTCTGAATCCGTAATACAATTTTTTACTACTCTGTGAAAATGCCACTCATGCTATGACAGATATTGCTACATTTTCTCTATATTTCACCATGTAGCACAGAGTCTCTGAGCCTGAAATACAATTTTACATTGCTCAGTATGCAGGCCAATCATCCTATGACAGGTATTCCTACATTCTCTGCATAGTTTGGCTTGTAGCACAGAGTCTCTGAGCCCGTAATACAATTTTTCACTACTCATTAATCATTCGAGTAGAGCAATGGTGGATATTGTTACATTTTCTTCATATTTAGTCATTTAGCACAGAGTCTCTGAACCTGGAATGCAATTATACTTTGCTCAGTATGCAGCCCATCATGCTATGACAGGTATTCTTACATTTTATCCATATTTTGTCTTGTAGCACAGAGTCTCTGAATCCGTAATACAATTTTTCTCTACTCGGTGAACATGCCAGTCATGCTATGTCAGGTACTGCTACATTTTCTCTATATTTCATCATGTAGCACAGAGTTTCGGAGTCTGGAATACAATTTTACATTGCTCAGTATGCAGGCCAATCATGCTACGGTAGGTATTCCTACATGTTCTCCATATTTTGTCTTGTAGCACAGAGTCTCTGAATCCGTAATACAATTTTACACTACTCATTAATCATTCCAGTAGAGCAATAATGGGTATTGCTACATTTTCTTCATATTTTGTCATTTAGCACAGAGTCTCTGAACCTGGAATGCAATTATACCTTGCTCAGTATGCAGGCTAGTCATGCTATGACAGGTATTCCTACATTTTATCCATATTTTGTCTTGTAGCACAGAGTCTCTGAATCCGTAATACAATTTTACACTACTCTTTAATCATTCCAATAGAGCAATGATGGGTATTGCTACATTTTCTTCATATTTTGTCATTTAGCACAGAGTCTCTGAACCTGGAATGCAATTATACCTTGCTCAGTATGCAGGCCAGTCATACTATAACAGGTTTTCCCCACATTCTCTCCATATTTTGTCTTGTAGCACAGAGTCTCTGAATCCGTAATACCATTTTTTACTACTCAGTAAATATGCCAGTTATGCTATGACAGGTATTGCTACATTTTCTCTATATTTCATCATGTTGCGAGTCTTTGAGCCTGGAATACAATTTTACATTGCTCAGTATGCAGGCCTGTCATGCTATGACAGGAATTCCTACATTTTCTCCATATTTTGTCTTGTAGTACAGAGTCTCTGAATCCGTAATACAATTTTTTACTACTCAGTGAAAATGCCAGTCATGCTATGACAGGTATAGCTACATTTTCTCTATATTCCACCATGTAGCACAGAGTCTCTGAGCCTGAAATTCAAGTTCACATTGCTCAGTATGCAGGCCAATCATCTTATGACAGGTATTCCTACATTCTCTCCATATTTTGGCTTGTAGCACAGAGTCTCTGAATCCGTAATACAATTTTTCACTACTCATTAATCATTTGAGTAGAGCAATGGTGGGTATTGTTACATTTTCTTCATATTTAGTCATTTAGCACAGAGTCTCTGAACCTGGAATGCAATTATACTTTGCTCAGTATGCAGCCCAGTCATGCTATGACAGGTATTCCTACATTTTATCCATATTTTGTCTTGTAGCACAGAGTCTCTGAATCCGTAATACAATTTTTCTCTCCTCCGTGAACATGCCAGTCATGCTATGACAGGTATTGCTACGTTTTCTCTATATTTCGTCATGTAGCACAGAGTCTCTGAGCCTGGAATACAATTTTACATTGCTCAGTATGCAGGCCAATCATGCCATGACAGGTATTCCTACATTTTCTCCATATTTTGTCTTGTAGCACAGAGTCTCTGAATCCGTAATACAATTTTTCACTACTCATTAATCATTCGAGTAGAGCAATGGTGGGTATCGCTACATTTTCTCCTTATTTTCCCATATAGCACAGAGTCTCTGAACCTGGAATGCAATGATACATTGCTCAGTATGCAGGCCAGTCATGCTATGACAGGTTTTCCCACATTTTCTCCATATTTTGTCTTGTAGCACAGAGTCTCTGAATCCGTAATACAATTTTACACTACTCATTAATCATTCGAGTAGAGCAATAATGGGTATTGCTACATTTTCTTCTTATTTTGTCATTTAGCTCAGAGTCTCTGAACCTGAAATGCAATTATACTTTGCTAAGTATGCAGGCCAGTCAGGCTATGACAGGTATTCCTACATTTTATCCATATTTTGTCTTGTAGCACAGAGTCTCTGAATCCGTAATACAATTTTACACTACTCTTTAATCATTCAAGTAGAGCAATGATGGGTATTGCTACATTTTCTTCATATTTGGTCATTTAGCACATAGTCTCTGAACCTGGAATGCAATTATACTTTGCTCAGTATGCAGCCCAGTCATGCTATGACAGGTATTCCTACATTTTATCCATATTTTGTCTTGTAGCACAGAGTCTCTGAATCCGTAATACAATTTTTCTCTTCTCAGTAAACATGCGAGTCATGCTATGACAGGTATTGCTACATTTTCTCTATATTTCGTCATGTAGCACAGAGTCTCTGAGCCTGGAATACAATTTTACATTGCTCAGTATGCAGGCCAATCATTCTATGACAGGTATTCCTACATTTTCTCCATATTTTGTCTTGTAGCACAGAGTCTCTGAATCCGTAATACAATTTTTCACTACTCATTAATCATTCGAGTAGAGCAATGGTGGGTTTCGCTACATTTTCTCCTTATTTTCCATATAGCACAGAGTCTTTGAACCTGGAATGCAATGATACATTGCTCAGTATGCAGGCCAGTCATGCTATGACAGGTTTTCCCACATCTTCACCATATTTTCTCTTGTAGCACAGAGTCTCTGAATCCGTAATATAATTTTACAGTACTCTTTAATCATTCAAGTAGAGCAATGATGGGTATTGCTACATTTTCTTCATATTTTGTCATTTAGCACAGAGTCTTGGAACCTAGAATGCAATTATACTTTGCTCAGTATGCAGGCCAATCAGGCTATGACATGTATTCCTACATTTTATCCATATTTTGTCTTGTAGCACAGAGTCTCTGAATCCGTAATACAATTTTTCTCTACTCAGTGAACATGCCAGACATGCTATGTCAGGTATTGCTACATTTTCTCTATATTTCATCATGTAGCACAGAGGCTCTGAGCCTGGAATACAATTTTACATTGCTCAGAATGCAGGCCAATCATGCTATGGCAGGTATTCCTACATGTTCTCCGTATTTTATCTTGTAGCACAGAATCTCTGAATCTGTAATACAATTTTACACTTCTCATTAATCATTCGAGTAGACCAATGATGGGTATTGCTACATTTTCTTCTTATTTTGTCATTTAGCACAGAGTCTCAGAACCTGAAATGCAATTATACTTTGCTCAGTATGCAGACCAGTCAGGCTATGACAGGTATTCCTACATTTTATCCATATTTTGTCTTGTAGCGCAGAGTCTCTGAATCCGTAATACAATTTTACACTACTCATTAATCATTCCAATAGAGCAATAATGGGTATTGCTACATTTTCTTCATATTTTGTCATTTAGCACAGAGTCTCTGAACCTGGAATGCAATTATACCTTGCTCAGTATGCAGGCCAGTCATACTATAACAGGTTTTCCCACATTCTCTCCATATTTTGTCTTGTAGCACAGAGTCTCTGAATCTGTAATACAATTTTTTACTACTCTGTGAAAATGCCACTCATGCTATGACAGATATTGCTACATTTTCTCTATATTTCACCATGTAGCACCGAGTCTCTGAGCCTGAAATACAATTTTACATTGCTCAGTATGCAGGCCAATCATCCTATGACAGGTATTCCTACATTCTCTGCATAGTTTGGCTTGTAGCACAGAGTCTCTGAGTCCGTAATACAATTTTTCACTACTCATTAATCATTCGAGTAGAGCAATGGTGGATATTGTTACATTTTCTTCATATTTAGTCATTTAGCACAGAGTCTCTGAACCTGGAATGCAATTATACTTTGCTCAGTATACAGCCCATCATGCTATGACAGGTATTCTTACATTTTATCCATATTTTGTCTTGTAGCACAGAGTCTCTGAATCCGTAATACAATTTTTCTCTACTCGGTGAACATGCCAGTCATGCTATGTCAGGTACTGCTACATTTTCTCTATATTTCATCATGTAGCACAGAGTTTCAGAGTCTGGAATACAATTTTACATTGCTCAGTATGCAGGCCAATCATGCTACGGTAGGTATTCCTGCATGTTCTCCATATTTTGTCTTGTAGCACAGAGTCTCTGAATCCGTAATACAATTTTACACTACTCATTAATCATTCCAGTAGAGCAATAATGGGTATTGCTACATTTTCTTCATATTTTGTCATTTAGCACAGAGTCTCTGAACCTGGAATGCAATTATACCTTGCTCAGTATGCAGGCTAGTCATGCTATGACAGGTATTCCTACATTTTATCCATATTTTGTCTTGTAGCACAGAGTCTCTGAATCCGTAATACAATTTTACACTACTCTTTAATCATTCCAATAGAGCAATGATGGGTATTGCTACATTTTCTTCA
The DNA here is from genome assembly GCA_031216915.1 of Pictodentalium vernedei. Lineage (NCBI taxonomy): Eukaryota > Metazoa > Mollusca > Scaphopoda > Dentaliida > Dentaliidae > Pictodentalium > Pictodentalium vernedei. The sequence continues at coordinate 723,113,231 of CM062297.1, read as the reverse complement.
TATTTTGTCATTTAGCACAGAGTCTCTGAACCTGGAATGCAATTATACTTTGCTCAGTATGCAGCCCAGTCATGCTATGACAGGTATTCCTACATTTTATCCATATTTTGTCTTGTAGCACAGAGTCTCTGAATCCGTAATACAATTTTTCTCTCCTCAGTGAACATGCCAGTCATGCTATGACAGGTATTGCTACGTTTTCTCTCTATTTCGTCATGTAGCACAGAGTCTCTGAGCCTGGAATACAATTTTACATTGCTCAGTATGCAGGCCAATCATGCCATGACAGGTATTCCTACATTTTCTCCATATTTTGTCTTGTAGCACAGAGTCTCTGAATCCGTAATACAATTTTTCACTACTCATTAATCATTCGAGTAGAGCAATGGTGGGTATCGCTACATTTTCTCCTTATTTTCCCATATAGCACAGAGTCTCTGAACCTGGAATGCAATGATACATTGCTCAGTATGCAGGCCAGTCATGCTATGACAGGTTTTCCCACATTTTCTCCATATTTTGTCTTGTAGCACAGAGTCTCTGAACCCGTAATACAATTTTACACTACTCATTAATCATTCGAGTAGAGCAATAATGGGTATTGCTACATTTTCTTCTTATTTTGTCATTTAGCACAGAGTCTCTGAACCTGAAATGCAATTATACTTTGCTAAGTATGCAGGCCAGTCAGGCTATGACAGGTATTCCTACATTTTATCCATATTTTGTCTTGTAGCACAGAGTCTCTGATTCCGTAATACAATTTTACACTACTCTTTAATCATTCAAGTAGAGCAATGATGGGTATTGCTACATTTTCTTCATATTTGGTCATTTAGCGCAGAGTCTCTGAACCTGGAATGCAATTATACTTTGCTCAGTATGCAGCCCAGTCATGCTATGACAGGTATTCCTACATTTTATCCATATTTTGTCTTGTAGCACAGAGTCTCTGAATCCGTAATACAATTTTTCTCTTCTCAGTAAACATGCCAGTCATGCTATGACAGGTATTGCTACATTTTCTCTATATTTCGCCATGTAGCACAGAGTCTCTGAGCCTGGAATACAATTTTACATTGCTCAGTATGCAGGCCAATCATGCTATGACAGGTATTCCTACATTTTCTCCATATTTTGTCTTGTAGCACAGAGTCTCTGAATCCGTAATACAATTTTTCACTACTCATTAATCATTTGAGTACAGCAATGGTGGGTATCGCTACATTTTCTCCTTATTTTCCCATATAGCACAGAGTCTCTGAACCTGGAATGCAATGATACATTGCTCAGTATGCAGGCCAGTAATGCTATGACAGGTTTTCTCACATTTTCACCATATTTTGTCTTGTAGCACAGAGTCTCTGAATCCGTAATACAATTTTACAGTACTCTTTAATCATTCAAGTAGAGCAATGATGGCTATTGCTACACTTTCTTCATATTTTGTCATTTAGCACAGAGTCTCTGAACCTGGAATGCAATTATCCTTTGCTCAGTATGCAGGCCAGTCAGGTTATGACAGGTATTCGTACAATTTATCCATGTTTTGTCTTGTAGCAGAGTCTCTGAATCCGTAATACAATTTTTCTCTACTCGGTGAACATGCCAGTCATGCTATGACAGGTACTGCTACATTTTCTCTATATTTCGTCATGTAGCACAGAGTCTCTGAGTCTGGAATACAATTTTATATTGCTCAGTGTGCAGGCCAATCATGCTATGACAGGTATTCCTACATTTTCTCCATATTTTGTCTTGTACCACAGAGTCTCTGAATCTGTAATACAATTTTACACTACTCTTTAATCATTCCAATAGAGCAATGATGGGTATTGCTACATTTTCTTCATATTTTGTCATTTAGCAAAGAGTCTCTGAACCTGGAATGCAATTATACTTTGCTCAGTATGCAGGCCCGTCAGGATATGACAGGTATTCCTACATTTTATCCATATTTTGTCTTGTAGCACAGAGTCTCTGAATCCGTAATACAATTGTTCTCTACTCAGTGAACATGCCAGTCATGCTATGTCAGGTATTGCTACATTTTCTCTATATTTCATCATGTAGCACAGAGTCTCTGAGCCTGAAATACAATTTTACATTGCTCAGAATGCAGGCCAATCATGCTATGGCAGGTATTCCTACATGTTCTCCATATTTTATCTTGTAGCACAGAGTCTCTGAATCCGTAATACAATTTTTCACTACTCATTAATCATTCGAGTAGAGCAATGGTGGGTATCGCTACATTTTCTCCTTATTTTCCCATATAGCACAGAGTCTCTGAACCTGGAATGCAATGATACATTGCTCAGTATGCAGGCCAGTCATGCTATGACAGCTTTTCCCACATTTTCAACATATTTTGTGTTGTAGCACATAGTCTCTGAATCCGTAATACAATTTTACACTACTCTTTAATCATTCAAGTAGAGCAATGATGGGTATTGCTACATTTTCTTCATATTTTGTCATTCAGCACAGAGTCTCTGAACCTGGAATGCAATTATACTTTGCTCAGTATGCAGGCCCGTCAGGCTATGACAGGTATTCCTACATTTTATCCATATTTTGTCTTGTAGCACAGAGTCTCTGAATCCGTAATACAATTTTACACTACTCTTTAATCATTCCAATAGAGCAATGATGGGTATTGCTACATTTTCTTCATATTTTGTCATTCAGCACAGAGTCTCTGAACCTGGAATGCAATTATACTTTGCTCAGTATGCAGGCCCGTCAGGCTATGACAGGTATTCCTACATTTTATCCATATTTTGTGTTGTAGCACAGAGTCTCTGAATCCGTAATACAATTTTTCTCTACTCAGTGAACATGCCAGTCATGCTATGTCAGGTATTGCTACATTTTCTCTGTATTTCATCATGTAGCACAGAGTCTCTGAGCCTGGAATACAATTTTACATTGCTCAGAATGCAGGCCAATCATGCTATGGCAGGTATTCCTACATGTTCTCCATATTTTATCTTGTAGTGCAGAGTCTCTGAATCCGTAATACAATTTTACTCTACTCATTAATCATTCGAGTAGAGCAATAATGGGTATTGCAACATTTTCTTCTTATTTTGTCATTTAGCACAGAGACTCTGAACCTGAAATGCAATTATACTTTGCTCAGTATGCAGGCCAGTCAGGCTATGACAGCTATTCCTACATTTTATCCATATTTTGTCTTGTAGCACAGAGTCTCTGAATCCGTAATACAATTTTACACTACTCATTAATCATTCCAGTAGAGCAATAATGGGTATTGCTACATTTTCTTCATATTTTGTCATTTAGCACAGAGTCTCTGAACCTGGAATGCAATTATACCTTGCTCAGAATGCAGGCCAGTCATAGTATAACAGGTATTCCCACATTCTCTCCATATTTTGTCTTGTAGCACAGAGTCTCTGAATCCGTAATACAATTTTTTACTACTCAGTGAAAATGCCAGTCATGCTATGACAGGTATTGCTACATTTTCTCTATATTTCACCATGTAGCACAGAGTCTCTGAGCCTGAAATACAATTTTACATTGCTCAATATGCAGACCAATCATCCTATGACAGGTATTCCTACATTTTATCCATATTTTGTCTTGTACCACAGAGTCTCTGAATCCGTAATACAATTTTACACTACTCTTTAATCATTCCAATAGAGCAATGATGGGTATTGCTACATTTTCTTCATATTTTGTCATTTAGCAAAGAGTCTCTGAACCTGGAATGCAATTATACTTTGCTCAGTATGCAGGCCCGTCAGGATATGACAGGTATTCCTACATTTTATCCATATTTTGTCTTGTAGCACAGAGTCTCTGAATCCGTAATACAATTGTTCTCTACTCAGTGAACATGCCAGTCATGCTATGTCAGGTATTGCTACATTTTCTCTATATTTCATCATGTAGCACAGAGTCTCTGAGCCTGAAATACAATTTTACATTGCTCAGAATGCAGGCCAATCATGCTATGGCAGGTATTCCTACATGTTCTCCATATTTTATCTTGTAGCACAGAGTCTCTGAATCCGTAATACAATTTTTCACTACTCATTAATCATTCGAGTAGAGCAATGGTGGGTATCGCTACATTTTCTCCTTATTTTCCCATATAGCACAGAGTCTCTGAACCTGGAATGCATTGATACATTGCTCAGTATGCAGGCCAGTCATGCTATGACAGCTTTTCCCACATTTTCACCATATTTTGTGTTGTAGCACATAGTCTCTGAATCCGTAATACAATTTTACACTACTCTTTAATCATTCAAGTAGAGCAATGATGGGTATTGCTACATTTTCTTCATATTTTGTCATTTAGCACAGAGTTTCTGAACCTGGAATGCAATTATACTTTGCTCATTATGCAGGCCAGTCAGGTTATGACAGGTATTCCTACATTTTATCCATATTTTGCCTTGTAGCACAGAGTCTCTGAATCCGTAATACAATTTTACACTACTCATTAATCATTCCAGTAGACCAATAATGGGTATTGCTACATTTTCTTCATATTTTGTCATTTAGCACAGAGTCTCTGAACCTGGAATGCAATTATACCTTGCTCAGTATGCAGGCCAGTCATGCTATGACAGGTATTCCTACATTTTATCCATATTTTGTCTTGTAGCACAGTCTCTGAATCCGTAATACAATTTTACACTACTCTTTAATCATTCCAATAGAGCAATGATGGGTATTGCTACATTTTCTTCATATTTTGTCATTTAGCACAGAGTCTCTGAACCTGGAATGCAATTATACTTTGCTCAGTATGCAGGCCTGTCAGGCTATGACAGGTATTCCTACATTTTATCCATATTTTGCCTTGTAGCACAGAGTCTCTGAATCCGTAATACAATTTTTCTCTACTCAGTGAACATGCCAGTCATGCTATGTCAGGTATTGCTACATTTTCTCTATATTTCATCATGTAGCACAGAGTCTCTGAGCCTGGAATACAATTTTCCATTGCTCAGAATGCAGGCCAATCATGCTATGGCAGGTATTCCTACATGTTCTCCATGTTTTATCTTGTAGCACAGAGTCTCTGAATCCGTAATACAATTTTACACTACTCATTAATCATTCGAGTAGAGCAATAATGGGTATTGCTACATTTTCTTCTTATTTTGTCATTTAGCACAGAGTCTCTGAACCTGAAATGCAATTATACTTTGCTCAGTATGCAGGCCAGTCAGGCTATGACAGGTATTCCTACATTTTATCCATATTTTGTCTTGTAGCACAGAGTCTCTGAATCCGTAATACAATTTTTCACTACTCATTAATCATTCGAGTAGAGCAATGGTGGGTATTGTTACATTTTCTTCATATTTAGTCATTTAGCACGGAGTCTCTGAACCTGGAATGCAATTATACTTTGCTCAGTATGCAGCCCAGTCATGCTATGACAGGTATTCCTACATTTTATCCATATTTTGTCTTGTAGCACAGAGTCTCTGAATCCGTAATACAATTTTTCTCTCCTCAGTGAACATGCCAGTCATGCTATGACAGGTATTGCTACGTTTTCTCTATATTTCATCATGTAGCACAGAGTCTCTGAGCCTGGAATACAATTTTACATTGCTCAGTATGCAGGCCAATCATTCTATGACAGGTATTCCTACATTTTCTCCATATTTTGTCTTGTAGCACAGAGTCTCTGAATCCGTAATACAATTTTTCACTACTCATTAATCATTCGAGTAGAGCAATGGTGGGTATCGCTACATTTTCTCCTTATTTTCCCATATAGCACAGAGTCTCTGAACCTGGAATGCAATGATACATTGCTCAGTATGCAGGCCAGTCATGCTATGACAGGTTTTCCCACATTTTCACCATATTTTGTCTTGTAGCACAGAGTCTCTGAATCCGTAATACAATTTTACAGTACTCTTTAATCATTCAAGTAGAGCAATGATGGGTATTGCTACATTTTCTTCATATTTTGTCATTTAGCACAGAGTCTTGGAACCTAGAATGCAATTATACTTTGCTCAGTATGCAGGCCAATCAGGCTATGATATGTATTCCTACATTTTATCCATATTTTGTCTTGTAGCACAGAGTCTCTGAATCCGTAATACAATTTTTCTCTACTCAGTGAACATGCCAGACATGCTATGTCAGGTATTGCTACATTTTCTCTATATTTCATCATGTAGCACAGAGGCTCTGAGCCTGGAATACAATTTTACATTGCTCAGAATGCAGGCCAATCATGCTATGGCAGGTATTCCTACATGTTCTCCGTATTTTATCTTGTAGCACAGAATCTTTGAATCTGTAATACAATTTTACACTTCTCATTAATCATTCGAGTAGACCAATGATGGGTATTGCTACATTTTCTTCTTATTTTGTCATTTAGCACAGAGTCTCAGAACCTGAAATGCAATTATACTTTGCTCAGTATGCAGACCAGTCAGGCTATGACAGGTATTCCTACATTTTATCCATATTTTGTCTTGTAGCACAGAGTCTCTGAATCCGTAATACAATTTTACACTACTCATTAATCATTCCAATAGAGCAATAATGGGTATTGCTACATTTTCTTCATATTTTGTCATTTAGCACAGAGTCTCTGAACCTGGAATGCAATTATACCTTGCTCAGTATGCAGGCCAGTCATACTATAACAGGTTTTCCCACATTCTCTCCATATTTTGTCTTGTAGCACAGAGTCTCTGAATCCGTAATACAATTTTTTACTACTCAGTGAAAATGCCGCTCATGCTATGACAGGTATTGCTACATTTTCTCTATATTTCACCATGTAGCACAGAGTCTCTGAGCCTGAAATACAATTTTACATTGCTCAGTATGCAGGCCAATCATCCTATGACAGGTATACCTACATTCTCTGCATAGTTTGGCTTGTAGCACAGAGTCTCTGAGTCCGTAATACAATTTTTCACTCCTCATTAATCATTCGAGTAGAGCAATGGTGGATATTGTTACATTTTCTTCATATTTAGTCATTTAGCACAGAGTCTCTGAACCTGGAATGCAATTATACTTTGCTCAGTATGCAGCCCAGTCATGCTATGACAGGTATTCTTACATTTTATCCATATTTCGTCTTGTAGCACAGAGTCTCTGAATCTGTAATACAATTTTTCTCTACTCGGTGAACATGCCAGTCATGCTATGTCAGGTACTGCTACATTTTCTCTATATTTCATCATGTAGCACAGAGTTTCGGAGTCTGGAATACAATTTTACATTGCTCAGTATGCAGGCCAATCATGCTACGGTAGGTATTCCTACATGTTCTCCATATTTTGTCTTGTAGCACAGAGTCTCTGAATCCGTAATACAATTTTACACTACTCATTAATCATTCCAGTAGAGCAATAATGGGTATTGCTACATTTTCTTCATATTTTGTCATTTAGCACAGAGTCTCTGAACCTGGAATGCAATTATACCTTGCTCAGTATGCAGGCTAGTCATGCTATGAGAGGTATTCCTACATTTTATCCATATTTTGTCTTGTAGCACAGAGTCTCTGAATCCGTAATACAATTTTACACTACTCTTTAATCATTCCAATAGAGCAATGATGGGTATTGCTACATTTTCTTCATATTTTGTCATTTAGCACAGAGTCTCTGAACCTGGAATGCAATTATACCTTGCTCAGTATGCAGGCCAGTCATACTATAACAGGTTTTCCCCACATTCTCTCCATATTTTGTCTTGTAGCACAGAGTCTCTGAATCCGTAATACAATTTTTTACTACTCAGTAAAAATACCAGTTATGCTATGACAGGTATTGCTACATTTTCTCTATATTTCATCATGTTGCGAGTCTTTGAGCCTGGAATACAATTTTACATTGCTCAGTATGCAGGCCTGTCATGCTATGACAGGAATTCCTACATTTTCTCCATATTTTGTCTTGTAGTACAGAGTCTCTGAATCCGTAATACAATTTTTTACTACTCAGTGAAAATGCCAGTCATGCTATGACAGGTATAGCTACATTTTCTCTATATTCCACCATGTAGCACGGAGTCTCTGAGCCTGAAATTCAAGTTCACATTGCTCAGTATGCAGGCCAATCATCCTATGACAGGTATTCCTACATTCTCTCCATATTTTGGCTTGTAGCACAGAGTCTCTGAATCCGTAATACAATTTTTCACTACTCATTAATCATTTGAGTAGAGCAATGGTGGGTATTGTTACATTTTCTTCATATTTAGTCATTTAGCACAGAGTCTCTGAACCTGGAATGCAATTATACTTTGCTCAGTATGCAGCCCAGTCATGCTATGACAGGTATTCCTACATTTTATCCATATTTTGTCTTGTAGCACAGAATCTCTGAATCCGTAATACAATTTTTCTCTCCTCAGTGAACATGCCAGTCATGCTATGACAGGTATTGCTACGTTTTCTCTATATTTCGTCATGTAGCACAGAGTCTCTGAGCCTGGAATACAATTTTACATTGCTCAGTATGCAGGCCAATCATACCATGACAGGTATTCCTACATTTTCTCCATTTTTTGTCTTGTAGCACAGAGTCTCTGAATCCGTAATACAATTTTACACTACTCTTTAATCATTCAAGTAGAGCAATGATGGGTATTGCTACATTTTCTTCATATTTTGTCATTTAGCACAGAGTTTCTGAACCTGGAATGCAATTATACTTTGCTCATTATGCAGGCCAGTCAGGTTATGACAGGTATTCCTACATTTTATCCATATTTTGCCTTGTAGCACAGAGTCTCTGAATCCGTAATACAATTTTACACTACTCATTAATCATTCCAGTAGACCAATAATGGGTATTGCTACATTTTCTTCATATTTTGTCATTTAGCACAGAGTCTCTGAACCTGGAATGCAATTATACCTTGCTCAGTATGCAGGCCAGTCGTGCTATGACAGGTATTCCTACATTTTATCCATATTTTGTCTTGTAGCACAGTCTCTGAATCCGTAATACAATTTTACACTACTCTTTAATCATTCCAATAGAGCAATGATGGGTATTGCTACATTTTCTTCATATTTTGTCATTTAGCACAGAGTCTCTGAACCTGGAATGCAATTACACTTTGCTCAGTATGCAGGCCTGTCAGGCTATGACAGGTATTCCTACATTTTATCCATATTTTGCCTTGTAGCACAGAGTCTCTGAATCCGTAATACAATTTTTCTCTACTCAGTGAATATGCCAGTCATGCTATGTCAGGTATTGCTACATTTTCTCTATATTTCATCATGTAGCACAGAGTCTCTGAGCCTGGAATACAATTTTCCATTGCTTAGAATGCAGGCCAATCATGCTATGGCAGGTATTCCTACATGTTCTCCATGTTTTATCTTGTAGCACAGAGTCTCTGAATCCGTAATACAATTTTACACTACTCATTAATCATTCGAGTAGAGCAATAATGGGTATTGCTACATTTTCTTCTTATTTTGTCATTTAGCACAGAGTCTCTGAACCTGAAATGCAATTATACTTTGCTCAGTATGCAGGCCAGTCAGGCTATGACAGGTATTCCTACATTTTATCCATATTTTGTCTTGTAGCACAGAGTCTCTGAATCCGTAATACAATTTTTCACTACTCATTAATCATTCGAGTAGAGCAATGGTGGGTATTGTTACATTTTCTTCATATTTAGTCATTTAGCACAGAGTCTCTGAACCTGGAATGCAATTATACTTTGCTCAGTATGCAGCCCAGTCATGCTATGACAGGTATTCCTACATTTTATCCATATTTTGTCTTGTAGCACAGAGTCTCTGAATCCGTAATACAATTTTTCTCTCCTCAGTGAACATGCCAGTCATGCTATGACAGGTATTGCTACGTTTTCTCTATATTTCGTCATGTACCACAGAGTCTCTGAGCCTGGAATACAATTTTACATTGCTCAGTATGCAGGCCAATCATTCTATGACAGGTATTCCTACATTTTCTCCATATTTTGTCTTGTAGCACAGAGTCTCTGAATCCGTAATACAATTTTTCATTACTCATTAATCATTCGAGTAGAGCAATGGTGGGTATCGCTACATTTTCTCCTTATTTTCCCATATAGCACAGAGTCTCTGAACCTGGAATGCAATGATACATTGCTCAGTATGCAGGCCAGCCATGCTATGACAGGTTTTCCCACATTTTCACCATATTTTGTCTTGTAGCACAGAGTCTCTGAATCCGTAATACAATTTTACAGTACTCTTTAATCATTCAAGTAGAGCAATGATGGGTATTGCTACATTTTCTTCATATTTTGTCATTTAGCACAGAGTCTTGGAACCTAGAATGCAATTATACTTTGCTCAGTATGCAGGCCAATCAGGCTATGATATGTATTCCTACATTTTATCCATATTTTGTCTTGTAGCACAGAGTCTCTGAATCTGTAATACAATTTTTCTCTACTCAGTGAACATGCCAGACATGCTATGTCAGGTATTGCTACATTTTCTCTATATTTCATCATGTAGCACAGAGGCTCTGAGCCTGGAATACAATTTTACATTGCTCAGAATGCAGGCCAATCATGCTATGGCAGGTATTCCTACATGTTCTCCGTATTTTATCTTGTAGCACAGAATCTCTGAATCTGTAATACAATTTTACACTTCTCATTAATCATTCGAGTAGACCAATGATGGGTATTGCTACATTTTCTTCTTATTTTGTCATTTAGCACAGAGTCTCAGAACCTGAAATGCAATTATACTTTGCTCAGTATGCAGACCAGTCAGGCTATGACAGGTATTCCTACATTTTATCCATATTTTGTCTTGTAGCACAGAGTCTCTGAATCCGTAATACAATTTTACACTACTCATTAATCATTCCAATAGAGCAATAATGGGTATTGCTACATTTTCTTCATATTTTGTCATTTAGCACAGAGTCTCTGAACCTGGAATGCAATTATACCTTGCTCAGTATGGAGGCCAGTCATACTATAACAGGTTTTCCCACATTCTCTCCATATTTTGTCTTGTAGCACAGAGTCTCTGAATCCGTAATACAATTTTTTACTACTCAGTGAAAATGCCGCTCATGCTATGACAGGTATTGCTACATTTTCTCTATATTTCACCATGTAGCACAGGGTCTCTGAGCCTGAAATACAATTTTACATTGCTCAGTATGCAGGCCAATCATCCTATGACAGGTATACCTACATTCTCTGCATAGTTTGGCTTGTAGCACAGAGTCTCTGAGTCCGTAATACAATTTTTCACTCCTCATTAATCATTCGAGTAGAGCAATGGTGGATATTGTTACATTTTCTTCATATTTAGTCATTTAGCACAGAGTCTCTGAACCTGGAATGCAATTATACTTTGCTCAGTATGCAGCCCAGTCATGCTATGACAGGTATTCTTACATTTTATCCATATTTCGTCTTGTAGCACAGAGTCTCTGAATCCGTAATACAATTTTTCTCTACTCGGTGAACATGCCAGTCATGCTATGTCAGGTACTGCTACATTTTCTCTATATTTCATCATGTAGCACAGAGTTTCGGAGTCTGGAATACAATTTTACATTGCTCAGTATGCAGGCCAATCATGCTACGGTAGGTATTCCTACATGTTCTCCATATTTTGTCTTGTAGCACAGAGTCTCTGAATCCGTAATACAATTTTACACTACTCATTAATCATTCCAGTAGAGCAATAATGGGTATTGCTACATTTTCTTCATATTTTGTCATTTAGCACAGAGTCTCTGAACCTGGAATGCAATTATACCTTGCTCAGTATGCAGGCTAGTCATGCTATGAGAGGTATTCCTACATTTTATCCATATTTTGTCTTGTAGCACAGAGTCTCTGAATCCGTAATACAATTTTACACTACTCTTTAATCATTCCAATAGAGCAATGATGGGTATTGCTACATTTTCTTCATATTTTGTCATTTAGCACAGAGTCTCTGAACCTGGAATGCAATTATACCTTGCTCAGTATGCAGGCCAGTCATACTATAACAGGTTTTCCCCACATTCTCTCCATATTTTGTCTTGTAGCACAGAGTCTCTGAATCCGTAATACAATTTTTTACTACTCAGTAAAAATGCCAGTTATGCTATGACAGGTATTGCTACATTTTCTCTATATTTCATCATGTTGCGAGTCTTTGAGCCTGGAATACAATTTTACATTGCTCAGTATGCAGGCCTGTCATGCTATGACAGGAATTCCTACATTTTCTCCATATTTTGTCTTGTAGTACAGAGTCTCTGAATCCGTAATACAATTCTTTACTACTCAGTGAAAATGCCAGTCATGCTATGACAGGTATAGCTACATTTTCTCTATATTCCACCATGTAGCACGGAGTCTCTGAGCCTGAAATTCAAGTTCACATTGCTCAGTATGCAGGCCAATCATCCTATGACAGGTATTCCTACATTCTCTCCATATTTTGGCTTGTAGCACAGAGTCTCTGAATCCGTAATACAATTTTTCACTACTCATTAATCATTTGAGTAGAGCAATGGTGGGTATTGTTACATTTTCTTCATATTTAGTCATTTAGCACAGAGTCTCTGAACCTGGAATGCAATTATACTTTGCTCAGTATGCAGCCCAGTCATGCTATGACAGGTATTCCTACATTTTATCCATATTTTGTCTTGTAGCACAGAATCTCTGAATCCGTAATACAATTTTTCTCTCCTCAGTGAACATGCCAGTCATGCTATGACAGGTATTGCTACGTTTTCTCTATATTTCGTCATGTAGCACAGAGTCTCTGAGCCTGGAATACAATTTTACATTGCTCAGTATGCAGGCCAATCATGCCATGACAGGTATTCCTACATTTTCTCCATTTTTTGTCTTGTAGCACAGAGTCTCTGAATCCGTAATACAATTTTTCACTACTCATTAATCATTCGAGTAGAGCAATGGTGGGTATCGCTACATTTTCTCCTTATTTTCCCATTTAGCACAGAGTCTCTGAACCTGAAATGCAATTATACTTTGCTAAGTATGCAGGCCAGTCAGGCTATGACAGGTATTCCTACATTTTATCCATATTTTGTCTTGTAGCACAGAGTCTCTGAATCCGTAATACAATTTTACACTACTCTTTAATCATTCAAGTAGAGCAATGATGGGTATTGCTACATTTTCTTCATATTTTGTCATTTAGCACAGAGTCTCTGAACCTGGAATGCAATTATACTTTGCTCAGTATGCAGCCCAGTCATGCTATGACAGGTATTCCTACATTTTATCCATATTTTGTCTTGTAGCACAGAGTCTCTGAATCCGTAATACAATTTTTCTCTTCTCAGTAAACATGCCAGTCATGCTATGACAGGTATTGCTACATTTTCTCTATATTTCGCCATGTAGCACAGAGTCTCTGAGCCTGGAATACAATTTTACATTGCTCAGTATGCAGGCCAATCATGCTATGACAGGTATTCCTACATTTTCTCCATATTTTGTCTTGTAGCACAGAGTCTCTGAATCCATAATACAATTTTTCACTACTCATTAATCATTCGAGTAGAGCAATGGTGGGTATCGCTACATTTTCTCCTTATTTTCCCATATAGCACAGAGTCTCTGAACCTGGAATGCAATGATACATTGCTGAGTATGCAGGCCAGTCATGCTATGACAGGTTTTCCCACATTTTCACCATATTTTGTCTTGTAGCACAGAGTCTCTGAATCCGTAATACAATTTTACACTACTCTTTAATCATTCAAGTAGAGCAATGATGGGTATTGCTACATTTTCTTCATATTTTGTCATTTAGCACAGAGTCTCTGAACCTGGAATGCAATTATACTTTGCTCAGTATGCAGCCCATTCATGCTATGACAGGTATTCCTACATTTTATCCATATTTTGTCTTGTAGCACAGAGTCTCTGAATCCGTAATACAATTTTTCTCTTCTCAGTAAACATGCCAGTCATGCTATGACAGGTATTGCTAAATTTTCTCTATATTTCGCCATGTAGCACAGAGTCTCTGAGCCTGGAATACAATTTTACATTGCTCAGTATGCAGGCCAATCATGCTATGACAGGTATTCCTACATTTTCTCCATATTTCGTCTTGTAGCACAGAGTCTCTGAATCCATAATACAATTTTTCACTACTCATTAATCATTCGAGTAGAGCAATGGTGGGTATCGCTACATTTTCTCCTTATTTTCCCATATAGCACAGAGTCTCTGAGCCTGAAATACAATTTTACATTGCTCAGTATGCAGGCCAATCATCCTATGACAGGTATACCTACATTCTCTGCATAGTTTGGCTTGTAGCACAGAGTCTCTGAGTCCGTAATACAATTTTTCACTCCTCATTAATCATTCGAGTAGAGCAATGGTGGATATTGTTACATTTTCTTCATATTTAGTCATTTAGCACAGAGTCTCTGAACCTGGAATGCAATTATACTTTGCTCAGTATGCAGCCCAGTCATGCTATGACAGGTATTCTTACATTTTATCCATATTTCGTCTTGTAGCACAGAGTCTCTGAATCCGTAATACAATTTTTCTCTACTCGGTGAACATGCCAGTCATGCTATGTCAGGTACTGCTACATTTTCTCTATATTTCATCATGTAGCACAGAGTCTCTGAGCCTGGAATACAATTTTACATTGCTCAGTATGCAGGCCAATCATTCTATGACAGGTATTCCTACATTTTCTCCATATTTTGTCTTGTAGCACAGAGTCTCTGAATCCGTAATACAATTTTTCACTACTCATTAATCATTCGAGTAGAGCAATGGTGGGTATCGCTACATTTTCTCCTTATTTTCCCATATAGCACAGAGTCTCTGAACCTGGAATGCAATGATACATTGCTCAGTATGCAGGCCAGTCATGCTATGACAGGTTTTCCCACATTTTCACCATATTTTGTCTTGTAGCACAGAGTCTCTGAATCCGTAATACAATTTTACAGTACTCTTTAATCATTCAAGTAGAGCAATGATGGGTATTGCTACATTTTCTTCATATTTTGTCATTTAGCACAGAGTCTTGGAACCTAGAATGCAATTATACTTTGCTCAGTATGCAGGCCAATCAGGCTATGATATGTATTCCTACATTTTATCCATATTTTGTCTTGTAGCACAGAGTCTCTGAATCCGTAATACAATTTTTCTCTACTCAGTGAACATGCCAGACATGCTATGTCAGGTATTGCTACATTTTCTCTATATTTCATCATGTAGCACAGAGGCTCTGAGCCTGGAATACAATTTTACATTGCTCAGAATGCAGGCCAATCATGCTATGGCAGGTATTCCTACATGTTCTCCGTATTTTATCTTGTAGCACAGAATCTTTGAATCTGTAATACAATTTTACACTTCTCATTAATCATTCGAGTAGACCAATGATGGGTATTGCTACATTTTCTTCTTATTTTGTCATTTAGCACAGAGTCTCAGAACCTGAAATGCAATTATACTTTGCTCAGTATGCAGACCAGTCAGGCTATGACAGGTATTCCTACATTTTATCCATATTTTGTCTTGTAGCACAGAGTCTCTGAATCCGTAATACAATTTTACACTACTCATTAATCATTCCAATAGAGCAATAATGGGTATTGCTACATTTTCTTCATATTTTGTCATTTAGCACAGAGTCTCTGAACCTGGAATGCAATTATACCTTGCTCAGTATGCAGGCCAGTCATACTATAACAGGTTTTCCCACATTCTCTCCATATTTTGTCTTGTAGCACAGAGTCTCTGAATCCGTAATACAATTTTTTACTACTCAGTGAAAATGCCGCTCATGCTATGACAGGTATTGCTACATTTTCTCTATATTTCACCATGTAGCACAGAGTCTCTGAGCCTGAAATACAATTTTACATTGCTCAGTATGCAGGCCAATCATCCTATGACAGGTATACCTACATTCTCTGCATAGTTTGGCTTGTAGCACAGAGTCTCTGAGTCCGTAATACAATTTTTCACTCCTCATTAATCATTCGAGTAGAGCAATGGTGGATATTGTTACATTTTCTTCATATTTAGTCATTTAGCACAGAGTCTCTGAACCTGGAATGCAATTATACTTTGCTCAGTATGCAGGCCAGTCATGCTATGACAGGTATTCTTACATTTTATCCATATTTCGTCTTGTAGCACAGAGTCTCTGAATCTGTAATACAATTTTTCTCTACTCGGTGAACATGCCAGTCATGCTATGTCAGGTACTGCTACATTTTCTCTATATTTCATCATGTAGCACAGAGTTTCGGAGTCTGGAATACAATTTTACATTGCTCAGTATGCAGGCCAATCATGCTACGGTAGGTATTCCTACATGTTCTCCATATTTTGTCTTGTAGCACAGAGTCTCTGAATCCGTAATACAATTTTACACTACTCATTAATCATTCCAGTAGAGCAATAATGGGTATTGCTACATTTTCTTCATATTTTGTCATTTAGCACAGAGTCTCTGAACCTGGAATGCAATTATACCTTGATCAGTATGCAGGCTAGTCATGCTATGAGAGGTATTCCTACATTTTATCCATATTTTGTCTTGTAGCACAGAGTCTCTGAATCCGTAATACAATTTTACACTACTCTTTAATCATTCCAATAGAGCAATGATGGGTATTGCTACATTTTCTTCATATTTTGTCATTTAGCACAGAGTCTCTGAACCTGGAATGCAATTATACCTTGCTCAGTATGCAGGCCAGTCATACTATAACAGGTTTTCCCCACATTCTCTCCATATTTTGTCTTGTAGCACAGAGTCTCTGAATCCGTAATACAATTTTTTACTACTCAGTAAAAATGCCAGTTATGCTATGACAGGTATTGCTACATTTTCTCTATATTTCATCATGTTGCGAGTCTTTGAGCCTGGAATACAATTTTACATTGCTCAGTATGCAGGCCTGTCATGCTATGACAGGAATTCCTACATTTTCTCCATATTTTGTCTTGTAGTACAGAGTCTCTGAATCCGTAATACAATTTTTTACTACTCAGTGAAAATGCCAGTCATGCTATGACAGGTATAGCTACATTTTCTCTATATTCCACCATGTAGCACGGAGTCTCTGAGCCTGAAATTCAAGTTCACATTGCTCAGTATGCAGGCCAATCATCCTATGACAGGTATTCCTACATTCTCTCCATATTTTGGCTTGTAGCACAGAGTCTCTGAATCCGTAATACAATTTTTCACTACTCATTAATCATTTGAGTAGAGCAATGGTGGGTATTGTTACATTTTCTTCATATTTAGTCATTTAGCACAGAGTCTCTGAACCTGGAATGCAATTATACTTTGCTCAGTATGCAGCCCAGTCATGCTATGACAGGTATTCCTACATTTTATCCATATTTTGTCTTGTAGCACAGAATCTCTGAATCCGTAATACAATTTTTCTCTCCTCAGTGAACATGCCAGTCATGCTATGACAGGTATTGCTACGTTTTCTCTATATTTCGTCATGTAGCACAGAGTCTCTGAGCCTGGAATACAATTTTACATTGCTCAGTATGCAGGCCAATCATACCATGACAGGTATTCCTACATTTTCTCCATTTTTTGTCTTGTAGCACAGAGTCTCTGAATCCGTAATACAATTTTACACTACTCTTTAATCATTCAAGTAGAGCAATGATGGGTATTGCTACATTTTCTTCATATTTTGTCATTTAGCACAGAGTTTCTGAACCTGGAATGCAATTATACTTTGCTCATTATGCAGGCCAGTCAGGTTATGACAGGTATTCCTACATTTTATCCATATTTTGCCTTGTAGCACAGAGTCTCTGAATCCGTAATACAATTTTACACTACTCATTAATCATTCCAGTAGACCAATAATGGGTATTGCTACATTTTCTTCATATTTTGTCATTTAGCACAGAGTCTCTGAACCTGGAATGCAATTATACCTTGCTCAGTATGCAGGCCAGTCGTGCTATGACAGGTATTCCTACATTTTATCCATATTTTGTCTTGTAGCACAGTCTCTGAATCCGTAATACAATTTTACACTACTCTTTAATCATTCCAATAGAGCAATGATGGGTATTGCTACATTTTCTTCATATTTTGTCATTTAGCACAGAGTCTCTGAACCTGGAATGCAATTACACTTTGCTCAGTATGCAGGCCTGTCAGGCTATGACAGGTATTCCTACATTTTATCCATATTTTGCCTTGTAGCACAGAGTCTCTGAATCCGTAATACAATTTTTCTCTACTCAGTGAACATGCCAGTCATGCTATGTCAGGTATTGCTACATTTTCTCTATATTTCATCATGTAGCACAGAGTCTCTGAGCCTGGAATACAATTTTCCATTGCTTAGAATGCAGGCCAATCATGCTATGGCAGGTATTCCTACATGTTCTCCATGTTTTATCTTGTAGCACAGAGTCTCTGAATCCGTAATACAATTTTACACTACTCATTAATCATTCGAGTAGAGCAATAATGGGTATTGCTACATTTTCTTCTTATTTTGTCATTTAGCACAGAGTCTCTGAACCTGAAATGCAATTATACTTTGCTCAGTATGCAGGCCAATCATGCCATGACAGGTATTCCTACATTTTCTCCATTTTTTGTCTTGTAGCACAGAGTCTCTGAATCCGTAATACAATTTTTCACTACTCATTAATCATTCGAGTAGAGCAATGGTGGGTATCGCTACATTTTCTCCTTATTTTCCCATTTAGCACAGAGTCTCTGAACCTGAAATGCAATTATACTTTGCTAAGTATGCAGGCCAGTCAGGCTATGACAGGTATTCCTACATTTTATCCATATTTTGTCTTGTAGCACAGAGTCTCTGAATCCGTAATACAATTTTACACTACTCTTTTAATCATTCAAGTAGAGCAATGATGGGTATTGCTACATTTTCTTCATATTTTGTCATTTAGCACAGAGTCTCTGAACCTGGAATGCAATTATACTTTGCTCAGTATGCAGCCCAGTCATGCTATGACAGGTATTCCTACATTTTATCCATATTTTGTCTTGTAGCACAGAGTCTCTGAATCCGTAATACAATTTTTCTCTTCTCAGTAAACATGCCAGTCATGCTATGACAGGTATTGCTACATTTTCTCTATATTTCGCCATGTAGCACAGAGTCTCTGAGCCTGGAATACAATTTTACATTGCTCAGTATGCAGGCCAATCATGCTATGACAGGTATTCCTACATTTTCTCCATATTTTGTCTTGTAGCACAGAGTCTCTGAATCCATAATACAATTTTTCACTACTCATTAATCATTCGAGTAGAGCAATGGTGGGTATCGCTACATTTTCTCCTTATTTTCCCATATAGCACAGAGTCTCTGAGCCTGAAATACAATTTTACATTGCTCAGTATGCAGGCCAATCATCCTATGACAGGTATACCTACATTCTCTGCATAGTTTGGCTTGTAGCACAGAGTCTCTGAGTCCGTAATACAATTTTTCACTCCTCATTAATCATTCGAGTAGAGCAATGGTGGATATTGTTACATTTTCTTCATATTTAGTCATTTAGCACAGAGTCTCTGAACCTGGAATGCAATTATACTTTGCTCAGTATGCAGCCCAGTCATGCTATGACAGGTATTCTTACATTTTATCCATATTTCGTCTTGTAGCACAGAGTCTCTGAATCCGTAATACAATTTTTCTCTACTCGGTGAACATGCCAGTCATGCTATGTCAGGTACTGCTACATTTTCTCTATATTTCATCATGTAGCACAGAGTTTCGGAGTCTGGAATACAATTTTACATTGCTCAGTATGCAGGCCAATCATGCTACGGTAGGTATTCCTACATGTTCTCCATATTTTGTCTTGTAGCACAGAGTCTCTGAATCCGTAATACAATTTTTCTCTACTCGGTGAACATGCCAGTCATGCTATGTCAGGTACTGCTACATTTTCTCTATATTTCATCATGTAGCACAGAGTCTCTGAGCCTGGAATACAATTTTACATTGCTCAGTATGCAGGCCAATCATTCTATGACAGGTATTCCTACATTTTCTCCATATTTTGTCTTGTAGCACAGAGTCTCTGAATCCGTAATACAATTTTTCACTACTCATTAATCATTCGAGTAGAGCAATGGTGGGTATCGCTACATTTTCTCCTTATTTTCCCATATAGCACAGAGTCTCTGAACCTGGAATGCAATGATACATTGCTCAGTATGCAGGCCAGTCATGCTATGACAGGTTTTCCCACATTTTCACCATATTTTGTCTTGTAGCACAGAGTCTCTGAATCCGTAATACAATTTTACAGTACTCTTTAATCATTCAAGTAGAGCAATGATGGGTATTGCTACATTTTCTTCATATTTTGTCATTTAGCACAGAGTCTTGGAACCTAGAATGCAATTATACTTTGCTCAGTATGCAGGCCAATCAGGCTATGATATGTATTCCTACATTTTATCCATATTTTGTCTTGTAGCACAGAGTCTCTGAATCCGTAATACAATTTTTCTCTACTCAGTGAACATGCCAGACATGCTATGTCAGGTATTGCTACATTTTCTCTATATTTCATCATGTAGCACAGAGGCTCTGAGCCTGGAATACAATTTTACATTGCTCAGAATGCAGGCCAATCATGCTATGGCAGGTATTCCTACATGTTCTCCGTATTTTATCTTGTAGCACAGAATCTTTGAATCTGTAATACAATTTTACACTTCTCATTAATCATTCGAGTAGACCAATGATGGGTATTGCTACATTTTCTTCTTATTTTGTCATTTAGCACAGAGTCTCAGAACCTGAAATGCAATTATACTTTGCTCAGTATGCAGACCAGTCAGGCTATGACAGGTATTCCTACATTTTATCCATATTTTGTCTTGTAGCACAGAGTCTCTGAATCCGTAATACAATTTTACACTACTCATTAATCATTCCAATAGAGCAATAATGGGTATTGCTACATTTTCTTCATATTTTGTCATTTAGCACAGAGTCTCTGAACCTGGAATGCAATTATACCTTGCTCAGTATGCAGGCCAGTCATACTATAACAGGTTTTCCCACATTCTCTCCATATTTTGTCTTGTAGCACAGAGTCTCTGAATCCGTAATACAATTTTTTACTACTCAGTGAAAATGCCGCTCATGCTATGACAGGTATTGCTACATTTTCTCTATATTTCACCATGTAGCACAGAGTCTCTGAGCCTGAAATACAATTTTACATTGCTCAGTATGCAGGCCAATCATCCTATGACAGGTATACCTACATTCTCTGCATAGTTTGGCTTGTAGCACAGAGTCTCTGAGTCCGTAATACAATTTTTCACTCCTCATTAATCATTCGAGTAGAGCAATGGTGGATATTGTTACATTTTCTTCATATTTAGTCATTTAGCACAGAGTCTCTGAACCTGGAATGCAATTATACTTTGCTCAGTATGCAGGCCAGTCATGCTATGACAGGTATTCTTACATTTTATCCATATTTCGTCTTGTAGCACAGAGTCTCTGAATCTGTAATACAATTTTTCTCTACTCGGTGAACATGCCAGTCATGCTATGTCAGGTACTGCTACATTTTCTCTATATTTCATCATGTAGCACAGAGTTTCGGAGTCTGGAATACAATTTTACATTGCTCAGTATGCAGGCCAATCATGCTACGGTAGGTATTCCTACATGTTCTCCATATTTTGTCTTGTAGCACAGAGTCTCTGAATCCGTAATACAATTTTACACTACTCATTAATCATTCCAGTAGAGCAATAATGGGTATTGCTACATTTTCTTCATATTTTGTCATTTAGCACAGAGTCTCTGAACCTGGAATGCAATTATACCTTGCTCAGTATGCAGGCTAGTCATGCTATGAGAGGTATTCCTACATTTTATCCATATTTTGTCTTGTAGCACAGAGTCTCTGAATCCGTAATACAATTTTACACTACTCTTTAATCATTCCAATAGAGCAATGATGGGTATTGCTACATTTTCTTCATATTTTGTCATTTAGCACAGAGTCTCTGAACCTGGAATGCAATTATACCTTGCTCAGTATGCAGGCCAGTCATACTATAACAGGTTTTCCCCACATTCTCTCCATATTTTGTCTTGTAGCACAGAGTCTCTGAATCCGTAATACAATTTTTTACTACTCAGTAAAAATGCCAGTTATGCTATGACAGGTATTGCTACATTTTCTCTATATTTCATCATGTTGCGAGTCTTTGAGCCTGGAATACAATTTTACATTGCTCAGTATGCAGGCCTGTCATGCTATGACAGGAATTCCTACATTTTCTCCATATTTTGTCTTGTAGTACAGAGTCTCTGAATCCGTAATACAATTTTTTACTACTCAGTGAAAATGCCAGTCATGCTATGACAGGTATAGCTACATTTTCTCTATATTCCACCATGTAGCACGGAGTCTCTGAGCCTGAAATTCAAGTTCACATTGCTCAGTATGCAGGCCAATCATCCTATGACAGGTATTCCTACATTCTCTCCATATTTTGGCTTGTAGCACAGAGTCTCTGAATCCGTAATACAATTTTTCACTACTCATTAATCATTTGAGTAGAGCAATGGTGGGTATTGTTACATTTTCTTCATATTTAGTCATTTAGCACAGAGTCTCTGAACCTGGAATGCAATTATACTTTGCTCAGTATGCAGCCCAGTCATGCTATGACAGGTATTCCTACATTTTATCCATATTTTGTCTTGTAGCACAGAATCTCTGAATCCGTAATACAATTTTTCTCTCCTCAGTGAACATGCCAGTCATGCTATGACAGGTATTGCTACGTTTTCTCTATATTTCGTCATGTAGCACAGAGTCTCTGAGCCTGGAATACAATTTTACATTGCTCAGTATGCAGGCCAATCATACCATGACAGGTATTCCTACATTTTCTCCATTTTTTGTCTTGTAGCACAGAGTCTCTGAATCCGTAATACAATTTTACACTACTCTTTAATCATTCAAGTAGAGCAATGATGGGTATTGCTACATTTTCTTCATATTTTGTCATTTAGCACAGAGTTTCTGAACCTGGAATGCAATTATACTTTGCTCATTATGCAGGCCAGTCAGGTTATGACAGGTATTCCTACATTTTATCCATATTTTGCCTTGTAGCACAGAGTCTCTGAATCCGTAATACAATTTTACACTACTCATTAATCATTCCAGTAGACCAATAATGGGTATTGCTACATTTTCTTCATATTTTGTCATTTAGCACAGAGTCTCTGAACCTGGAATGCAATTATACCTTGCTCAGTATGCAGGCCAGTCGTGCTATGACAGGTATTCCTACATTTTATCCATATTTTGTCTTGTAGCACAGTCTCTGAATCCGTAATACAATTTTACACTACTCTTTAATCATTCCAATAGAGCAATGATGGGTATTGCTACATTTTCTTCATATTTTGTCATTTAGCACAGAGTCTCTGAACCTGGAATGCAATTACACTTTGCTCAGTATGCAGGCCTGTCAGGCTATGACAGGTATTCCTACATTTTATCCATATTTTGCCTTGTAGCACAGAGTCTCTGAATCCGTAATACAATTTTTCTCTACTCAGTGAACATGCCAGTCATGCTATGTCAGGTATTGCTACATTTTCTCTATATTTCATCATGTAGCACAGAGTCTCTGAGCCTGGAATACAATTTTCCATTGCTTAGAATGCAGGCCAATCATGCTATGGCAGGTATTCCTACATGTTCTCCATGTTTTATCTTGTAGCACAGAGTCTCTGAATCCGTAATACAATTTTACACTACTCATTAATCATTCGAGTAGAGCAATAATGGGTATTGCTACATTTTCTTCTTATTTTGTCATTTAGCACAGAGTCTCTGAACCTGAAATGCAATTATACTTTGCTCAGTATGCAGGCCAATCATGCCATGACAGGTATTCCTACATTTTCTCCATTTTTTGTCTTGTAGCACAGAGTCTCTGAATCCGTAATACAATTTTTCACTACTCATTAATCATTCGAGTAGAGCAATGGTGGGTATCGCTACATTTTCTCCTTATTTTCCCATTTAGCACAGAGTCTCTGAACCTGAAATGCAATTATACTTTGCTAAGTATGCAGGCCAGTCAGGCTATGACAGGTATTCCTACATTTTATCCATATTTTGTCTTGTAGCACAGAGTCTCTGAATCCGTAATACAATTTTACACTACTCTTTTAATCATTCAAGTAGAGCAATGATGGGTATTGCTACATTTTCTTCATATTTTGTCATTTAGCACAGAGTCTCTGAACCTGGAATGCAATTATACTTTGCTCAGTATGCAGCCCAGTCATGCTATGACAGGTATTCCTACATTTTATCCATATTTTGTCTTGTAGCACAGAGTCTCTGAATCCGTAATACAATTTTTCTCTTCTCAGTAAACATGCCAGTCATGCTATGACAGGTATTGCTACATTTTCTCTATATTTCGCCATGTAGCACAGAGTCTCTGAGCCTGGAATACAATTTTACATTGCTCAGTATGCAGGCCAATCATGCTATGACAGGTATTCCTACATTTTCTCCATATTTTGTCTTGTAGCACAGAGTCTCTGAATCCATAATACAATTTTTCACTACTCATTAATCATTCGAGTAGAGCAATGGTGGGTATCGCTACATTTTCTCCTTATTTTCCCATATAGCACAGAGTCTCTGAGCCTGAAATACAATTTTACATTGCTCAGTATGCAGGCCAATCATCCTATGACAGGTATACCTACATTCTCTGCATAGTTTGGCTTGTAGCACAGAGTCTCTGAGTCCGTAATACAATTTTTCACTCCTCATTAATCATTCGAGTAGAGCAATGGTGGATATTGTTACATTTTCTTCATATTTAGTCATTTAGCACAGAGTCTCTGAACCTGGAATGCAATTATACTTTGCTCAGTATGCAGCCCAGTCATGCTATGACAGGTATTCTTACATTTTATCCATATTTCGTCTTGTAGCACAGAGTCTCTGAATCCGTAATACAATTTTTCTCTACTCGGTGAACATGCCAGTCATGCTATGTCAGGTACTGCTACATTTTCTCTATATTTCATCATGTAGCACAGAGTTTCGGAGTCTGGAATACAATTTTACATTGCTCAGTATGCAGGCCAATCATGCTACGGTAGGTATTCCTACATGTTCTCCATATTTTGTCTTGTAGCACAGAGTCTCTGAATCCGTAATACAATTTTACACTACTCATTAATCATTCCAGTAGAGCAATAATGGGTATTGCTACATTTTCTTCATATTTTGTCATTTAGCACAGAGTCTCTGAACCTGGAATGCAATTATACCTTGATCAGTATGCAGGCTAGTCATGCTATGAGAGGTATTCCTACATTTTATCCATATTTTGTCTTGTAGCACAGAGTCTCTGAATCCGTAATACAATTTTACACTACTCTTTAATCATTCCAATAGAGCAATGATGGGTATTGCTACATTTTCTTCATATTTTGTCATTTAGCACAGAGTCTCTGAACCTGGAATGCAATTATACCTTGCTCGGTATGCAGGCCAGTCATACTATAACAGGTTTTCCCCACATTCTCTCCATATTTTGTCTTGTAGCACAGAGTCTCTGAATCCGTAATACAATTTTTTACTACTCAGTAAAAATGCCAGTTATGCTATGACAGGTATTGCTACATTTTCTCTATATTTCATCATGTTGCGAGTCTTTGAGCCTGGAATACAATTTTACATTGCTCAGTATGCAGGCCTGTCATGCTATGACAGGAATTCCTACATTTTCTCCATATTTTGTCTTGTAGTACAGAGTCTCTGAATCCGTAATACAATTCTTTACTACTCAGTGAAAATGCCAGTCATGCTATGACAGGTATAGCTACATTTTCTCTATATTCCACCATGTAGCATGGAGTCTCTGAGCCTGAAATTCAAGTTCACATTGCTCAGTATGCAGGCCAATCATCCTATGACAGGTATTCCTACATTCTCTCCATATTTTGGCTTGTAGCACAGAGTCTCTGAATCCGTAATACAATTTTTCACTACTCATTAATCATTTGAGTAGAGCAATGGTGGGTATTGTTACATTTTCTTCATATTTAGTCATTTAGCACAGAGTCTCTGAACCTGGAATGCAATGATACATTGCTCAGTATGCAGCCCAGTCATGCTATGACAGGTATTCCTACATTTTATCCATATTTTGTCTTGTAGCACAGAATCTCTGAATCCGTAATACAATTTTTCTCTCCTCAGTGAACATGCCAGTCATGCTATGACAGGTATTGCTACATTTTCTCTATATTTCGTCATGTAGCACAGAGTCTCTGAGCCTGGAATACAATTTTACATTGCTCAGTATGCAGGCCAATCATGCCATGACAGGTATTCCTACATTTTCTCCATTTTTTGTCTTGTAGCACAGAGTCTCTGAATCCGTAATACAATTTTTCACTACTCATTAATCATTCGAGTAGAGCAATGGTGGGTATCACTACATTTTCTCCTTATTTTCCCATTTAGCACAGAGTCTCTGAACCTGAAATGCAATTATACTTTGCTAAGTATGCAGGCCAGTCAGGCTATGACAGGTATTCCTACATTTTATCCATATTTTGTCTTGTAGCACAGAGTCTCTGAATCCGTAATACAATTTTACACTACTCTTTAATCATTCAAGTAGAGCAATGATGGGTATTGCTACATTTTCTTCATATTTTGTCATTTAGCACAGAGTCTCTGAACCTGGAATGCAATTATACTTTGCTCAGTATGCAGCCCAGTCATGCTATGACAGGTATTCCTACATTTTATCCATATTTTGTCTTGTAGCACAGAGTCTCTGAATCCGTAATACAATTTTTCTCTTCTCAGTAAACATACCAGTCATGCTATGACAGGTATTGCTACATTTTCTCTATATTTCGCCATGTAGCACAGAGTCTCTGAGCCTGGAATACAATTTTACATTGCTCAGTATGCAGGCCAATCATGCTATGACAGGTATTCCTACATTTTCTCCATATTTTGTCTTGTAGCACAGAGTCTCTGAATCCATAATACAATTTTTCACTACTCATTAATCATTCGAGTAGAGCAATGGTGGGTATCGCTACATTTTCTCCTTATTTTCCCATATAGCACAGAGTCTCTGAACCTGGAATGCAATGATACATTGCTCAGTATGCAGGCCAGTCATGCTATGACAGGTTTTCCCACATTTTCACCATATTTTGTCTTGTAGCACAGAGTCTCTGAATCCGTAATACAATTTTACACTACTCTTTAACCATTCAAGTAGAGCAATGATGGGTATTGCTACATTTTCTTCATATTTTGTCATTTAGCACAGAGTCTCTGAACCTGGAATGCAATTATACCTTGCTCAGAATGCAGGCCAGTCATAGTATAACAGGTTTTCCCACATTCTCTCCATATTTTGTCTTGTAGCACAGAGTCTCTGAATCCGTAATACAATTTTTTACTACTCAGTGAAAATGCCAGTCATGCTATGACAGGTATTGCTACATTTTCTCTATATTTCACCATGTAGCACAGAGTCTCTGAGCCTGAAATACAATTTTACATTGCTCAGTATACAGACCAATCATCCTATGACAAGTATTCCTACATTTTATCCATATTTTGTCTTGTAGCACAGAGTCTCTGAATCCGTAATACAATTTTACACTACTCTTTAATCATTCAAGTAGAGCAATCATGGGTATTGCTACATTTTCTTCATATTTTGTCATTTAGCACAGAGTCTCTGAACCTGGAATGCAATTATTCTTTGCTCAGTATGCAGCCCAGTCATGCTATGACAGGTATTCCTACATTTTATCCATATTTTGTCTTGTAGCACAGAGTCTCTGAATCCGTAATACAATTTTTCTCTTCTCAGTAAACATGCCAGTCATGCTATGACAGGTATTGCTACATTATATCTGTATTTCGCCATGTAGCACAGAGTCTCTGAGCCTGGAATACAATTTTACATTGCTCAGTATGCAGGCCAATCATGCTATGACAGGTATTCCTACATTTTCTCCATCTTTTGTCTTGTAGCACAGAGTCTCTGAATCCATAATACAATTTTTCACTACTCATTAATCATTCCAGTAGAGCAATGGTGGGTATCGCTACATTTTCTCCTTATTTTCCCATATAGCACAGAGTCTCTGAACCTGGAATGCAATGATACATTGCTCAGTATGCAGGCCAGTCATGCTATGACAGGTTTTCCCACATTTTCACCATATTTTGTCTTGTAGCACAGAGTCTCTGAATCCGTAATACAATTTTACACTACTTTTTAATCATTCAAGTAGAGCAATCATGGGTATTGCTACATTTTCTTCATATTTTGTCATTTAGCACAGAGTCTCTGAACCTGGAATGCAATTATACTTTGCTCAGTATGCAGCCCAGTCATGCTATGACAGGTATTCCTACATTTTATCCATATTTTGTCTTGTAGCACAGAGTCTCTGAATCCGTAATACAATTTTTCTCTTCTCAGTAAACATGCCAGTCATGCTATGACAGGTATTGCTACATTATATCTATATTTCGCCATGTAGCACAGAGTCTGTGAGCCTGGAATACAATTTTACATTGCTCAGTATGCAGGCCAATCATGCTATGACAGGTATTCCTACATTTTATCCATATTTTGTCTTGTAGCACACAGTCTCTGAAATCGTAATACAATTTTTCTCTTCTCAGGAAACATGCCAGTCATGCTATGTCAGGTACTGCTACATTTTCTCTATATTTCATCATGTAGCACAGAATCTCGGAGTCTGGAATACAATTTTACATTGCTCAATATGCAGGCCAATCATGCTATGGCTGGTATTCCTACATGTTCTCCATATTTTGTCTTGTAGCCCAGAGTCTCTGAATCCGTAATACAATTTTACACTACTCATTAATCATTCCAGTAGACCAATAATGGGTATTGCTACATTTTCTTCATATTTTGTCATTTAGCACAGAGTCTCTGAACCTGGAATGCAATTATACTTTGCTCAGTATGCAGGCCCGTCGGGCTATGACAGGTATTCCTACATTTTATCCATATTTGTCCTTGTAGCACAGAGTCTCTGAATCCGTAATACAATTTTTCTCTACTCAGTGAACATGCCAGTCATGCTATGTCAGGTATTGCTACATTTTCTCTATATTTCATCATGTAGCACAGAGTCTCTGAGCCTGAAATACAATTTTCCATTGCTCAGAATGCAGGCCAATCATGCTATGGCAGGTATTCCTACATGTTCTCCATATTTTATCTTGTAGCACAGAGTCTCTGAATCCGTAATACAATTTTACACTACTCATTAATCATTCGAGTATAGCAATAATGGGTATTGCTACATTTTCTTCTTATTTTGTCATTTAGCACAGAGTCTCTGAACCTGGAATGCAATTATACTTTGCTCAGTATGCAGGCCCGTCAGGCTATGAGAGGTATTCCTACATTTTATCCATATTTTGTCTTGTAGCACAGAGTCTCTGAATCCGTAATACAATTTTTCTCTCCTCAGTGAACATGCCAGTTATGCTATGACAGGTATTGCTACGTTTTCTCTATATTTCGTCATGTAGCACAGAGTCTCTGAGTCTGGAATACAATTTTATATTGCTCAGTATGCAGGCCAATCATGCTATGACAGGTATTCCTACATTTTCTCCACATTTTGTCTTGTAGCACAGAGTCTCTGAATCCGTAATACAATTTTTCACTACTCATTAATCATTCGAGTAGAGCAATGATGGGTATTGCTACATTTTCTTCATATTTTGTCATTTAGCACAGAGTCTCTGAACCTGGAATGGAATTATACTTTGCTCAGTATGCAGCCCCGTCATGCTATGACAGGTATTCCTACATTTTATCCATATTTTGTCTTGTAGCACAGAGTCTCTGAATCCGTAATACAATTTTTCTCTTCTCAGTAAACATGCCAGTCATGCTATGTCAGGTACTGCTACATTTTCTCTATATTTCATCATGTAGCACAGAATCTCGGAGTCTGGAATACAATTTTACATTGCTCAATATGCAGGCCAATCATGCTATGGCTGGTATTCCTACATGTTCTCCATATTTTGTCTTGTAGCACAGAGTCTCTGAATCCGTAATACAATTTTACATTACTCATTAATCATTCCAGTAGACCAATAATGGGTATTGCTACATTTTCTTCATATTTTGTCATTTAGCACAGAGTCTCTGAACCTGGAATGCAATTATACCTTGCTCAGTATGCAGGCCAGTCATGCTATGACAGGTATTCCTACATTTTATCCATATTTTGTCTTGTAGCACAGAGTCTCTGAATCCGTAATACAATTTTACACTACTCTTTAATCATTCCAATAGAGCAATGATGGGTATTGCTACATTTTCTTCATATTTTGTCATTTAGCACAGAGTCTCTGAACCTGGAATGCAATTATACTTTGCTCAGTATGCAGGCCCGTCAGGCTATGACAGGTATTCCTACATTTTATCCATATTTTGTCTTGTAGCACAGAGTCTCTGAATCCGTAATACAATTTTTCTCTACTCAGTGAACATGCCAGTCATGCTATGTCAGGTATTGCTACATTTTCTCTATATTTCATCATGTAGCACAGAGTGTCTGAGCCTGGAATACAATTTTACATTGCTCAGAATGCAGGCCAATCATGCTATGGCAGGTATTCCTACATGTTCTCCATATTTTATCTTGTAGCACAGAGTCTCTGAATCCGTAATACAATTTTACACTACTCATTAATCATTCGAGTAGAGCAATAATGGGTATTGCTACATTTTCTTCTTATTTTGTCATTTAGCACAGAGACTCTGAACCTGAAATGCAATTATACTTTGCTCAGTATGCAGGCCAGTCAGGCTATGACAGGTATTCCTACATTTTATCCATATTTTGTCTTGTAGCACAGAGTCTCTGAATCCGTAATACAATTTTACACTACTCATTAATCATTCCAGTAGAGCAATAATGGGTATTGCTACATTTTCTTCATATTTTGCATTTAGCACAGAGTCTCTGAACCTGGAATGCAATTATACCTTGCTCAGAATGCAGGCCAGTCATAGTATAACAGGTATTCCCACATTCTCTCCATATTTTGTCTTGTAGCACAGAGTCTCTGAATCCGTAATACAATTTTTTACTACTCAGTGAAAATGCCAGTCATGCTATGACAGGTATTGCTACATTTTCTCTATATTTCACCATGTGGCACATAGTCTCTGAGCCTGAAATACAATTTTACAATGCTCAATATGCAGACCAATCATCCTATGACAGGTATTCCTACATTTTATCCATATTTTGTCTTGTAGCACAGAGTCTCTGAATCCGTAATACAATTTTTCTCTCCTCAGTGAACATGCCAGTTATGCTATGAAAGGTATTGCTACGTTTTCTCTATATTTCGTCATGTAGCACAGAGTCTTTGAGTCTGGAATACAATTTTATATTGCTCAGTATGCAGGTCAATCATGCTATGACAGGTATTCCTACATTTTCTCCACATTTTGTCTTGTAGCACAGAGTCTCTGAATCCGTAATACAATTTTTCACTACTCATTAATCATTCGAGTAGAGCAATGGTGGGTATCGCTACATTTTCTCCTTATTTTCCCATATAGCACAGAGTCTCTGAACCTGGAATGCAATGATGCATTGCTCAGTATGCAGGCCAGTCATGCTATGACAGGTTTTCCCACATTTTCACCATATTTTGTCTTGTAGCACAGAGTCTCTGAATCCGTAATACAATTTTACACTACTTTTTAATCATTCAAGTAGAGCAATGATGGGTATTGCTACATTTTCTTCATATTTTGTCATTTACCAGAGAGTCTCTGAACCTGGAATGCAATTATACTTTGCTCGGTTTGCAGGCCAGTCAGGTTATGACAGGTATTCGTACATTTTATCCATATTTTGTCTTGTAGCACAGAGTCTCTGAATCCGTAATACAATTTTTCTCTACTCGGTGAACATGCCAGTCGTGCTATGTCAGGTACTGCTACATTTTCTCTATATTTCATCATGTAGCACAGAATCTCGGAGTCTGGAATACAATTTTACATTGCTCAGTATGCAGGCCAATCATGCTATGGCAGGTATTCCTACATGTTCTCCATATTTTGTCTTGTAGCACAGAGTCTCTGAATCCGTAATACAATTTTACACTACTCATTAATCATTCCAGTAGAGCAATAATGGGTATTGCTACATTTTCTTCATATTTTGTCATTTAGCACAGAGTCTCTGAACCTGGAATGCAATTATACCTTGCTCAGTATGCAGGCCAGTCATGCTATGACAGGTATTCCTACATTTTATCCATATTTTGTCTTGTAGCACAGAGTCTCTGAATCCATAATACAATTTTACACTACTCTTTAATCATTCCAATAGAGCAATGATGGGTATTGCTACATTTTCTTCATATTTTGTCATTTAGCAAAGAGTCTCTGAACCTGGAATGCAATTATACTTTGCTCAGTATACTGGCCCGTCAGGATATGACAGGTATTCCTACATTTTATCCATATTTTGTCTTGTAGCACAGAGTCTCTGAATCCGTTATACAATTGTTCTCTACTCAGTGAACATGCCAGTCATGCTATGTCAGGTATTGCTACATTTTCTCTATATTTCATCATGTAGCACAGAGTCTCTGAGCCTGGAATACAATTTTACATTGCTCAGAATGCAGGCCAATCATGCTATGGCAGGTATTCCTACATGTTCTCCATATTTTATCTTGTAGCACAGAGCCTCTGAATCCGTAATACAATTTTTCACTACTCATTAATCATTCGAGTAGAGCAATGGTGGGTATCGCTACATTTTCTCCTTATTTTCCCATATAGCGCAGAGTCTCTGAACCTGGAATGCAATGATACATTGCTCAGTATGCAGGCCAGTCATGCTATGTCAGCTTTTCCTACATTTTCACAATATTTTGTGTTGTAGCGCATAATCTCTGAATCCGTAATACAATTTTAAACTACTCTTTAATCATTCAAGTAGAGCAATGATGGGTATTGCTACATTTTCTTCATATTTTGTCATTTAGCACAGAGTTTCTGAACCTGGAATGCAATTATACTTTGCTCATTATGCAGGCCAGTCAGGTTATGACAGGTATTCCTACATTTTATCCATATTTTGTCTTGTAGCACAGAGTCTCTGAATCCGTAATACAGTTTTACACTACTCATTAATCATTCCAGTAGACCAATAATGGGTATTGCTACATTTTCTTCATATTTTGTCATTTAGCACAGAGTCTCTGAACCTGGAATGCAATTATACCTTGCTCAGTATGCAGGCCAGTCATGCTATGACAGGTATTCCTACATTTTATCCATATTTTGTCTTGTAGCACAGAGTCTCTGAATCCGTAATACAATTTTACACTACTCTTTAATCATTCCAATAGAGCAATGATGGGTATTGCTACATTTTCTTCATATTTTGTCATTTAGCACAGAGTCTCTGAACCTGGAATGCAATTATACTTTGCTCAGTATGCAGGCCCGTCGGGCTATGACAGGTATTCCTACATTTTATCCATATTTGTCCTTGTAGCACAGAGTCTCTGAATCCGTAATACAATTTTTCTCTACTCAGTGAACATGCCAGTCATGCTATGTCAGGTATTGCTACATTTTCTCTATATTTCATCATGTAGCACAGAGTCTCTGAGCCTGAAATACAATTTTCCATTGCTCAGAATGCAGGCCAATCATGCTATGGCAGGTATTCCTACATGTTCTCCATATTTTATCTTGTAGCACAGAGTCTCTGAATCCGTAATACAATTTTACACTACTCATTAATCATTCGAGTATAGCAATAATGGGTATTGCTACATTTTCTTCTTATTTTGTCATTTAGCACAGAGTCTCTGAACCTGGAATGCAATTACACTTTGCTCAGTATGCAGGCCCGTCAGGCTATGACAGGTATTCCTACATTTTATCCATATTTTGTCTTGTAGCACTGAGTCTCTGAATCCGTAATACAATTTTTCTCTCCTCAGTGAACATGCCAGTTATGCTATGACAGGTATTGCTACGTTTTCTCTATATTTCGTCATGTAGCACAGAGTCTCTGAGTCTGGAATACAATTTTATATTGCTCAGTATGCAGGCCAATCATGCTATGACAGGTATTCCGACATTTTCTCCACATTTTGTCTTGTAGCACAGAGTCTCTGAATCCGTAATACAATTTTTCACTACTCATTAATCATTCGAGTAGAGCAATGGTGGGTATCGCTACATTTTCTCCTTATTTTCCCATATAGCACAGAGTCTCTGAACCTGGAATGCAATGATGCATTGCTCAGTATGCAGGCCAGTCATGCTATGACAGGTTTTCCCACATTTTCACCATATTTTGTCTTGTAGCACAGAGTCTCTGAATCTGTAATACAATTTTACACTACTCTTTAATCATTCAAGTAGAGCAATGATGCGTATTGCTACATTTTCTTCATATTTTGTCATTTACCAGAGAGTCTCTGAACCTGGAATGCAATTATACTTTGCTCAGTTTGCAGGCCAGTCAGGTTATGACAGGTATTCGTACATTTTATCCATATTTTGTCTTGTAGCACAGAGTCTCTGAATCCGTAATACAATTTTTCTCTACTCGGTGAACATGCCAGTCGTGCTATGTCAGGTAATGCTACATTTTCTCTATATTTCATCATGTAGCACAGAATCTCGGAGTCTGGAATACAATTTTACATTGCTCAGTATGCAGGCCAATCATGCTATGGCAGGTATTCCTACATGTTCTCCATATTTTGTCTTGTAGCACAGAGTCTCTGAATCCGTAATACAATTTTACACTACTCATTAATCATTCCAGTAGACCAATAATGGGTATTGCTACATTTTCTTCATATTTTGTCATTTAGCACAGAGTCTCTGAACCTGGAATGCAATTATACCTTGCTCAGTATGCAGGCCAGTCATGCTATGACAGGTATTCCTACATTTTATCCATATTTTGTCTTGTAGCACAGAGTCTCTGAATCCGTAATACAATTTTACACTACTCTTTAATCATTCCAATAGAGCAATGATGGGTATTGCTACATTTTCTTCATATTTTGTCATTTAGCAAAGAGTCTCTGAACCTGGAATGCAATTATACTTTGCTCAGTATACTGGCCCGTCAGGATATGACAGGTATTCCTACATTTTATCCATATTTTGTCTTGTAGCACAGAGTCTCTGAATCCGTAATACAATTGTTCTCTACTCAGTGAACATGGCAGTCATGCTATGTCAGGTATTGCTACATTTTCTCTATATTTCATCATGTAGCACAGAGTCTCTCAGCCTGGAATACAATTTTACATTGCTCAGAATGCAGGCCAATCATACTATGGCAGGTATTCCTACATGTTCTCCATATTTTATCTTGTAGCACAGAGTCTCTGAATCCGTAATACAATTTTTCACTACTCATTAATCATTCGAGTAGAGCAATGGTGGGTATCGCTACATTTTCTCCTTATTTTCCCATATAGCACAGAGTCTCTGAACCTGGAATGCAATGATACATTGCTCAGTATGCAGGCCAGTCATGCTATGACAGCTTTTCCCACATTTTCACCATATTTTGTGTTGTAGCACATAGTCTCTGAATCCGTAATACAATTTTACACTACTCTTTAATCATTCAAGTAGAGCAATGATGGGTATTGCTACATTTTCTTCATATTTTGTCATTTAGCACAGAGTTTCTGAACCTGGAATGCAATTATACTTTGCTCATTATGCAGGCCAGTCAGGTTATGACAGGTATTCCTACATTTTATCCATATTTTGTCTTGTAGCACAGAGTCTCTGAATCCGTAATACAATTTTACACTACTCATTAATCATTCCAGTAGACCAATAATGGGTATTGCTACATTTTCTTCATATTTTGTCATTTAGCACAGAGTCTCTGGACCTGGAATGCAATTATACCTTGCTCAGTATGCAGGCCAGTCATGCTATGACAGGTATTCCTACATTTTATCCATATTTTGTCTTGTAGCACAGAGTCTCTGAATCCGTAATACAATTTTACACTACTCTTTAATCATTCCAATAGAGCAATGATGGGGGTTGCTACATTTTCTTCATATTTTGTCATTTAGCACAGAGTCTCTGAACCTGGAATGCAATTATACTTTGCTCAGTATGCAGGCCCGTCGGGCTATGACAGGTATTCCTACATTTTATCCATATTTTGCCTTGTAGCACAGAGTCCCTGAATCCGTAATACAATTTTTCTCTACTCAGTGAACATGCCAGTCATGCTATGTCAGGTATTGCTACATTTTCTCTATATTTCATCATGTAGCACAGAGTCTCTGAGCCTGGAATACAATTTTCCATTGCTCAGAATGCAGGCCAATCATGCTATGGCAGGTATTCCTACATGTTCTCCATATTTTATCTTGTAGCACAGAGTCTCTGAATCCGTAATACAATTTTACACTACTCATTAATCATTCGAGTAGAGCAATAATGGGTATTGCTACATTTTCTTCTTATTTTGTCATTTAGCACAGAATCTCTGAACCTGAAATGCAATTATACTTTGCTCAGTATGCAGGCCAGTCAGGCTATGACAGGTATTCCTACATTTTATCCATATTTTGTCTTGTAGCACAGAGTCTCTGAATCCGTAATACAATTTTTCACTACTCATTAATCATTCGAGTAGAGCAATGGTGGGTATTGTTACATTTTCCTCATATTTAGTCATTTACAATTTTCCATTGCTCAGAATGCAGGCCAATCATGCTATGGCAGGTATTCCTACATGTTCTCCATATTTTATCTTGTAGCACAGAGTCTCTGAATCCGTAATACAATTTTACACTACTCATTAATCATTCGAGTAGAGCAATAATGGGTATTGCTACATTTTCTTCTTATTTTGTCATTTAGCACAGAATCTCTGAACCTGAAATGCAATTATACTTTGCTCAGTATGCAGCCCAGTCATGCTATGACAGGTATTCCTACATTTTATCCATATTTTGTCTTGTAGCACAAAGTCTCTGAATCCGTAATACAATTTTTCTCTCCTCAGTGAACATGCCAGTCATGCTATGACAGGTATTGCTACGTTTTCTCTATATTTCGTCATGTAGCACAGAGTCTCTGAGTCTGGAATACAATTTTACATTGCTCAGTATGCAGGCCAATCATTCTATGACAGGTATTCCTACATTTTTTCCATATTTTGTTTTGTAGCACAGAGTCTCTGAATCCGTAATACAATTTTTCACTACTCATTAATCATTCGAGTAGAGCAATGGTGGGTATTGCTACATTTTCTCCTTATTTTCCCATATAGCACAGTCTCTGAACCTGGAATGCAATGATACATTGCTCAGTATGCAGGCCAGTCATGCTATGACAGGTTTTCCCACATTTTCACCATATTTTGTCTTGTAGCACAGAGTCTCTGAATCCGTAATACAATTTTACAGTACTCTTTAATCATTCAAGTAGAGCAATGATGGGTATTGCTACATTTTCTTCATATTTTGTCATTTAGCACTGAGTCTTGGAACCTAGAATGCAATTATACTTTGCTCAGTATGCAGGCCAATCAGGCTATGACATGTATTCCTACATTTTATCCATATTTTGTCTTGTAGCACAGACTCTCTGAATCCGTAATACAATTTTACACTACTCTTTAATCATTCAAGTAGAGCAATGATGGGTGTTGCTACATTTTCTTCATATTTTGTCATTTACCAGAGAGTCTCTGAACCTGGAATGCAATTATACTTTGCTCTGTTTGCAGGCCAGTCAGGTTATGACAGGTATTCGTACATTTTATCCATATTTTGTCTTGTAGCACAGTCTCTGAATCCGTAATACAATTTTTCTCTACTCGGTGAACATGCCAGTCGTGCTATGTCAGGTACTGCTACATTTTCTCTATATTTCATCATGTAGCACAGAATCTCGGAGTCTGGAATACAATTTTACATTGCTCAGTATGCAGGCCAATCATGCTATGACAGGTATTCCTACATGTTCTCCATATTTTGTCTTGTAGCACAGAGTCTCTGAATCCGTAATACAATTTTACACTACTCATTAATCATTCCAGTAGACCAATAATGGGTATTGCTACATTTTCTTCATATTTTGTCATTTAGCACAGAGTCTCTGAACCTGGAATGCAATTATACCTTGCTCAGTATGCAGGCCAGTCATGCTATGACAGGTATTCCTATATTTTATCCATATTTTGTCTTGTAGCACAGAGTCTCTGAATCCGTAATACAATTTTACACTACTCTTTAATCATTCCAATAGAGCAATGATGGGTATTGCTACATTTTCTTCATATTTTGTCATTTAGCAAAGAGTCTCTGAACCTGGAATGCAATTATACTTTGCTCAGTATGCAGGCCCGTCAGGATATGACAGGTATTCCTACATTTTATCCATATTTTGTCTTGTAGCACAGAGTCTCTGAATCCGTAATACAATTGTTCTCTACTCAGTGAACATGCCAGTCATGCTATGTCAGGTATTGCTACATTTTCTCTATATTTCATCATGTCGCACAGAGTCTCTGAGCCTGGAATGCAATTTTACATTGCTCAGAATGCAGGCCAATCATGCTATGGCAGGTATTCCTACATGTTCTCCATATTTTATCTTGTAGCACAGGGTCTCTGAATCCGTAATACAATTTTACACTACTCTTTAATCATTCGAGTTGAGCAATAATGGGTATTGCTACTTTTTCTTCTTATTTTGTCATTTAGCACAGAGACTCTGAACCTGAAATGCAATTATACTTTGCTCAGTATGCAGGCCAGTCTGGCTATGACAGGTATTCCTACATTTTATCCATATTTTGTCTTGTAGCACAGAGTCTCTGAATCCGTAATACAATTTTTCT
Source organism: Pictodentalium vernedei (assembly GCA_031216915.1). Classification (NCBI taxonomy): domain Eukaryota; kingdom Metazoa; phylum Mollusca; class Scaphopoda; order Dentaliida; family Dentaliidae; genus Pictodentalium; species Pictodentalium vernedei. The sequence continues at coordinate 723,074,193 of CM062297.1, read as the reverse complement.
CTTCTCAGTAAACATGCCAGTCATGCTATGACAGGTATTGCTACATTATATCTATATTTCGCCATGTAGCACTGAGTCTGTGAGCCTGGAATACAATTTTACATTGCTCAGTATGCAGGCCAATCATGCTATGACAGGTATTCCTACATTTTATCCATATTTTGTCTTGTAGCACAGAGTCTCTGAATCCGTAATACAATTTTTCTCTTCTCAGGAAACATGCCAGTCATGCTATGTCAGGTACTGCTACATTTTCTCTATATTTCATCATGTAGCACAGAATCTCGGAGTCTGGAATACAATTTTACATTGCTCAATATGCAGGCCAATCATGCTATGGCTGGTATTCCTACATGTTCTCCATATTTTGTCTTGTAGCCCAGAGTCTCTGAATCCGTAATACAATTTTACACTACTCATTAATCATTCCAGTAGACCAATAATGGGTATTGCTACATTTTCTTCATATTTTGTCATTTAGCACAGAGTCTCTGAACCTGGAATGCAATTATACTTTGCTCAGTATGCAGGCCCGTCGGGCTATGACAGGTATTCCTACATTTTATCCATATTTGTCCTTGTAGCACAGAGTCTCTGAATCCGTAATACAATTTTTCTCTACTCAGTGAACATGCCAGTCATGCTATGTCAGGTATTGCTACATTTTCTCTATATTTCATCATGTAGCACAGAGTCTCTGAGCCTGAAATACAATTTTCCATTGCTCAGTATGCAGGCCAATCATGCTATGACAGGTATTCCTACATTTTCTCCACATTTTGTCTTGTAGCACAGAGTCTCTGAATCCGTAATACAATTTTTCACTACTCATTAATCATTCGAGTAGAGCAATGATGGGTATTGCTACATTTTCTTCATATTTTGTCATTTAGCACAGAGTCTCTGAACCTGGAATGCAATTATACTTTGCTCAGTATGCAGCCCAGTCATGCTATGACAGGTATTCCTACATTTTATCCATATTTTGTCTTGTAGCACAGAGTCTGAATCCGTAATACAATTTTTCTCTTCTCAGTAAACATGCCAGTCATGCTATGTCAGGTACTGCTACATTTTCTCTATATTTCATCATGTAGCACAGAATCTCGGAGTCTGGAATACAATTTTACATTGCACAATATGCAGGCCAATCATGCTATGGCTGGTATTCCTACATGTTCTCCATATTTTGTCTTGTAGCACAGAGTCTCTGAATCCGTAATACAATTTTACATTACTCATTAATCATTCCAGTAGACCAATAATGGGTATTGCTACATTTTCTTCATATTTTGTCATTTAGCACAGAGTCTCTGAACCTGGAATGCAATTATACCTTGCTCAGTATGCAGGCCAGTCATGCTATGACAGGTATTCCTACATTTTATCCATATTTTGTCTTGTAGCACAGAGTCTCTGAATCCGTAATACAATTTTACACTACTCTTTAATCATTCCAATAGAGCAATGATGGGTATTGCTACATTTTCTTCATATTTTGTCATTTAGCACAGAGTCTCTGAACCTGGAATGCAATTATACTTTACTCAGTATGCAGGCCCGTCAGGCTATGACAGGTATTCCTACATTTTATCCATATTTTGTCTTGTAGCACAGAGTCTCTGAATCCGTAATACAATTTTTCTCTACTCAGTGAACATGCCAGTCATGCTATGTCAGGTATTGCTACATTTTCTCTATATTTCATCATGTAGCACAGAGTGTCTGAGCCTGGAATACAATTTTACATTGCTCAGAATGCAGGCCAATCATGCTATGGCAGGTATTCCTACATGTTCTCCATATTTTATCTTGTAGCACAGAGTCTCTGAATCCGTAATACAATTTTACACTACTCATTAATCATTCGAGTAGAGCAATAATGGGTATTGCTACATTTTCTTCTTATTTTGTCATTTAGCACAGAGACTCTGAACCTGAAATGCAATTATACTTTGCTCAGTATGCAGGCCAGTCAGGCTATGACAGGTATTCCTACATTTTATCCATATTTTGTCTTGTAGCACAGAGTCTCTGAATCCGTAATACAATTTTACACTACTCATTAATCATTCCAGTAGAGCAATAATGGGTATTGCTACATTTTCTTCATATTTTGCATTTAGCACAGAGTCTCTGAACCTGGAATGCAATTATACCTTGCTAAGAATGCAGGCCAGTCATAGTATAACAGGTATTCCCACATTCTCTCCATATTTTGTCTTGTAGCACAGAGTCTCTGAATCCGTAATACAATTTTTTACTACTCAGTGAAAATGCCAGTCATGCTATGACAGGTATTGCTACATTTTCTCTATATTTCACCATGTGGCACATAGTCTCTGAGCCTGAAATACAATTTTACAATGCTCAATATGCAGACCAATCATCCTATGACAGGTATTCCTACATTTTATCCATATTTTGTCTTGTAGCACAGAGTCTCTGAATCCGTAATACAATTTTTCTCTCCTCAGTGAACATGCCAATTATGCTATGAAAGGTATTGCTACGTTTTCTCTATATTTCGTCATGTAGCACAGAGTCTCTGAGTCTGGAATACAATTTTATATTGCTCAGTATGCAGGCCAATCATGCTATGACAGGTATTCCTACATTTTCTCCACATTTTGTCTTGTAGCACAGAGTCTCTGAATCCGTAATACAATTTTTCACTACTCATTAATCATTCGAGTAGAGCAATGGTGGGTATCGCTACATTTTCTCCTTATTTTCCCATATAGCACAGAGTCTCTGAACCTGGAATGCAATGATGCATTGCTCAGTATGCAGGCCAGTCATGCTATGACAGGTTTTCCCACATTTTCACCATATTTTGTCTTGTAGCACAGAGTCTCTGAATCCGTAATACAATTTTACACTACTCTTTAATCATTCAAGTAGAGCAATGATGCGTATTGCTACATTTTCTTCATATTTTGTCATTTACCAGAGAGTCTCTGAACCTGGAATGCAATTATACTTTGCTCAGTTTGCAGGCCAGTCAGGTTATGACAGGTATTCGTACATTTTATCCATATTTTGTCTTGTAGCACAGAGTCTCTGAATCCGTAATACAATTTTTCTCTACTCGGTGAACATGCCAGTCGTGCTATGTCAGGTACTGCTACATTTTCTCTACATTTCATCATGTAGCACAGAATCTCGGAGTCTGGAATACAATTTTACATTGCTCAGTATGCAGGCCAATCATGCTATGGCAGGTATTCCTACATGTTCTCCATATTTTGTCTTGTAGCACAGAGTCTCTGAATCCGTAATACAATTTTACACTACTCATTAATCATTCCAGTAGACCAATAATGGGTATTGCTACATTTTCTTCATATTTTGTCATTTAGCACAGAGTCTCTGAACCTGGAATGCAATTATACCTTGCTCAGTATGCAGGCCAGTCATGCTATGACAGGTATTCCTACATTTTATCCATATTTTGTCTTGTAGCACAGAGTCTCTGAATCCGTAATACAATTTTACACTACTCTTTAATCATTCCAATAGAGCAATGATGGGTATTGCTACATTTTCTTCATATTTTGTCATTTAGCAAAGAGTCTCTGAACCTGGAATGCAATTATACTTTGCTCAGTATACTGGCCCGTCAGGATATGACAGGTATTCCTACATTTTATCCATATTTTGTCTTGTAGCACAGAGTCTCTGAATCCGTAATACAATTGTTCTCTACTCAGTGAACATGCCAGTCATGCTATGTCAGGTATTGCTACATTTTCTCTATATTTCATCATGTAGCACAGAGTCTCTCAGCCTGGAATACAATTTTACATTGCTCAGAATGCAGGCCAATCATGCTATGGCAGGTATTCCTACATGTTCTCCATATTTTATCTTGTAGCACAGAGTCTCTGAATCCGTAATACAATTTTTCACTACTCATTAATCATTCGAGTAGAGCAATGGTGGGTATCGCTACATTTTCTCCTTATTTTCCCATATAGCGCAGAGTCTCTGAACCTGGAATGCAATGATACATTGCTCAGTATGCAGGCCAGTCATGCTATGACAGCTTTTCCCACATTTTCACCATATTTTGTGTTGTAGCGCATAATCTCTGAATCCGTAATACAATTTTACACTACTCTTTAATCATTCAAGTAGAGCAATGATGGGTATTGCTACATTTTCTTCATATTTTGTCATTTAGCACAGAGTTTCTGAACCTGGAATGCAATTATACTTTGCTCATTATGCAGGCCAGTCAGGTTATGACAGGTATTCCTACATTTTATCCATATTTTGTCTTGTAGCACAGAGTCTCTGAATCCGTAATACAGTTTTACACTACTCATTAATCATTCCAGTAGACCAATAATGGGTATTGCTACATTTTCTTCATATTTTGTCATTTAGCACAGAGTCTCTGAACCTGGAATGCAATTATACCTTGCTCAGTATGCAGGCCAGTCATGCTATGACAGGTATTCCTACATTTTATCCATATTTTGTCTTGTAGCACAGAGTCTCTGAATCCGTAATACAATTTTACACTACTCTTTAATCATTCCAATAGAGCAATGATGGGTATTGCTACATTTTCTTCATATTTTGTCATTTAGCACAGAGTCTCTGAACCTGGAATGCAATTATACTTTGCTCAGTATGCAGGCCCGTCGGGCTATGACAGGTATTCCTACATTTTATCCATATTTGTCCTTGTAGCACAGAGTCTCTGAATCCGTAATACAATTTTTCTCTACTCAGTGAACATGCCAGTCATGCTATGTCAGGTATTGCTACATTTTCTCTATATTTCATCATGTAGCACAGAGTCTCTGAGCCTGAAATACAATTTTCCATTGCTCAGAATGCAGGCCAATCATGCTATGGCAGGTATTCCTACATGTTCTCCATATTTTATCTTGTAGCACAGAGTCTCTGAATCCGTAATACAATTTTACACTACTCATTAATCATTCGAGTATAGCAATAATGGGTATTGCTACATTTTCTTCTTATTTTGTCATTTAGCACAGAGTCTCTGAACCTGGAATGCAATTATACTTTGCTCAGTATGCAGGCCCGTCAGGCTATGACAGGTATTCCTACATTTTATCCATATTTTGTCTTGTAGCACTGAGTCTCTGAATCCGTAATACAATTTTTCTCTCCCCAGTGAACATGCCAGTTATGCTGTGACAGGTATTGCTACGTTTTCTCTATATTTCGTCATGTAGCACAGAGTCTCTGAGTCTGGAATACAATTTTATATTGCTCAGTATGCAGGCCAATCATGCTATGACAGGTATTCCGACATTTTCTCCACATTTTGTCTTGTAGCACAGAGTCTCTGAATCCGTAATACAATTTTTCACTACTCATTAATCATTCGAGTAGAGCAGTGGTGGGTATCGCTACATTTTCTCCTTATTTTCCCATATAGCACAGAGTCTCTGAACCTGGAATGCAATGATGCATTGCTCAGTATGCAGGCCAGTCATGCTATGACAGGTTTTCCCACATTTTCACCATATTTTGTCTTATAGCACAGAGTCTCTGAATCTGTAATACAATTTTACACTACTCTTTAATCATTCAAGTAGAGCAATGATGCGTATTGCTACATTTTCTTCATATTTTGTCATTTACCAGAGAGTCTCTGAACCTGGAATGCAATTATACTTTGCTCAGTTTGCAGGCCAGTCAGGTTATGACAGGTATTCGTACATTTTATCCATATTTTGTCTTGTAGCACAGAGTCTCTGAATCCGTAATACAATTTTTCTCTACTCGGTGAACATGCCAGTCGTGCTATGTCAGGTACTGCTACATTTTCTCTATATTTCATCATGTAGCACAGAATCTCGGAGTCTGGAATACAATTTTACATTGCTCAGTATGCAGGGCAATCATGCTATGGCAGGTATTCCTACATGTTCTCCATATTTTGTCTTGTAGCACAGAGTCTCTGAATCCGTAATACAATTTTACACTACTCATTAATCATTCCAGTAGACCAATAATGGGTATTGCTACATTTTCTTCATATTTTGTCATTTAGCACAGAGTCTCTGAACCTGGAATGCAATTATACCTTGCTCAGTATGCAGGCCAGTCATGCTATGACAGGTATTCCTGCATTTTATCCATATTTTGTCTTGTAGCACAGAGTCTCTGAATCCGTAATACAATTTTACACTACTCTTTAATCATTCCAATAGAGCAATGATGGGTATTGCTACATTTTCTTCATATTTTGTCATTTAGCAAAGAGTCTCTGAACCTGGAATGCAATTATACTTTGCTCAGTATACTGGCCCGTCAGGATATGACAGGTATTCCTACATTTTATCCATATTTTGTCTTGTAGCACAGAGTCTCTGAATCCGTAATACAATTGTTCTCTACTCAGTGAACATGGCAGTCATGCTATGTCAGGTATTGCTACATTTTCTCTATATTTCATCATGTAGCACAGAGTCTCTGAGCCTGGAATACAATTTTACATTGCTCAGAATGCAGGCCAATCATACTATGGCAGGTATCCTACATGTTCTCCATATTTTATCTTGTAGCACAGAGTCTCTGAATCCGTAATACAATTTTTCACTACTCATTAATCATTCGAGTAGAGCAATGGTGGGTATCGCTACATTTTCTCCTTATTTTCCCATATAGCGCAGAGTCTCTGAACCTGGAATGCAATGATACATTGCTCAGTATGCAGGCCAGTCATGCTATGACAGCTTTTCCCACATTTTCACCATATTTTGTGTTGTAGCGCATAATCTCTGAATCCGTAATACAATTTTACACTACTCTTTAATCATTCAAGTAGAGCAATGATGGGTATTGCTACATTTTCTTCATATTTTGTCATTTAGCACAGAGTTTCTGAACCTGGAATGCAATTATACTTTGCTCATTATGCAGGCCAGTCAGGTTATGACAGGTATTCCTACATTTTATCCATATTTTGTCTTGTAGCACAGAGTCTCTGAATCCGTAATACAGTTTTACACTGCTCATTAATCATTCCAGTAGACCAATAATGGGTATTGCTACATTTTCTTCATATTTTGTCATTTAGCACAGAGTCTCTGAACCTGGAATGCAATTATACCTTGCTCAGTATGCAGGCCAGTCATGCTATGACAGGTATTCCTACATTTTATCCATATTTTGTCTTGTAGCACAGAGTCTCTGAATCCGTAATACAATTTTACACTACTCTTTAATCATTCCAATAGAGCAATGATGGGTATTGCTACATTTTCTTCATATTTTGTCATTTAGCACAGAGTCTCTGAACCTGGAATGCAATTATACTTTGCTCAGTATGCAGGCCCGTCGGGCTATGACAGGTATTCCTACATTTTATCCATATTTGTCCTTGTAGCACAGAGTCTCTGAATCCGTAATACAATTTTTCTCTACTCAGTGAACATGCCAGTCATGCTATGTCAGGTATTGCTACATTTTCTCTGTAGCACAGAGTCTCTGAGCCTGAAATACAATTTTCCATTGCTCAGAATGCAGGCCAATCATGCTATGGCAGGTATTCCTACATGTTCTCCATATTTTATCTTGTAGCACAGAGTCTCTGAATCCGTAATACAATTTTACACTACTCATTAATCATTCGAGTATAGCAATAATGGGTATTGCTACATTTTCTTCTTATTTTGTCATTTAGCACAGAGTCTCTGAACCTGGAATGCAATTATACTTTGCTCAGTATGCAGGCCCGTCAGGCTATGACAGGTATTCCTACATTTTATCCATATTTTGTCTTGTAGCACTGAGTCTCTGAATCCGTAATACAATTTTTCTCTCCCCAGTGAACATGCCAGTTATGCTGTGACAGGTATTGCTACGTTTTCTCTATATTTCGTCATGTAGCACAGAGTCTCTGAGTCTGGAATACAATTTTATATTGCTCAGTATGCAGGCCAATCATGCTATGACAGGTATTCCGACATTTTCTCCACATTTTGTCTTGTAGCACAGAGTCTCTGAATCCGTAATACAATTTTTCACTACTCATTAATCATTCGAGTAGAGCAGTGGTGGGTATCGCTACATTTTCTCCTTATTTTCCCATATAGCACAGAGTCTCTGAACCTGGAATGCAATGATGCATTGCTCAGTATGCAGGCCAGTCATGCTATGACAGGTTTTCCCACATTTTCACCATATTTTGTCTTATAGCACAGAGTCTCTGAATCTGTAATACAATTTTACACTACTCTTTAATCATTCAAGTAGAGCAATGATGCGTATTGCTACATTTTCTTCATATTTTGTCATTTACCAGAGAGTCTCTGAACCTGGAATGCAATTATACTTTGCTCAGTTTGCAGGCCAGTCAGGTTATGACAGGTATTCGTACATTTTATCCATATTTTGTCTTGTAGCACAGAGTCTCTGAATCCGTAATACAATTTTTCTCTACTCGGTGAACATGCCAGTCGTGCTATGTCAGGTACTGCTACATTTTCTCTATATTTCATCATGTAGCACAGAATCTCGGAGTCTGGAATACAATTTTACATTGCTCAGTATGCAGGGCAATCATGCTATGGCAGGTATTCCTACATGTTCTCCATATTTTGTCTTGTAGCACAGAGTCTCTGAATCCGTAATACAATTTTACACTACTCATTAATCATTCCAGTAGACCAATAATGGGTATTGCTACATTTTCTTCATATTTTGTCATTTAGCACAGAGTCTCTGAACCTGGAATGCAATTATACCTTGCTCAGTATGCAGGCCAGTCATGCTATGACAGGTATTCCTACATTTTATCCATATTTTGTCTTGTAGCACAGAGTCTCTGAATCCGTAATACAATTTTACACTACTCTTTAATCATTCCAATAGAGCAATGATGGGTATTGCTACATTTTCTTCATATTTTGTCATTTAGCAAAGAGTCTCTGAACCTGGAATGCAATTATACTTTGCTCAGTATACTGGCCCGTCAGGATATGACAGGTATTCCTACATTTTATCCATATTTTGTCTTGTAGCACAGAGTCTCTGAATCCGTAATACAATTGTTCTCTACTCAGTGAACATGGCAGTCATGCTATGTCAGGTATTGCTACATTTTCTCTATATTTCATCATGTAGCACAGAGTCTCTGAGCCTGGAATACAATTTTACATTGCTCAGAATGCAGGCCAATCATACTATGGCAGGTATCCTACATGTTCTCCATATTTTATCTTGTAGCACAGAGTCTCTGAATCCGTAATACAATTTTTCACTACTCATTAATCATTCGAGTAGAGCAATGGTGGGTATCGCTACATTTTCTCCTTATTTTCCCATATAGCACAGAGTCTCTGAACCTGGAATGCAATGATACATTGCTCAGTATGCAGGCCAGTCATGCTATGACAGCTTTTCCCACATTTTCACCATATTTTGTGTTGTAGGACATAGTCTCTGAATCCGTAATACAATTTTACACTACTCTTTAATCATTCAAGTAGAGCAATGATGGGTATTGCTACATTTTCTTCATATTTTGTCATTTAGCACAGAGTTTCTGAACCTGGAATGCAATTATACTTTGCTCATTATGCAGGCCAGTCAGGTTATGACAGGTATTCCTACATTTTATCCATATTTTGTCTTGTAGCACAGAGTCTCTGAATCCGTAATACAATTTTACACTACTCATTAATCATTCCAGTAGACCAATAATGGGTATTGCTACTTTTTCTTCATATTTTGTCATTTAGCACAGAGTCTCTGAACCTGGAATGCAATTATACCTTGCTCAGTATGCAGGCCAGTCATGCTATGACAGGTATTCCTACATTTTATCCATATTTTGTCTTGTAGCACAGAGTCTCTGAATCCGTAATACAATTTTACACTACTCTTTAATCATTCCAATAGAGCAATGATGGGTATTGCTACATTTTCTTCATATTTTGTCATTTAGCACAGAGTCTCTGAACCTGGAATGCAATTATACTTTGCTCAGTATGCAGGCCCGTCGGGCTATGACAGGTATTCCTACATTTTATCCATATTTTGCCTTGTAGCACAGAGTCTCTGAATCCGTAATACAATTTTTCTCTACTCAGTGAACATGCCAGTCATGCTATGTCAGGTATTGCTACATTTTCTCTATATTTCATCATGTAGCACAGAGTCTCTGAGCCTGGAATACAATTTTCCATTGCTCAGAATGCAGGCCAATCATGCTATGGCAGGTATTCCTACATGTTCTCCATATTTTATCTTGTAGCACAGAGTCTCTGAATCCGTAATACAATTTTACACTACTCATTAATCATTCGAGTAGAGCAATAATGGGTATTGCTACATTTTCTTCTTATTTTGTCATTTAGCACAGAATCTCTGAACCTGAAATGCAATTATACTTTGCTCAGTATGCAGGCCAGTCAGGCTATGACAGGTATTCCTACATTTTATCCATATTTTGTCTTGTAGCACAGAGTCTCTGAATCCGTAATACAATTTTTCACTACTCATTAATCATTCGAGTAGAGCAATGGTGGGTATTGTTACATTTTCTTCATATTTAGTCATTTAGCACAGCAATGGTGGGTATTGTTACATTTTCTTCATATTTAGTCATTTAGCTCAGAGTCTCTGAACCTGGAATGCAATTATACTTTGCTCAGTATGCAGCCCAGTCATGCTATGACAGGTATTCCTACATTTTATCCATATTTTGTCTAGTAGCACAGAGTCTCTGAATCCGTAATACAATTTTTCTCTCCTCAGTGAACATGCCAGTCATGCTATGACAGGTATTGCTACGTTTTCTCTGTATTTCGTCATGTAGCACAGAGTCTCTGAGCCTGGAATACAATTTTACATTGCTCAGTATGCAGGCCAATCATGCTATGACAGGTATTCCTACATGTTCTCCATATTTTGTCTTGTAGCACAGAGTCTCTGAATCCATAATACAATTTTTCACTACTCATTAATCATTCGAGTAGAGCAATGGTGGGTATCGCTACATTTTCTCCTTTTTTTCCATATAGCACAGAGTCTCTGAACCTGGAATGCAATGATACATTGCTCAGTATGCAGGCCTGTCATGCTATGACAGGTTTTCCCACATTTTCACCATATTTTGTCTTGTAGCACAGAGTCTCTGAATCCGTAATACAATTTTACACTACTCTTTAATCATTCAAGTAGAGCAATGATGGGTATTGCTACATTTTCTTCTTATTTTGTCATTTAGCACAGAGTCTCTGAACCAGGAATGCAATTATACTTTGCTCAGTATGCAGGCCAGTCAGGTTATGACAGGTATTCGTACATTTTATCCATATTTTGTCTTGTAGCACAGAGTCTCTGAATCCATAATACAATTTTTCCCTACTTGGTGAACATGCCAGTCATTCTATGTCAGGTACTGCTACATTTTCTCTATATTTCATCATGTAGCACAGAATCTCGGAGTCTGGAATACAATTTTACATTGCTCAGTATGCAGGGCAATCATGCTATGGCAGGTATTCCTACATGTTCTCCATATTTTGTCTTGTAGCACAGAGTCTCTGAATCCGTAATACAATTTTACACTACTCATTAATCATTCGAGTATAGCAATAATGGGTATTGCTACATTTTCTTCTTATTTTGTCATTTAGCACAGAGTCTCTGAACCTGGAATGCAATTATACTTTGCTCAGTATGCAGGCCCGTCAGGCTATGACAGGTATTCCTACATTTTATCCATATTTTGTCTTGTAGCACTGAGTCTCTGAATCCGTAATACAATTTTTCTCTCCCCAGTGAACATGCCAGTTATGCTATGACAGGTATTGCTACGTTTTCTCTATATTTCGTCATGTAGCACAGAGTCTCTGAGTCTGGAATACAATTTTATATTGCTCAGTATGCAGGCCAATCATGCTATGACAGGTATTCCGACATTTTCTCCACATTTTGTCTTGTAGCACAGAGTCTCTGAATCCGTAATACAATTTTTCACTACTCATTAATCATTCGAGTAGAGCAATGGTGGGTATCGCTACATTTTCTCCTTATTTTCCCATATAGCACAGAGTCTCTGAACCTGGAATGCAATGATGCATTGCTCAGTATGCAGGCCAGTCATGCTATGACAGGTTTTCCCACATTTTCACCATATTTTGTCTTGTAGCACAGAGTCTCTGAATCTGTAATACAATTTTACACTACTCTTTAATCATTCAAGTAGAGCAATGATGCGTATTGCTACATTTTCTTCATATTTTGTCATTTACCAGAGAGTCTCTGAACCTGGAATGCAATTATACTTTGCTCAGTTTGCAGGCCAGTCAGGTTATGACAGGTATTCGTACATTTTATCCATATTTTGTCTTGTAGCACAGAGTCTCTGAATCCGTAATACAATTTTTCTCTACTCGGTGAACATGCCAGTCGTGCTATGTCAGGTACTGCTACATTTTCTCTATATTTCATCATGTAGCACAGAATCTCGGAGTCTGGAATACAATTTTACATTGCTCAGTATGCAGGGCAATCATGCTATGGCAGGTATTCCTACATGTTCTCCATATTTTGTCTTGTAGCACAGAGTCTCTGAATCCGTAATACAATTTTACACTACTCATTAATCATTCCAGTAGACCAATAATGGGTATTGCTACATTTTCTTCATATTTTGTCATTTAGCACAGAGTCTCTGAACCTGGAATGCAATTATACCTTGCTCAGTATGCAGGCCAGTCATGCTATGACAGGTATTCCTACATTTTATCCATATTTTGTCTTGTAGCACAGAGTCTCTGAATCCGTAATACAATTTTACACTACTCTTTAATCATTCCAATAGAGCAATGATGGGTATTGCTACATTTTCTTCATATTTTGTCATTTAGCAAAGAGTCTCTGAACCTGGAATGCAATTATACTTTGCTCAGTATACTGGCCCGTCAGGATATGACAGGTATTCCTACATTTTATCCATATTTTGTCTTGTAGCACAGAGTCTCTGAATCCGTAATACAATTGTTCTCTACTCAGTGAACATGGCAGTCATGCTATGTCAGGTATTGCTACATTTTCTCTATATTTCATCATGTAGCACAGAGTCTCTGAGCCTGGAATACAATTTTACATTGCTCAGAATGCAGGCCAATCATACTATGGCAGGTATCCTACATGTTCTCCATATTTTATCTTGTAGCACAGAGTCTCTGAATCCGTAATACAATTTTTCACTACTCATTAATCATTCGAGTAGAGCAATGGTGGGTATCGCTACATTTTCTCCTTATTTTCCCATATAGCACAGAGTCTCTGAACCTGGAATGCAATGATACATTGCTCAGTATGCAGGCCAGTCATGCTATGACAGCTTTTCCCACATTTTCACCATATTTTGTGTTGTAGGACATAGTCTCTGAATCCGTAATACAATTTTACACTACTCTTTAATCATTCAAGTAGAGCAATGATGGGTATTGCTACATTTTCTTCATATTTTGTCATTTAGCACAGAGTTTCTGAACCTGGAATGCAATTATACTTTGCTCATTATGCAGGCCAGTCAGGTTATGACAGGTATTCCTACATTTTATCCATATTTTGTCTTGTAGCACAGAGTCTCTGAATCCGTAATACAATTTTACACTACTCATTAATCATTCCAGTAGACCAATAATGGGTATTGCTACTTTTTCTTCATATTTTGTCATTTAGCACAGAGTCTCTGAACCTGGAATGCAATTATACCTTGCTCAGTATGCAGGCCAGTCATGCTATGACAGGTATTCCTACATTTTATCCATATTTTGTCTTGTAGCACAGAGTCTCTGAATCCGTAATACAATTTTACACTACTCTTTAATCATTCCAATAGAGCAATGATGGGTATTGCTACATTTTCTTCATATTTTGTCATTTAGCACAGAGTCTCTGAACCTGGAATGCAATTATACTTTGCTCAGTATGCAGGCCCGTCGGGCTATGACAGGTATTCCTACATTTTATCCATATTTTGCCTTGTAGCACAGAGTCTCTGAATCCGTAATACAATTTTTCTCTACTCAGTGAACATGCCAGTCATGCTATGTCAGGTATTGCTACATTTTCTCTATATTTCATCATGTAGCACAGAGTCTCTGAGCCTGGAATACAATTTTCCATTGCTCAGAATGCAGGCCAATCATGCTATGGCAGGTATTCCTACATGTTCTCCATATTTTATCTTGTAGCACAGAGTCTCTGAATCCGTAATACAATTTTACACTACTCATTAATCATTCGAGTAGAGCAATAATGGGTATTGCTACATTTTCTTCTTATTTTGTCATTTAGCACAGAATCTCTGAACCTGAAATGCAATTATACTTTGCTCAGTATGCAGGCCAGTCAGGCTATGACAGGTATTCCTACATTTTATCCATATTTTGTCTTGTAGCACAGAGTCTCTGAATCCGTAATACAATTTTTCACTACTCATTAATCATTCGAGTAGAGCAATGGTGGGTATTGTTACATTTTCTTCATATTTAGTCATTTAGCACAGCAATGGTGGGTATTGTTACATTTTCTTCATATTTAGTCATTTAGCTCAGAGTCTCTGAACCTGGAATGCAATTATACTTTGCTCAGTATGCAGCCCAGTCATGCTATGACAGGTATTCCTACATTTTATCCATATTTTGTCTAGTAGCACAGAGTCTCTGAATCCGTAATACAATTTTTCTCTCCTCAGTGAACATGCCAGTCATGCTATGACAGGTATTGCTACGTTTTCTCTGTATTTCGTCATGTAGCACAGAGTCTCTGAGCCTGGAATACAATTTTACATTGCTCAGTATGCAGGCCAATCATGCTATGACAGGTATTCCTACATGTTCTCCATATTTTGTCTTGTAGCACAGAGTCTCTGAATCCATAATACAATTTTTCACTACTCATTAATCATTCGAGTAGAGCAATGGTGGGTATCGCTACATTTTCTCCTTTTTTTCCATATAGCACAGAGTCTCTGAACCTGGAATGCAATGATACATTGCTCAGTATGCAGGCCTGTCATGCTATGACAGGTTTTCCCACATTTTCACCATATTTTGTCTTGTAGCACAGAGTCTCTGAATCCGTAATACAATTTTACACTACTCTTTAATCATTCAAGTAGAGCAATGATGGGTATTGCTACATTTTCTTCTTATTTTGTCATTTAGCACAGAGTCTCTGAACCAGGAATGCAATTATACTTTGCTCAGTATGCAGGCCAGTCAGGTTATGACAGGTATTCGTACATTTTATCCATATTTTGTCTTGTAGCACAGAGTCTCTGAATCCATAATACAATTTTTCCCTACTTGGTGAACATGCCAGTCATTCTATGTCAGGTACTGCTACATTTTCTCTATATTTCATCATGTAGCACAGAATCTCGGAGTCTGGAATACAATTTTACATTGCTCAGTATGCAGGGCAATCATGCTATGGCAGGTATTCCTACATGTTCTCCATATTTTGTCTTGTAGCACAGAGTCTCTGAATCCGTAATACAATTTTACACTACTCATTAATCATTCGAGTATAGCAATAATGGGTATTGCTACATTTTCTTCTTATTTTGTCATTTAGCACAGAGTCTCTGAACCTGGAATGCAATTATACTTTGCTCAGTATGCAGGCCCGTCAGGCTATGACAGGTATTCCTACATTTTATCCATATTTTGTCTTGTAGCACTGAGTCTCTGAATCCGTAATACAATTTTTCTCTCCCCAGTGAACATGCCAGTTATGCTATGACAGGTATTGCTACGTTTTCTCTATATTTCGTCATGTAGCACAGAGTCTCTGAGTCTGGAATACAATTTTATATTGCTCAGTATGCAGGCCAATCATGCTATGACAGGTATTCCGACATTTTCTCCACATTTTGTCTTGTAGCACAGAGTCTCTGAATCCGTAATACAATTTTTCACTACTCATTAATCATTCGAGTAGAGCAATGGTGGGTATCGCTACATTTTCTCCTTATTTTCCCATATAGCACAGAGTCTCTGAACCTGGAATGCAATGATGCATTGCTCAGTATGCAGGCCAGTCATGCTATGACAGGTTTTCCCACATTTTCACCATATTTTGTCTTGTAGCACAGAGTCTCTGAATCTGTAATACAATTTTACACTACTCTTTAATCATTCAAGTAGAGCAATGATGCGTATTGCTACATTTTCTTCATATTTTGTCATTTACCAGAGAGTCTCTGAACCTGGAATGCAATTATACTTTGCTCAGTTTGCAGGCCAGTCAGGTTATGACAGGTATTCGTACATTTTATCCATATTTTGTCTTGTAGCACAGAGTCTCTGAATCCGTAATACAATTTTTCTCTACTCGGTGAACATGCCAGTCGTGCTATGTCAGGTACTGCTACATTTTCTCTATATTTCATCATGTAGCACAGAATCTCGGAGTCTGGAATACAATTTTACATTGCTCAGTATGCAGGGCAATCATGCTATGGCAGGTATTCCTACATGTTCTCCATATTTTGTCTTGTAGCACAGAGTCTCTGAATCCGTAATACAATTTTACACTACTCATTAATCATTCCAGTAGACCAATAATGGGTATTGCTACATTTTCTTCATATTTTGTCATTTAGCACAGAGTCTCTGAACCTGGAATGCAATTATACCTTGCTCAGTATGCAGGCCAGTCATGCTATGACAGGTATTCCTACATTTTATCCATATTTTGTCTTGTAGCACAGAGTCTCTGAATCCGTAATACAATTTTACACTACTCTTTAATCATTCCAATAGAGCAATGATGGGTATTGCTACATTTTCTTCATATTTTGTCATTTAGCAAAGAGTCTCTGAACCTGGAATGCAATTATACTTTGCTCAGTATACTGGCCCGTCAGGATATGACAGGTATTCCTACATTTTATCCATATTTTGTCTTGTAGCACAGAGTCTCTGAATCCGTAATACAATTGTTCTCTACTCAGTGAACATGGCAGTCATGCTATGTCAGGTATTGCTACATTTTCTCTATATTTCATCATGTAGCACAGAGTCTCAGAGCCTGGAATACAATTTTACATTGCTCAGAATGCAGGCCAATCATACTATGGCAGGTATTCCTACATGTTCTCCATATTTTATCTTGTAGCACAGAGTCTCTGAATCCGTAATACAATTTTTCACTACTCATTAATCATTCGAGTAGAGCAATGGTGGGTATCGCTACATTTTCTCCTTATTTTCCCATATAGCACAGAGTCTCTGAACCTGGAATGCAATGATACATTGCTCAGTATGCAGGCCAGTCATGCTATGACAGCTTTTCCCACATTTTCACCATATTTTGTGTTGTAGCACATAGTCTCTGAATCCGTAATACAATTTTACACTACTCTTTAATCATTCAAGTAGAGCAATGATGGGTATTGCTACATTTTCTTCATATTTTGTCATTTAGCACAGAGTTTCTGAACCTGGAATGCAATTATACTTTGCTCATTATGCAGGCCAGTCAGGTTATGACAGGTATTCCTACATTTTATCCATATTTTGTCTTGTAGCACAGAGTCTCTGAATCCGTAATACAATTTTACACTACTCATTAATCATTCCAGTAGACCAATAATGGGTATTGCTACATTTTCTTCATATTTTGTCATTTAGCACAGAGTCTCTGAACCTGGAATGCAATTATACCTTGCTCAGTATGCAGGCCAGTCATGCTATGACAGGTATTCCTACATTTTATCCATATTTTGTCTTGTAGCACAGAGTCTCTGAATCCGTAATACAATTTTACACTACTCTTTAATCATTCCAATAGAGCAATGATGGGTATTGCTACATTTTCTTCATATTTTGTCATTTAGCACAGAGTCTCTGAACCTGGAATGCAATTATACTTTGCTCAGTATGCAGGCCCGTCGGGCTATGACAGGTATTCCTACATTTTATCCATATTTTGCCTTGTAGCACAGAGTCTCTGAATCCGTAATACAATTTTTCTCTACTCAGTGAACATGCCAGTCATGCTATGTCAGGTATTGCTACATTTTCTCTATATTTCATCATGTAGCACAGAGTCTCTGAGCCTGGAATACAATTTTCCATTGCTCAGAATGCAGGCCAATCATGCTATGGCAGGTATTCCTACATGTTCTCCATATTTTATCTTGTAGCACAGAGTCTCTGAATCCGTAATACAATTTTACACTACTCATTAATCATTCGAGTAGAGCAATAATGGGTATTGCTACATTTTCTTCTTATTTTGTCATTTAGCACAGAATCTCTGAACCTGAAATGCAATTATACTTTGCTCAGTATGCAGGCCAGTCAGGCTATGACAGGTATTCCTACATTTTATCCATATTTTGTCTTGTAGCACAGAGTCTCTGAATCCGTAATACAATTTTTCACTACTCATTAATCATTCGAGTAGAGCAATGGTGGGTATTGTTACATTTTCTTCATATTTAGTCATTTAGCACAGCAATGGTGGGTATTGTTACATTTTCTTCATATTTAGTCATTTAGCTCAGAGTCTCTGAACCTGGAATGCAATTATACTTTGCTCAGTATGCAGCCCAGTCGTGCTATGACAGGTATTCCTACATTTTATCCATATTTTGTCTAGTAGCACAGAGTCTCTGAATCCGTAATACAATTTTTCTCTCCTCAGTGAACATGCCAGTCATGCTATGACAGGTATTGCTACGTTTTCTCTGTATTTCGTCATGTAGCACAGAGTCTCTGAGCCTGGAATACAATTTTACATTGCTCAGTATGCAGGCCAATCATGCTATGACAGGTATTCCTACATGTTCTCCATATTTTGTCTTGTAGCACAGAGTCTCTGAATCCATAATACAATTTTTCACTACTCATTAATCATTCGAGTAGAGCAATGGTGGGTATCGCTACATTTTCTCCTTTTTTTCCATATAGCACAGAGTCTCTGAACCTGGAATGCAATGATACATTGCTCAGTATGCAGGCCTGTCATGCTATGACAGGTTTTCCCACATTTTCACCATATTTTGTCTTGTAGCACAGAGTCTCTGAATCCGTAATACAATTTTACACTACTCTTTAATCATTCAAGTAGAGCAATGATGGGTATTGCTACATTTTCTTCTTATTTTGTCATTTAGCACAGAGTCTCTGAACCTGGAATGCAATTATACTTTGCTCAGTATGCAGGCCAGTCAGGTTATGACAGGTATTCGTACATTTTATCCATATTTTGTCTTGTAGCACAGAGTCTCTGAATCCATAATACAATTTTTCCCTACTTGGTGAACATGCCAGTCATTCTATGTCAGGTACTGCTGCATTTTCTCTATATTTCATCATGTAGCACAGAATCTCGGAGTCTGGAATACGATTTTACATTGCTCAGTATGCAGGCCAATCATGCTATGGCAGGTATTCCTACATGTTCTCCATATTTTGTCTTGTAGCACAGAGTCTCTGAATCCGTAATACAATTTTACACTACTCATTAATCATTCCAGTAGACCAATAATGGGTATTGCTACATTTTCTTCATATTTTGTCATTTAGCACAGAGTCTCTGAACCTGGAATGCAATTATACTTTGCTCAGTATGCAGGCTAGTCATGCTATGACAGGTATTCCTACATTTTATCCATATTTTTTCTTGTAGCACAGAGTCTCTGAATCCGTAATACAATTTTTCTCTCCTCATTGAACATGCCAGTCATGCTATGACAGGTATTGCTACGTTTTCTCTGTATTTCGTCATGTAGCACAGAGTCTCTGAGCCTGGAATACAATTTTACATTTCTCAGTATGCAGGCCAATCATGCTATGACAGGTATTCCTACATTTTCTCCATATTTTGTCTTGTAGCACAGAGTCTCTGAATCCATAATACAATTTTTCACTACTCATTAATCATTCGAGTAGAGCAATGGTGGGTATCGCTACATTTTCTCCTTTTTTTCCCATATAGCACAGAGTCTCTGAACCTGGAATGCAATGATACATTGCTCAGTATGCAGGCCAGTCATGCTATGACAGGTTTTCCCACATTTTCACCATATTTTGTCTTGTAGCACAGAGTCTCTGAATCCGTAATACAATTTTACACTACTCTTTAATCATTCAAGTAGAGCAATGATGGGTATTGCTACATTTTCTTCATATTTTGTCATTTAGCACAGAGTCTCTGAACCTGGAATGCAATTATACTTTGCTCAGTATGCAGGCCAGTCAGGTTATGACAGGTATTCGTACATTTTATCCATATTTTGTCTTGTAGCACAGAGTCTCTGAATCCATAATACAATTTTTCCCTACTTGGTGAACATGCCAGTCATGCTATGTCAGGTACTGCTACATTTTCTCTATATTTCATCATGTAGCACAGAATCTCGGAGTCTGGAATACAATTTTACATTGCTCAGTATGCAGGCCAATCATGCTATGGCAGGTATTCCTACATGTTCTCCATATTTTGTCTTGTAGCACAGAGTCTCTGAATCCGTAATACAATTTTACACTACTCATTAATCATTCTAGTAGACCAATAATGGGTATTGCTACATTTTCTTCATATTTTGTCATTTAGCACAGAGTCTCTGAACCTGGAATGCAATTATACTTTGCTCAGTATGCAGGCTAGTCATGCTATGACAGGTATTCCTACATTTTATCCATATTTTTTCTTGTAGCACAGAGTCTCTGAATCCGTAATACAATTTTACACTACTCTTTAATCATTCCAATAGAGCAATGATGGGTATTGCTACATTTTCTTCATATTTTGTCATTTAGCACAGAGTCTCTGAACCTGGAATGCAATTATACTTTGCTCAGTATGCAGGCCCGTCAGGCTATGACAGGTATTCCTACATTTTATCCATATTTTGTCTTGTAGCACAGAGTCTCTGAATCCGTAATACAATTTTTCTCTACTCGGTGAACATGCCAGTCATGCTATGTCAGGTATTGCTACATTTTCTCTATATTTCATCATGTAGCACAGAGTCTCTGAGCCTGGAATACAATTTTGCATTGCTCAGAATGCAGGCCAATCATGCTATGGCAGGTATTCCTACATGTTCTCCATATTTTATCTTGTAGCACAGAGTCTCTGAATCCGTAATACAATTTTACACTACTCATTAATCATTCGAGTAGAGCAATAATGGGTATTGCTACATTTTCTTCTTATTTTGTCATTTAGCACAGAGTCTCTGAACCTGGAATGCAATTATACCTTGCTCAGTATGCAGGCCAGTCATACTATAACAGGTTTTCCCACATTCTCTCCATATTTTGTCTTGTAGCACAGAGTCTCTGAATCCGTAATACAATTTTTTACCACTCAGTGAAAATGCCAGTCATGCTATGACAGGTATTGCTACATGTTCTCTATATTTCACCATGTAGCACAGAGTCTCTGAGCCTGAAATACAATTTTACATTGCTCAGTATGCAGGCCAATCATCCTATGACAGGTATTCCTACATGTTCTCCATATTTTATCTTGTAGCACAGAGTCTCTGAATCCGTAATACAATTTTTCACGACTCATTAATCATTCGAGTAGAGCAATGGTGGGTATTGTTACATTTTCTTCATATTTTGTCATTTAGCACAGAGTCTCTGAATCTGGAATGCAATTATACTTTGCTCAGTATGCAGGCCAGTCGTGCTATGACAGGTATTCCTACATTTTATCCATATTTTGTCTTGTAGCACAGAGTCTCTGAATCCGTAATACAATTTTTCTCTACTCAGTGAACATGCCAGTCACGCTATGACGGGTATTGCGACATTTTCTCTATATTTCATCATGCCGCACAGCGTCTCTGAGCCTGGAATACAATTTTACATTGCTCAGTATGCAGGCCAGTCATGCTATTACAGGAATTCTTATATTTTCTCCATATTTTGTCTTGTAGCACAGAGTCTCTGAATCCGTAATACAATTTTTCTCTACTCAGTGAACATGCCAGTCATGCTATGACAGGTATTGCTACATTTTCTAGTGCTGCCGCGGTTAAGACTTTTTTCTGACTGGTTAACCAGCGTGTTTGACCATGGTTAACCATGGTTAAGCGCATTTAAGGTTCCTATATTTGTAGTGTGTTCTTGCTTCAACTGTAACTATTATATCGGACCGGCCAATGTTATTTACATTGACCATAAATAATAATAAAGAAGTATTCTATTTAGTCGTTGTTGTTCAATCGCCCATGTGTGTACATCAGTGCGTGTACCGGAAATCAACAGGTTTGTGGGACCAATATGGATGAAACCATAAAAAATGCAAAATCATCAAAATAACAAAAAAATAAATAATAACACATTAAATGTTTGCCAGCAATACCTGGAGAGACGTGTTTATTTTTTCCATGAACTCCAATTCACTGATGTGTAATGTCCGGTTGTAAATTACGCACATGTGCACTAGTTAAAGTTAGTTTCAGTAGCACCAACAATGCTTAAGTGGGACAACAATTTGAAAACAATTTGCGCTGTAACCTGCGCATTTGTTGTATTTTTATTGGTTTTTCTGGAACATTCTCGCATTCCAGAAAAACCAACTTAATCACAACAACTGCGCAGGTTACGGCGCAAATGGTACTCTGATTCTGAAACTATGAGCTTTCGGTCACAAATGAGCGTTGGATTTTCTTGACAGGGATGAAGAAAGACATTGGGGTGATAAACAAACAATGAAAAACAAATAAATGCGAGTGTTTTTTAAATCTTTAGTAGTAATTTTCCTTTATTCTTTTATCTTATTCACAACGTGGTAACTCGTCAAAACTTACCTATTTCCGTTTCATCCCAAACTGCCCCAAATTGGCAAAACGTAACTTGCAACTAATTCTTTTTGACTGCATATATTTAAAAATGGGGGATGCGACTTATACATGGGCTTTAGGCAAAAGGGAGGAATTCCAGGTGTGAGTTTGGGGTGCGACTTATACACGGGGACTACTTATACACAGACATATACGGTGAGTATAGTGAATGTAAGGTTAACCGGTTAAAACATTTTCTTGACTGGTCAAAGTTTTAACCACAGGTTAACCGGTTATCTTGATAACCGCGGCAGCACTAACATTTTCTTCATATTTTGTCATTTAGCACAGAGTCTCTGAACCTGGAATGCAATGATGCATTGCTCAGTATGCAGGCCAGTCATGCTATGACAGGTTTCCCCACATTTTCTCCATATTTTGTCTTGTAGCACAGAGTCTCTGAATCCGTAATACAATTTTACACTACTCATTAATCATTCAAGTAAAGCAATGATGAGTATTGTTGCATTTTCTTCATATTTTGTAATTTAGCACAGAGTCTCTGAACCTGGAATGCAATTATACTTTGCTCAGTATGCAGGCCAGTCATGCTATGACAGGTATTCCTACATTTTCTCAATATTGTGTCTTGTAGCACAGAGTCTCTGAATCCATAATACAATTTTTCACTACTTATTAATCATTCCAGTAGAGCAATGATGGGTATTGTTACATTTTCTTCATAATTTGTCATTTAGAACCGAGTCTCTGAACCTGGAATGCAATTATACTTTGCTCAGTATACAGGCCAGTCATGTGATGACAGGTATTCCTACATTTTCTCCATATTTTGTCTTTTAGCACAGAGTCTCTGATCCCGTAATACAATTTTACACTACTCAGTGTGTCTGTTATGCCACATGTATGATAGGTTTTGCTACATTTTCTCCATATTTTCTCTTTTTTACACACAGTCTTTTAACCTGGAAGACAATTTTACGACATTCCGTATCCATGTCAGTTATACTTCAACCGATATTGCTACATTTTCTCCATATTTTCCCAAACAAGACTTGATTTGACCACATCTTTGATGACATTATCATTACAAATGAAGACTCGCATCAGCTGGCATTTTATAAGCCAAAATCATTCTTCTAATTATGTTAATATCTTGATGATTCCAAAGTGAATTAAATTGATTGGCATATATATAGAGATGGAGCATGAATGAATATCTGTATATCTCTGTGAATGAAGAGACATAAGATTGTATCAATGGTCATCTACATGCAAACTCCACATGCACGTGGGTAAATAACTGCAATGAAGTCCAAACAGTATTAGACTGGTCGCATGAAAGCTTGGCGATCTGATTGATCTATATGTCATTGGAGGGGGGGGGGGGGGGGGTGGGGGTGTAAAGGGATAGGCTTGGAAGATCGAATAGGCAAGGTAAAGACATTCCATGAGAGAAGAGGCATAAGAATGGGGATGCATTTTGTATTGGAAAGCACAAGGGTAAGCAAGGCCTTCTCACCTTAGAACTGCAACAATTCAATGGCTAGCCAAAGTGTTATTATTATTATTAGATGACAACCAGCCAGTTCCAAATTAGCAACCTTCCCATCGACTATTTCTTTTCAACCTACTCACAATTGTTTACAATTGGCTGTAACGTAAGTGCAAGCCCTACTTTGGAACTAACTCAAGCTTTT